>KB672491.1:5063351-5118769 GCA_000349145.1 Anopheles dirus | reverse complement strand
AAAAAAACCGATTTTTATCCCGGCATTTGTATGGCGGGTGCCCACTGTGCACTGGTACTCTATATATCTCGCTCTCTCTCTCTCGCCTTCGCCCGTAGCACGCGGCGCACATAGCGTTGGGGAGCACAGGTTGTGTTCTCTAGAATGTCTGAAGCGACGCTACGTACCAAAACTCCCGAAAACTCAAGACCGAGCAGCGGGAGCGAACGCGGAGCGCGGAGGGCGCCTGCTCCGGGAACGTCCTCTCCACGTCCGCTCCAGCTAGGTTCGAGAGCAAAGCAAAGTTGGGGGCCGCGTTGGGTCGCCGTTCTGCCCACGGGAAGATAAGCTCCGGGATGCAGCACACGGCGCGCGGCAGAAGCAGCAGCCTTTATGCAAATCGGTCTCTGATTCGATTTATTTCATTACACCGGGAGAGTTCGGTCGTCGGGATGCGTTTTGCAACCGTTCTCACACGGAGGAGACCCCGGTGCTGCTGGGTCGTGCTTGCGAACAAGATACAGGAGGGGAAAAAAAGTCCCCCCCAGGTACCACCTACGTATATCTCCTCCCACATGGCTGCCGCTGGCGGCTGATGGTAGCGTATGCTAGCTTGGATCATCGATGCCGGTGGTTCGTCCGTACGACTGGTGCAAAAGCAGAGAGGGAGGAGGTCGCTTATATCACAGGAAGTCGCAGGTACTAGAGCGCACACAGCAAGCGGGTTTTTGGTGGGTCTTGCAAATCGGATTTCACTTTCATTCCAAACACGAACGGAACCTCGCCCTAGGCAGGCGGAGAACCGTGATATGGATTTGATTCGCCAACGGCAACAACAACGACAGCAACAAAAAACCAACACAACGATGTGCATTAAGTGCGCAAGGATTAGAGGATCTGCAAGGTAGGCAACCCACTGTGCTGGGTTCCCGCGTCCATTTCGGTCGTTCTCGATACCTATTGTTCGTGTGTTAACGCGCGCGCGCGCATGTGTGTCTGTGACCCTCGCACCCGTTCCGCGGATGGACAACTTCCAAGTCATGGCAGGAAGCGAACGAAATAAATACAAAAAAAACCTTGCACAGAGACAAAGAACTACGGAGTTCGATAGCTGGCGCTGGGTAACTTCGTGCTCCACCATCCAGTGTAGCCAGCAGAGTTCTAATTCAAATTGTCTCGGAAAAGGGAGAGCGAGAGAGAGAGAGTGAGCGAGAGCGTGAAAAAAACAACACCCACACACATTTCATTACCTGAAGTTACAACGGTTCTTCCCATTTGCGCCACCGAAGCAGTAAGCGCCATTTTCCCTAATTGAAATGATTTCATTAGGCGCCTGGTGGAAGTTTCTGGTGCACGTGTCTGCTTTGTGCTTCGAGCTAGCGTCTAGCGTGTTTTTTTTCCCCCGTTCCGAGTGGACTAATAATCCTGTGAGCTAACTGATCACTGCCCGGTTTGGCTAGCTCTAGCTAGCTCACCTCTTCTGTATCCACAGTGCCATAGTGTTGCAGACTAGAAATAACTGCACCTGGACGAGGTTTTCAATGTTTGACGAGTACCCAAGCGCGATCAAGGCACGGGAAACCTCTTCCCAGCTGACCTCGGCAGTGTATGGATGCTCTTCCACCGCTCCAGACTGCGACTGCTCGCCTCCACACCCTCTCGATTGCCTTCGACACTGCCTGAGACTTAACGTACGAAAAAGTTTGTTTTTCCGCTTCCGCTTTTCCCCAGCCGAACGCAACCCTCCGAAGAGAAACAGTCTCCGGCCGAAAAGGTTTGCCGAATTGCACCAGCAAACTGCACCTCCACAGCACAGACAGTTCGGTCTCTCCCTCCTATCTGTGCTTCCTCTCTCAACCAACACACACACACACAAAAAAAAGCTCAGCCCGAAGCGAAGTACGAGAAGCAGCGGTGTATACTAATAATTTAATTTGAAAAAGTTATAATGGCTTTTTCATCCAACTTTATCGTTCGGTAATTTATTTTATCTCGGAATAATTTCTTACAGACAGGCAGGCAGAGGCAGGCAAGCAGGGTCTCTCCCGTTGCCTGTTGCCAGCCATCTACTGCCGCGACCGCCTCTCTTTCCGTCGCGCTTATTAGCCCGCCATTTTGCCACATCTTCTGGCGCAGATACCGGCTGGGAAGCACAATAAGACAGCACCAAGGTACCGCGCGCGGATGTATAAGGACCCCGAGACCCGGGATGACTGTGCGTAAGACGGAAAACTTTCTACACTCGACGGGTTCCGTCGTCGTTCGTGCACAATGACGTGCATGGTTGAAAATGGTGATGTGCGTATTGTGAGTGTGTGAGTTAACTCAGACTAGTGACAGGAGTGATCGAACTATTCGAATGCCAATGGATAAGAGAATTGATTGAATTGAGTCTATTTGAAACTAGAGATGTAAGTACTGAGACAAATCTTACAAGTGATTCAATGACTCAACTCCTGTGCAGGATGTGTTCTCGTCCAACTCACTTTGGGCGAATTATTAGTAGTGAGTTATTACAAGAATGTGACTAGTAGTTATTAGAGGGAGTTTGAAAACGATTCTCTCTCTCTATTTCGACTGTTGCAACACTCTGATTCTGATTTGAATCTCCTCGCCGACTAGCAGTTCACTCAGAGTGTGAGTAGGACCGTTGCGACGCGCGGAAGAGTTGCGAACGATCCGGATAGTGTAAAGAACCACGTGATTTCTTGAGCACCCACCAATGTTGTTGAACTTTTCTGTCCTGTTCCTGATCTTCTGGCGGGGAAACCATCTGGCAAGCACTGTTCCGAAATGGTGTGCAACGAACTGCTGCGAATCGAACCTCAGTACTATCAAAATGGATATAACAATCGCGAAATCTAGCTCTATTAGTATGCAAGTTATCGACATACGCGCACAGCGCTCGCACACCGATGTCATACGCGTTGGTGAATATATTTCACGCCCTAGCGGGTTTATTACCCTTGGCCGTTTAAAGATCGTTAAAACCCAACCCCCAACACACAGGCGAGGGAAGAAACCCCATTGCCTGCAGTTTGGTCCTGCAAGATCTGGCACATGTGGGTGGGTGGTGGTCGGAGTGTGGGATCGTTAAAGTGCATTTGAAACATTCGCCCAACACACAACGGGGTGATTGAACCGTGCGAACCCGAAAACGATCCTGTGCCAAAATAAACATCTGGCTGCGCTAGTGGACATACAGATCCGTTTATGTCCTCTAGTATGAGAGTGGAATGATGAGCTAGACGTGGCCATTCGGACGAGTTACGCACAGCGAGCGCGTCCCATTGGACCGCTCTGAAGTGTCGGATGTAGATTTCTGACCAGCTACCCGAGTCAACAGTGACTTATCCATATCTGGAGCCGAATGCCCCTCTGCTGGGACAGTTCAGAATTTATGCGTCAAAGTCTATTCGGTTGTAAAGGTCGTAAAAAAAATCACAGAAAAAATAGCCCGAAGCACACATTCGACCCAGGCGCGGATGACCCAGAGTCACACCCGCCACCACTCATCATCTGATCCTACCTACACTCTTTCTGACCATAATTTTCACTTTCTTCGTCCGCGCCGACCATTCCCGTTTTGCACGATAAAGCGGTGGTACCGCGCCGCACGGTGGGAAGGTGGAACAACGACCATCAACTTGAAACAAACACCGAGACTGACGAGGATATTAAACTTAACGATTATTTTTATGCTTCTCTCCCGCATTCCGTGCGCTCTTTTATCGCTGCTTTTCGTTTTGCGACGGCGATGATGACTTCTTTGCATTTCCCGCTTTCGCGTTGGGTCGCGAGCTAACCTCCAAATGCTGCTCTAGCCGAGAAAAGCAGAGCACTTAAACAAGAAAAAAAAACCTAATAGCTAGAATGTTGTAGCGCACAATGGGAGGTGACCGTGGCTATTGGAAGAAGAGTGAACCAACTTCTTATCCCCGGTTCGACATGCTTGAAGGATCTGTAAACGTCCCACCGATAGGATGACCCATCCCCATGCTGTACGTACACCAATGTGCATGATCCAGGACGTACTACCCCGGTTGGTCTAAACTGTATCATATTCCCAGGCATTCTCCCATTCAACAATGGACCCGGTACGTCCGCGTCGTTACGATGGTTCCTGAAGTCCGCCAATTCCACCCAATCACGCAGAAACAGAATCATTCGACTGCAAAACTGCAACGCTACCAGCGCTACCTAATCTCCGATTAGAGCCCACCCGTGCGGGGTAGATCTCGAAAATGAACGACAAATTCCATCGCACCCACCACCCAGTGCCAATAAGCTCTCCGGATCTCCCCGGTTCTGGCATTCCGGAGTATCTCCCCGGAACCGCAGCTTCCGGGAACCGGATCGGGAGTTGGGCAGCGTTTAGTGGGGATAAACATCTCGCTCCGCCACACAGCGGAGTGGAAATTTATTGGCATATAATCGGTATTTCATTCGATTTGGATTCCCGCGCGGCCCCTTGCCGACGACACGGTGGAGGAGCAGATGGGATTAGATCATAAAAGCGTGCCACTTTCGCGCGCTCTCTTTCTCTCAGCTTGTCTCGCTTGCTCCATGAGCAATGAGGGAGACTCTGCGAGTACCGAATTAGACGTCAATTAGTGAAAGTGGTAAGCGTCAGAAGCAGCACTCGAAACTGGTTCCGATCGTGGTGTGTTCGTGTGCCGGACGTAAAGCTGGACACGGTCGGCGTCGCTGTGTGTCTGTGTGTGTGTGCGATGGCGCATTAATTATCCAACAACGTTGTCGTACACCCGACGTACGGGAGGATGCTGACGTTTGACATCTTGTAGCACAATGTACGCTTCCTTACAACCGTGACATGGACGCTCAGTGCAGGTCCTATAGGATCGACACTCGTGGCGTGGGCTTTAAAAGCCAAGGTCCATTTATACTACAGGTCAATCCGTCTAGAACGATTTGACAGCAAAAAGCGAAAGGAGGAAGAAGACCACTGCGATCAAAACAAACCGATGTTTTGATCGGAGCACACTCGTTTTTCTCCAGCAAATCTCGGTTTTATCTAAAGTATATGCCTGTTTAACAGTGATACATGCAAACCCAAGAAGGATTATTCTGTTGTAATAGAGTTTCGTTCGTCGTTGTATAAATAAAGCCAGCAATCAGGAGTGTGAGTTTGTCCCGCAGGACCAGACGATGAGTGGCAACATCAACGATCAAACTCTTGCTTCACATGTGATAACCGGCGTTAATTTACGTACCGATTGCTCAACAATGATGAATTTAGTCTCATAGTGTTAGATTATCTAATTAATAGCACTGTTCGCAGCTTCTAATTCATGTGTGTCGTGTTTTAATCCAGGGATTTTTTTTCGATCCGAGCATGCTCGGAACTGTCAAAACTGCATGTCTATGTATTAGTAAGAAAAAGAGCTACGGACTCACCTGTAGTCTGTCCATCCACCTTGTTTAAAAGCAAACCAGTTGTTCTCTTAGTAACGCATTTGTTAGATGAAACAAAAATTTGGAAACAAACAACAGACTATGACAGCCACAGAAGGCAGGTGACAGGGAACCGCCACTCTCCAGCATTACGGGCCTAGCCTAGGGCGCTGTACCGTGAGAGGATCTTCCCGCGCACCGTGACAACCAGTGTGCGCCGTCGTCCTGACAAATGGGCCTCCGTTTTATGAGTGCCCCCTCCGGCGGGTATCGTCACGTCGTCAAAAGAGGTTTTCGGCGAGCACGGCTCGGAGTGACAGATGAGGTTGACAAGCGTGGTAGCGCACACCGTGCGACAGGACAGCACAGACCACCTCACGCACCTCACGCGCGCACTCGGGAGCTCTTATTACCGATGACAGCTAAGCCGCGGGACGAGTTTATAAGCAGCTACGCACGCAACGACTTTTATTTTCTTTTACGACTTCGCTGAGCCCATGATGCCTGCGCCGCACGCACACCTATAACCCTATAACAAGGCAGGCCGGGGGGGGGGGAGGGTGGATACGAGCAGCGCCATTAGTAGTCGCAGTAAGCAAGCGTGACACCGCCTCGCGTACCACAGCCAGAGCCGTTCAAAGGAATCAAAACATAAGCCGGGGAAGGGCGAGCGAACGAGTCAGAGCAGCACGGTTGCTGCACATTACTGCTGCCGCCGCCTCCACGTGCAAAGGCGTGAAAAGAAAGCAAAAGATTAGACTTCTAATTATATCCATCCGACGCTGTACAGCGCGCGCGACGTTCGACTAACGCTTCCAAACACCCTGTGGTTTGTGTGTGTGTGGACCGAGATGCGAGACATCGTAAAATTATACGGTAGCATGTGTTCGCACCGAAGTGAGAAAAAGGTTTACACACATGTGCATGTCTGGGTGGGCAGACACACACGGCATAAGCCGAACGTGAAATATGAGCAATGGGCGTGTGCGTTGTGGCAGAGAGGACATAGAGAGAGAGAGAGGTAGTGGCAGGCAGTCTCCCAGCGCCCAGACAACGCTGGTTAGACACGGTGAACGAATCTGTTCCGACACGGGCGAACGCAGGCCGGAGCAATCTGTCAGAACCCTGCGTCGTGCGCTCGGTTGTGCTATCCGCTCCACGCCGCAGCGTTTCTTGGAACCGGAGTCAATCGTGCGTGCATCGTTTAACCAAGAAGCGCTTCCGCCGGGAAACCGGGACGACCTTTTCTTGGGTTGTTCCTATTTTACGGACACGTTGCGCGTTTGCCGAAATGTTAATGTCTTTACTAGCTAATTGGATTAGGAGTTGAAGAGCGCAGGCTTTTGAAGTTTTTGAAGACGGTTGGCTGGGGTCGGTGTCGCCGCCTTGACGTCCCAACGACCAGGACCTACTTCTGGAGGTACCAGTGCACTGCAACTCTCTGGAGCACGGCTCTGTAGGCGGATCGCTCTGTAATCGCTCGTCAGGCCTAATCGAAACCTGAACCCCACGCCACCTATGGCACTACCTCCTGGGCGCGACCTCCTGGGCCCTTTTTGTGGCTCAACCGAGCCGGGTGCGATAAAAAATGCAACACTTTCTCCCGAACGCCACTTTCTCGATTGAGCTATTAAAAAGCTTCTGGTTAACTACGCCGCAGTGCTCGAAACAACGCTCCACCAGAAGCCACACACTTCCAGACGGGACACGACGACGGAAACCGGAAAACCTGTTTATCTTCCCGCTGCGCTGCTGCCTTCTGCACGAAAAGATGGCGGCGGTGGCGTGTGAGCGGAGGACCTGCGTCGTCTGCAAAACTCTGGAGCACCCGATGACTTTCTCTTCACACACTTACACGCACATACACACACACACACTACTTGCTTCTGCTCGGCCGTCGGACGGGAAAACTGACCAGTTTTTGCAAACCACCCCCCCCCCCTTGGCTTGGCCTTCAATCGTGACCCATTATTGAGTGTGGCCAGCGTTTGATCTGGCCAACGCTGAGTGCCTGCAATTAACCTGTGAATTGGCGATAAATTAGCCGTACATTAACGCGGATAGCGATGGAGGTGTACGTGTGCGGTGTAGGTCGTAAACCACGCTGAACCCTCTAACTCTCTAACCACCGTGCGTGCTCTCTGGTGGAGGTTAAATGCTATCTCGTCGCAACTCAGCCGACGGGCCGGATGGGCGGTAATGGTTGGTAATGGAGCCGGGGCGCTAGTCTTGCTTGATGTCCTGTACTGGGGGAGGCAACGCAGATATTCTCTAGAGCAAAAACAGCCTATCAACGTCCATAAAGCAGGTAGGACCGTAAACTTCGAGGCAGATGTCACCACCTCCACACGCTTCCACGTGCTCCTCATACATATCAGTGTCAAGATGTATATATAGCGTGACACTGATTGGAGCGGGCCGAGTGTTGGTGCATAAAATGTTCCGTATGACAATTTTATGGTAAATCAATTGCCATTACCATGCACATCCATATTTTATACGTGTGTGCTGCCTCCGCTTCAGTGCACATGCATCTTCAATACGTGGCTTGCTAGGTGTAGTTGCTAACGTAAGGGAGGGGAGGTCTGAATTTTATAGGATTTTTAGGAGCTATAAACATGACTCAAACATTTGTTATAGCTGTGACACACCGCGCCTGACATTCTTCGCGCAAACTACAGTTGAATAACCTCACTGATCTGGCGAAGAATAGTTTGATACAATAAAATATTCTTCAATACAACAAAAATCCATTTATTTAAATCTTGACACCGGCTGGAACGGCCCGAGTGTTGGTGCATCAAATGTTTCCTGTCACAATTTTATGGCAATCAATTGGCATTACCATGCACATCCACATTTTATACGCTTGTGTCGCCCCCGCTCAGTGCACACACATCTTCAATTCGTGGCCTACTAGGTGTAGTTGCTGATGTAAGCGAGGGAATAGAATTTTATAGGAGTTTTATATACTATAAAAATGATCCAAACATACCGTTGGTTATAGCTGTGGTACACCACGCGTGACATTTATCGCGCGTGACATTTACCACGCAAACTATAGGTGAATAACCTCACAGATATCACGAAGAACAGTTGTATCAAACAAAAAAAAAAACAATAGTCTTCAATACAAAAAATTGCCATATAAACCAGTTGCCATAAGTTCCCATAAAATCGCTGGTTTCTGCATTTCAAAAATACCCACTCCCGAAACGATAAACCCACTCACTCCTAGCGTTGTTGCGAGGCAAGACGGAGTACGCGGGCGCGTATGTGTGGAAATTACGCGAAGCTCCGGAGGAAATTACCCAATTCATCTCATTTCGCACCCGCCCGATCCGTTTTGAAATCTTTGCGCCCCGCGAACGACGGACGCTCAATTAAAATTAAATTAAACACTTTCCGAGCCGAAGTCAGGAGGAAGAAACGGCGATGATGTTCTCCCCCCTCTGTCATTAGAATCTTGGTTGAAATTTAGTACACCGTTCGCAAGCACTCAAGTATTATACTCAGCTCAATGAGCCCGATGTTGGGGAGGGGGGGGGGGAGAGTCTGGCTCCACACTATCACACAGTCGGCCGAACCTTACCTGCAAAGAGAAAGAAGATAACGAGAAAAGTGTTAAAATTCGAGTCATTCAAATTATTATGGTATTGCGTCAACGAAAAAAAAAACATGAAATAAAAAATTCAATTTTACTTTTACGCCCACGGTTGCATAAAAATGTTGCATTTATCGGGGGGGCGGTTCCTTTTTGTGGCAATATTTTCCAACAACACGCGCACACACACACACCCGAAAAAAAACACATCCAAAGTGCAATAACGACAGACAAACGTACACACTCGCAGAAAAAAAGCAGGGGGCCAAACTAAAGAAAAAAGAAACATTTCCCGAGCACACAAACGAAAGACAGAAATGCAATTATTAACAACAACCACGAAACAAACAACAGCAGCAACAACGAGAAAAAAAACACGCGACGCTATGCTTGAAACAAATTCATTATCCGTAACTCGGAAACATAAATGACCAACGGCGGCAACGGCTGCTGCTGCTGCTGCTGGCGAAACAGCAGAAAAAATGGCAGAAACACTCACGGCGACGGCGACGACCGTACCCTGCCACAATGTCTAAACCCAAAAGTGAACGACTCGACTCAACGGAGCGGAGGAAAGCACATGGCGGGGCGAAGGGGGATAATAAATTCAACCGAGAGAAAACCAACAAACCAGTGCAGAACAGACGAAACACATACACACAGAGCCTGCTTCCGATACCGAAAGAAACCGGCATTAAAAAAAAAACACGAAAAAAAAGTATAACCCTCCAAACGGCCGGTTATAGTACCACTGTGCGCTGCCTCTCCCGGAGCGGAGGAGCTATCGGAACGTTGAAAAGGTAGCCGCCGCAGCAGCTTTTGCGCAATGGACCCGAGAAGAGAAAGAACCATTCTTCCGTGCTCCGTTCCGCTCTTTCTGCGTTTTTTTTTCTGTCTTGCTTGCACTTCTCTCGCGTACGGTGTTTTTTTGTTATTCACCATTTACCGATGGCACACCATTTCAATAAAAAGCGAGCACTCCCCGCAAGCTCCGAAGCCACCGGAGTATTTTGTCCAACACAACCGCCCGAGTGTGCGACGCCGATGACTTAATTAATAGAGAACACACACATGCGAATGCAAATTCCGAAAACTACGAAAGTAGCCCGGGAGATCACCCGAACCACTGGGAGCTCCCGTGGGCTGGGGGAGCAGTGAGGTCAATCGCTGGGGGACATTGCGCTTCTTTGTGCGTGGCGAAGAGGAGAGATTTTAAATTATTTCAGTATTTTTGTGCGCCATTTTCGTATTAAAATATGCAAATGGCGTACCTTCTTTTTTCCGCCATTTCTGGAGCCCACCTTACCCATCCTCTTCCCCGTTTTGCACAGGTGGCGGCGTGAGTTAACACACCTTTGGAGGACTAAACCCAGTGACAAAAGACATCACGGATGTCGGAATGAACGGATGGCGGAACGTCCTCATTGCAGAACATGCCAGACATTCTGAGGAGTCGATCAGCCAACCGTTCGTTATCTATCATGAACACCATTCCTGAAGTGTTTGCGAGTATTTCTGCTGTTCTATAGATGTTGTCCTAACTCCGTAGACGTGGAGAAAGGATTTATTCCATTTGCAAACCTGTGCCAGGTTGTGATTGTTGTTCCTCTCTACTCTGTCTCTAAACATCCATGTTGACGCACGTGGGTGTCTCTATCAGTAGCCTTTCATCTCATCCCAAATGATCCTCGTTCCACAAACCCACTAACGGGATCCACCACCTTCTGGACGCACTCAAGAGATAGAGAGAGCGAGAGAATGAGAGAGGCAGACAAACAATATCCCTTCTATCTTCACACGCAAACCATACTCTACTCACGCGTTGCTCGCACTGTTTAGCCCTACTATCTTCTGCCGACAAGCTGCCTACAGACTAATTTATACAGCCGAAAACAAACAACGTGCAGGCAAACCCCCCCACATCCATCATGCACGACCAGTGACGACGATTGCAAAGTCATCACCAGACCGGCACGCCGTGCCCGTAACGCTGGTCCGAAAGATGTCAGGCGGCGAAAGGTTATCACAGGCCGCTTATCGTCAAACTTGTCTGCAGCTCCAACCCGGTGGACGCAATGGTAGCACGACTAATTACCGGGTTGTCGGACGATGAGCTCACCCCAGACATCCCCGGCAGTGCGCGTGGGTGGGCCCGGTGGAATGTAGGTTACAAAGTTATACCACCGCTGCCGGCAACCGGTGCGTGAGCCGGCGCCACATGTGTCTTTCGTCTGCCGACGCTCCACAACTGCGCCCATTAAGACGTTACCTCTCCCGGTCATCTTCAACACACTGACCGCCGCTAAAATCCGTGTTTTTTTTTCCGCGTGCGTTTCGAACAAGTACCGCCCGGCGGATATGACACGACTCTCCCCCGATGTCCTCGCTTCTGCCTAGAGCTCCAGGTTCCCGGGGGGGGGCAGGTTTACCCGCGACGAACAAGAAATGATGGCGTACACGCCGATAATAAAGCAAAAACCGCGTCGTAAACGGATCGTAGGTTGCGAGAAGTTGCCGGAGAAAGGGGTGTAGTGAATGCTAAAATTAGTACGCGTTAAAGTCATGAATTACCGACATAAATTGCAGCTGATGATGATAATTATAATGAACTGACGATAGGGGTGTTTTTTTTTTGTGTTGTTGTACGGATTCGGAGTGCGCACAGTAAAAACAAAGCACAGGGATACAAGCAGGCAGACGCATAATGCGCTGCAAGTCAACCACAGCCACCACACCGGTTCCTCTGCCGGTTCTTCGCCGCCCGATCGATGTTTACGACCGCTGGGGATATGTAAAACATGGCACAGGCGTGTAAGGGCCATCGGGATCCATTCGGTATTGGCATGTGGAGGGGGCGTCCGGCGGCTCCACACTCTCCGGCGACGGAGGTGAAGGTGAAGAACTGGTCATCGTGATCGGACCATGACTCCATGATCTGCCATGCGCGGCGGAACGCAGTACAGTAAGGTACGCTAGGAGTGGATCACATACTAGCGATAGAAATGTCATCTTTCACTGTAGGTATCCAGGAACGTCGAAACGGTGTACTTCAAGGATCCAGAGCAATTTTTGACAGCGAATTGACGCTGCATACTAGGCTAGAAGAGTCGGGACCACAATCTTGACAGATCGAAATCTTCCCGGACACTAACTGTCAACTGTCAAATGAATAGTAGTTCACGTCACGTGGTACACACTATGTGATGATGACGGGCAGGTTGCGCAGATCGTGTCCAACCTGTCCTTACCAACACAAACCCTAATGACGCGTTTATGTGAATCTTAAAAACATCAACTGTCAACTGTCAAACTATAGTCCAGAAACTCGTCAAACACTCTGCGCGTCCCGTTTGCACTGTACGCACCTGTGTTGCAACGGGCACTATGCGCAACGAGGCGATGCTACACAGCAAAACAGAAGCGTTCCGTCCAAACCAACCCTGCCGCCCGGAAAACGATACCGGAAAGTGATCCGAGCAGGCAGGGGGTCCCGTCCACCAGCCAGCAGCTTCTCTCAAGCGCAACACGACCGCCGTCGTCTTCTACACACACATACACAGAAACAGGCGAACCGGACCAGCCGACGGGCGGGCGCGCGAAACCGCTCGAGGGCATCGAATTAACATTCTATTAAAATAATTAACGTAAATCGTGATTATATACACTTACGATTAAAGCCATATGATTATAAATAATACCGATTTCCATTTCGTTTCGCGTTTGCGTTGCCCCGTTTCTTCCTTGCGGGGTGGGATAATATTGCTTGTCCACTGTGTGTGTGTGTATATGCACACACACTTGTATATATTTATAAACTTGCACGCCCCATTACCCGTCCCGTCCATCCCAGGTCAGGGCAGAGCGCAGGCGGCCGAATTCGAAGTTCGTATTAAGCGAAAAAAAAAACAAAAATAAAACTTCGAACTATATCTGTGTTCGCTTCTATGCGCTTTTGCGTAACAAGGCGTCCAGCGGTCGAGATCCTGGTGGTGGTGGTGGTGTCTTTTGCATGTTAACAGCATCACCCGTACCTCGTCCATCTCACCGATGCACGTTTTCTCCCGTCCCGAGTGTAGCACCACCACCAATTAGTTCGGCGCATACAATGCCCGGAAGGATGCTGTGTGTGTGTGAGCGTGTTGGAGGATTTTATTTGCAAGCTAGCGCAAGGAGTAGTAGTGCTGAGGGAGGGAGGAGAGTATGCCTGCCGCCGGCCAAATCAATCAACCCATCAGCATTTAAAGATGTACCGATAATTGCCGGTTACCGGGCGGTAAGCGGCAGTGCGGGAGCGAGAGGGACGGATGCGATGCAACATGGAGCGCGGTTGTAACGTCGACTGCGCTTTGTCACGCAATTTGCAGGGTTCGTTGGGCAGCTTGTTCGTCCAACTTAGGCAGCGCTCTGGCACCTCTCGAACAAAACAAACAAACAAACAGGCCAAGTTCGATAGGGTGCTCTGGCAATTGTCTGTTGTCTGGCCCAAATGTCATCCGTAGCATCATAACAAACACTGCTTTCATTCGATATTTTTGTTAAATTTCCACATTTTAACGTAATATAAACTACATATTAATTAAAAAGAACCAAAACCAGACAAAACCAAATCGGTTTGTTCGAGACCCTGTTTGTCTGGTTTGTTCGAGACTGTCTGACCGAGCACCCCCATATGGTTGTATGGGTTTGTTCGTGTCTGATGTCTTGTTCGAAAGGTGCCAGAGCGCTGCCTTATTCGTAATCAGAAAAAAAAAACCGAAAGGACACACAAGAATCTCTTGCAATATACTCAGATATCAATTGTCTGGTACAAACAGGGCTTTTTTAAATTTTTTAAATGTATAAAGTCTTAAAAATACAATAATTTACAATAAGATAGGCTTGAACGATTATTTCCATGTTTCTAAATTCTTCTAGAAGCTATATTCAATATCTGCAAAACAACAACACTGTGGATTGGATTGTGGAGTGGATTGAAGAAAATGCATCGCAATAACCATGGCACAACTGTCAAAATACAAGAAGAGTGGGACAGAAAGGCACTATGTGATATCTCATAACATAACAACTTGATGGGTGTTACGTTCGAGCTAATTGGCACTTACTGCATGTCACTATCATCTGCACCCTATATTTAAGCTTGTTTTTATAATACTTCATCTAAATCTTCCGTTTCAATTCATCGCAGCATGGATGTATTGATCGATGACTTTGTTTTGTTTACATCTGGCAATAGGATGCATCCAATCACTTGTAATAAAGCACAAATGATTCTAATACTGTCTGCGTTTGCTTGGCTTAAGACCAAGTTGTACGGGCAGATGTAAATTTTCAACCCAACACCCAGGACAAAAACAAACACACTCCGGGGCTGCGGTCGAAAACCCCTGCACCACTCTCCACTGCTGGTTCTGCGGGGCGCTGAGAAGGCTTTTGCTCCGAAACGATTACTTTACATTCAACGTAATTTGGTCGGTATTGGGGCGAGCTGATTTTGCTGCGCCCGGCTCGAAGGCTCGAAGAGCAAATAAAAGCGGTTCGCTCCACACACACACACACACACACACACACTCCCGCCACGATCACATGGGAACGGCTATCGAACGGGCGCGCTGCTCCGGCTGCCCTACGGAGACGTATCATTAAGACCTTGTTTGTCCCGTTTTGGCCCCGATCGATTGGCGCGGAACCGCGGCGGGAACTCGGGACGAGCGGTTTTCCGATTTGCTCTTGCGCCATTTTTTCCCCCCCCCGTGGCTGAGAAGACGGAAAAGCGAGCCAGGTGGTGCGAGCCGTGTGCCCCTTAAAGTGCAGCGGCGTCGAGTATGTCTGCATGCGCTCATGCGAAAGTGTAGCCCGCACGTTGCTACATTTGGTCCTTCGAACCGGATCTGTCGAGTACGTCCGAAACGGGCTTACGTGGCCTGGGCCGCATCCAAACGGTTCAAACATTGCGCTGAGTCCTTCAACGCGTAGATGCAGTAGATAGGCAGGGATCGTTGAGATCTTACAGAAGCGTCAAATTCAATGTACCGAACGCGTGCTGCTGGGGCGTGCGCCACCAAAATTCCAGAATGTCGCACAGTACCCCCCGCCTGGATCCAGTCGTTCACCACCAACACTCCCACATTCCGCGCGACAAAGTCTCGCATTGAGAACCAGTTTGCACGCTTTTCTTGCCGACTGCACTTTCAATTACTTCATCAACGTTTGCAGGCGAGGGCCGTCCCGCCGCGAAAATACACACGCGGAAGGCAATAAAATACCGATCGAAATTGGCGAAATCACTTCACCCATCATCAACTGCACACATGCAGGCATCGGCCGACTGTGGATGCCATATCCGCCGATCATGTGCTGCTGCCCCCGGGGCCGCCTGTGTATCACGTTAATTCACGATTATTATGTGCAGGTAGTCCCACTAAGGCACGGCGTAAAATGCCACGCCACCATTTTTGGAAACTACAAATCGAACCGAAAACACGAAATCGCAAATTGACTGGCCGACCTCCGCAATCCCCTCCCCAGGTTTCGCTCGCTCCCTCACTCACTCACTCTATCTCTCCCTGTCGGGCGCTCTCCACTGCGTCATAAACGCAACCGGTTTCATGGGCGATTTGGGACTTCTTGTTAAAGCATCGTTTATCGGCAGGCAGGGAGCGACGGTAGGCGTGTGTGTATCGCCGGCTGCACCGCTACGATGACAAAGACAATTAACGCATCCTTGTCCTCTCTTTTCTTCACGCTCTGAGCAATAAACATACAAAGTGACACTAACCGTGGTTATCACCATGTAACAATGGCAACAATTGGTATGTGTGTGATGCAAAAGAAAGGGGTGATTAATTTCACCACATGAAGCGAGGACTAAGGGGCAGTATTGAGATCACATGCTCTCTCTCTCTTTTTATCTTTGGAAAACGGGCTTTGAAGTCCGTTCCTCCGGTGGAAGAATTGAGCAGCCTAACCAATACACTATGGGATGAGCTAAGCGAACAGTGACAGGTTAGTTTTAAAATGCTCTCGATGACCGCAGGATGGACTAACTGAGATGTGATCTTAAGGTCTTGTACCACCCTGTACTATTGAAGTACTTCGCACGACTCATAATGCCAGTGAGCCAGTGTAAACGTAGCTAAACAGGGCTCGAGTACTGTCACGGAGCACGCCTTGTCAGCTCCTGTCAGACGGTTATCGGAGCAATCAATCTCGGCAGGTGTGGAGAAGTAAGACGTACAAACCCGCTCGCACTTCAGATCAAGATAAACGGCTACTAATGCTCACACAGAGTCCCGTACGTACAAGGGAGAGAACCGCAAACAATTCAACTGTCAGATGAGCTCGTAGGAGCAGCGACCGATGACACGGTTTTGCCGGATACCTTACGAAGAACGCAGTTGAATAGGCTCAATTTCAGCATGCAGGGGAAAAACGCTTCTCCCATTACCGCGTCAGTGGAAGTTACGACAAGTCTGTAATCACGTCTATTAGCACCACGTGTTTATGCCACATAACATCCTATTGCGAAGCGAAGTGGGCATGCTGATGGTTCTAGTCCTATTATTCTGGGTGCGGTTTGTGGTTTGGACATTAGAAACTGTTGATTTCCTTGTATGCGTTCGCGACTCTTACTTGTCCGGGATAAGCCTATGTAAGCAGACTCCCCAGAAGCACCTTTGGATCGCAGTAGTGAACCTATGACATATCCCGCCAACATCAAGCTCTTACCCCGCGGCTCCAAAAACAGCTGTCAAACTTACCTGAAACGAGGAGGAAGGAAAAAAAACAAATTCAGACATTTGGCAGGCGGAGATTGCTTATGGAAATATTTTTGTCGTTACTTCTTGGAGCGAAACAAAAAACCCCTAACACAAAGGGTTACATACGGTAAAGCGATGAAAAGGAGGACAACGACGCACTTCCATAGCGGACTTGTTAATCTCGTTTCACTTCCGTATGCAACTGTCGCCTCAGAAACCCTCTCAACACAGCGTGTTTACTACTAATTTCTGTTGAAACTGACAGAAGACCACATCGCCCGTGTGCAGTCTTCCTTCACCCTAACGCTTCGACGGAGTGTGCTAGGGACGATTTTGATAAGGTAGAACTCCACCGAAAAAAAAACCCCCCACCCGATTCTGAAACCATCTCCTTCGGGCGTTTTTCATCAGGTCCAGGTCTCTGCCATTCCACTCCAACCCGAGGCATCCCTGGCAAAGAAGGGAGGGGGGAGGAGGATTAATTTAACTCGCCCCGGAAGTAGTAGTCTGCGCGGATGTGACTTCAAAAACAAACCCCATCGCACGGCCATCGGACATTGTGCTCGTTTCGTGGCTATTAAAAATGGCGCGTCTGTCTCGTACTCGGTTGGCCGCCAGCTTCCGGTGAAGGCGCGCCAGGTACCCCCTATCCGACAGGATGCGTCCGCAGTACTATCATCATGCCCGCAAGAGAGCGAGAAGATGGTGACGCCTTGCTACTTTTGATGTTGCGTGAAGTGAGGAGAGCTACTTCAGTTTTGCGCTCCCTCGATGAGTTTCTTTTTTTTGCTGCTCTTTTCGTTTGCTCGTTCCTTTCGCCGTACGCTTCTAGTCGGCTAACTCATGCTTTTGTTTGTTTTTTTGTTTGGTTCGCTGTTTGGCAAGCACTTTTAACTAGTACTGGAGCCGGAGATGGGCTAACTTGTTTTTGTATCTACATCTTCTACCAAATGTTTTTTTTATAGTGTTTGGTTCCTCCACACTAATCGAGTTGATACTTTTGTTCTTATTTAATACTCATTTCTTTATTCATTATCGTGTCTTTTTATCTATTCCTTTAGCATGTTTATTATTATTGTTTTATTTTTTTTTGTTATTTACGTATTCATTCACTAATTTCACTTTCCTCATGTATATGTTTGCTGTTCTGATACTTGTTATTAGATTTCATTTGATATTTTATTTATTTCATTCATTTTTCTATCACCTATTAGCCTTTTATCTACTCTTTAACACACAATTTCTGTTTGAAGATTACATTCAACGCCGGGTGAATCGACTAACGCTACAAATTAATTAATAACATCATGTGTTCAATCAAACCCAACAGAGGCACGGATTATCCCCCTCACACGCACTCACACCACCGTGCAAACATTTGTTGATACCGGCGCGCGGCAAGCGAGCGTGTCAATTGAATCTTTAACATTCATTGAGTAATTATCAATCAATTAATGTTTCAACTGCTCGCAGTATCGATCGAAACGGCGCAGTGTAATCGGTTATCGGCGCGGCGCTGCTTGCAAAAATCCCGGCCGTAATCGAATGAGCAAAACTAAGAAATTTATTGCCCAAACGCTCCGCACAACGTCACACCAACGCGGCCACACACACACCAGGACGCTGGAAGCACAATATTAGGCAGACGAAATAATCTATAAGCGAATGAAAATTTAATTAACTCGGGGGCAAAATAATTTTCCGCCTGTTTGAGTTTAATTATTCGCGTCCTGGGTTCGCGTATCCTTGAGGCGGGAGCGGCAGCAGTACGGGCCTCCTCCGTCGCAGCAACGGGCGTGAGAGAGCAGCGCCAGCGAGTGATTGCTTTTTTCGCCATTTTGTAAGTGTACTATCCGGGCACTGACGCTCTCTCCCCGGCCTGGCACAAATCCGTCCACCTCCACATAGGCAGCAGAGCACACGCTCACTACTGCTGCTGCTGCTGTCCAAAGTTTCTCTGATTTAAATGTGTTTTTTCTGTGTTCGTTATTATTTCACCACCGGCTGCATTTCCTGCTCTCTCTTTCTTTCTTTCTCTCTCTCTCATTGAATTCGCTCTCTCTCGCTTTCTCGCTCACAGGAGTAGCACCGGCAGCCGTCGCCATAAACCATGATGAGCTTCTATAATTGATGATGTCGAGTGATTTAATTATGTTCAAAATCTAATGAGTGATAGCGTAATGAACAAAAAAACACGCACACACACCGACACAGCCGCTCGCGTCACGCTTCGTGGATGAGGCGTAAAATGAGCGTAAAGATGAGGCAGCAAGCGTGCGCTGTGCGGTGCTCGGTGAGCAGTGTTGCAGCAGCCAAACGCTGCAACGAAAAAAAAAACGTTTCAAACCACCACCACCACCACCGCAGGGAAAGAGGAAAAAGCTTGATTAATCGATTGATTGATTGTGAAATGATTTAATGTGCGAACGGTCGCGTTTGGCTTCGGTTCCGGTGGGCGAGGACGAACGGTGGCGGGTAGACGAATGTCAGGTTTTACTTACGTGCTGTCACTCGACTGTCACTTGTCGCGCAGCACACGGAGCGAGGTGGAGCAACAACAACAACAACAAAGCTAAACAACTCAGATTGACAACCGCGCCGCCGCCGCGTGGTTTATCGGCCGATTTGAATCGATTGGATGGCTCGTTTTCATTGCCCCTTGTTCCGGTTCGCTTGGCGTGCGCTCTCCGCTACCGACGCGCGCGCGGCATTAAAATATCAATTTGCAGGAAGCACATAACTCACAATAAACCAGATTATTATCTTTTCCGTTTCTCTTCTGGTTTGCACTCATCCCGCCGGTCATCAAACAAATTTCATTCATAATTTAGTGTGCGCAACCCCCGCAACTCGCGTGCGGCAGTATAGCACGGTTTTATATGAAATCGAATAAATTATTCATCGTCTCCGGGGACGGGCCAGGGGGTTACCATTTGCGCACAATATTCGCCCGGCGGAAACTCCAAACCTCCATCGCCATCGATCCGATACGGTTGACCGAAATCGAATTCAAATTTGATGGTGGAGAAGACGATCTCTGTAGGGGGTGTGGTGGGAGATATAGCGGGTGAAGTTTGCACCCAAAACAGAAATTGCAGCGGGGGGGCTATGGGTGGAATGTAAGATGGTTGAAAAAAATTAGGGCAAAATTTCTGCATTTAATTTGATTTTTCTCCACATTTTTTTCGATTTCTTTAATTTATAAGAAATATGTTGTCATTCGTTATGAAATTTATCTCAATATGATTTTTTTTGCAAAAAATACAAATTTTTCAAAATTTTCAAAATTTTTAAAAAATTTCAAATTTTCAAAGTATTCAAAATATTCAAAATTTTCAAAAATTTCAAAATTTTCAAAATTAAAAAAAATACTTAAAAAATCGTTCTCTGCTTCATCTCGGTTAATCCACTCCGGAAAAGTAGTTTCCTATCAATATCTGTAGAGAAATTCCAAAATTCCCAGTGCGATTCGGAGGCGCCGGCAAGTATGGCGAAAAAAAACAGCGCTGGAGATGATCTCGAAGAGATGACACTCGAAGAAAGAAACAAGTGTCTTCTTTTGGAGGAACAAAAAGAGCGAGCGAACAAAAAAAAACACAACCAACAAGAGGTGTGTACTTTATCTGTGCTGCGCGCACCAGTCTCCAAAAAAAAAACCTCGAGTGGATTGCGAAGTGTTCGAAAGATCCTCCAAACGTTCGTGTGGTGATCAAGAGAAAGAGAGTGATCAAGGAGGGAAATATACACACTGCCCCCGTTGGTATACGCGCACACACACACACACACACACACACACGCACTGCTTTTATTTAAACAACCTCTCCCCCCCGAACAGCCGAATCGTTAAATATCATCCACTCGAGAAATGAAGTGGGAAAAAAAACTCTCCACAGTGTTGTGGAAGAAGGCAGCAGCAGAAGAAAAGAAAAAAAACTTCACGCAGTGATCTCACACACGAAGCGCAAACAGCTGGAACAAGATCTTAACGATCCAAAATGGGTGATTTTCTCTGTGCTGTTGTTGTTTGGTTTAAAAATCTTCCACCACAACAACAATCTCCGAACTTGCGAAGCAATAAAACCCCAAAAAAAACGCTAATGCCTGCGCGCACCCCAATTAAATAATGCACTGCTTGCACGGTGCGAAGAGGGAGGAAGAAGAAGGCAAACACACACACACAGGCGCGGGAACCAGTGCGGGAGATGAATCCCGCCAAGAGGGCGAAAGAGGCTCACGATAAATCACTCCCGGGCTTAAGCGCAGCTCACGACTCGGCAGGGTGTCGGCCTTCTTCTTCTTCTTCTTCTTCTTCTTCTGCAGACCAACATAGAGGGGAGGGGAGGGGGAGTCAGTCACACCGGGCCCGATTTGATCTTCGACAAGCATTTAACGTCGATCGCGGCAGGGATTTTGTTGCGCCATTTTTTTCCCCCCTAACCATTTATTTATGATACCGCGAGAACCACACCGTGAGGAGGAGGAGGAAGAGGAGGAGGAGGGGAGAAGGAGGACGAGAGCAAACAAGGCAGGCGATTTGTTTTATTACACACGCGTTGATGGAGTGGAGCGGGCGGCAGCAGCAGCGGCAGGGGCGAATATATTATTTTGGTCCGGACAAGGGTTTATGGCTTTTTTTCTGCTTTATTATTATTACTTCGTTGGTTGCTTTGTTTTCGGATCCGATCTCTCCGATGTTTGTTAATAAATTTATGAACCGAGCGTTGTTGAGTGGGGACGACCACCGCCCTTGTCACTTCGCTGCTACTCTCTTCCTTCTATTTAAATCATGCGACTGTCACATCAGCAACATTCCGCCGTGAACACATAACAGTTGCGGTGGCGTTGTGGAGCACGATGTGGTGACGTTCGTCACTGGTACGACTGAGCAACTGACCTAGCCTAGACGCTAGGTGCGGCGAGATCTAAACTCTAGCTCGAAGAAATGGGAAGTTCTGGAGTAAGCGAGACCTTGTGGGTTACTACAATGTCCCTGTTAGGCTTTCTGTCATGTTCATGACGCAGTGGATAAGCAGTTGACAGCAGTCAAACCGGCACTTCGTTGAAACACCTCCAACGTCAAAGCAAAATCCGCCAAGCGTTCAGATTTCCAAGATCCAGCATCCATGAGATGGTGCCTGACGGTAAGCACGAACTACCCAATACACGAGTTCTCAATGCCCCATCTTCACAGCAAGAACATCGAACAGAGGAGCAGGTGACAGCGAGCTCCAGGTCCGACCAACAGGCACTTGTCGCACCCGGGTTCTCCAACAAGTGTGTACACGTTTCGCCCAGTATCGTTAGCAGAACGGCACAAGCCAATTTCAAAAACCATCAAACTAGAAAACGCAAACAATTAAAAGCTGAACCCAATCTGGACAACCGACGTCACAACGCGTGCGGGGTGAACCTCCGGTTTCGACAAAGTACGACAAATCTGTCCATAATGCCCAACGCGCTCAGGCGGCAGTTACTTATAACCCCCTTGTTGCCTTTGCTGCTTTGTCGGTGCCCGGGTGCAGCTGTGTTGTTCTTCCCTTCCCCGTCGTTTGCATGAGGTCACTGATAGGCGACATCGGTGCAAAAGGAAAGACAAAACTAAATATAGCACGCACACGGTGTGTGCTGCTGGTTCACAACGTACCGAAAATGCCACGCCACTTAATAAAGTCGTCGATTCTCGATGGACCGGAACGGCGGCGCGCACTAGACGAGGCTGCCAGCAGTCAGCGGACCGTGTGCCGTGCATGGGGCGGACACCGTGTACAAGTCGGTGCCGCAGGATCTTGTGCGTGGCCGTTCTGCTCGTTTCGGTCCCATTGCCAACATCATCATTATCATATCATCAGTTACGGTTAGTTCCGGACACTCGAGCCAACGCCGCGCTCCGGGCGCACGCGAGGGGTTGCCGTTCGCTCGGCGGAGGACGCCAGTCAGTCTTGGGTTTCTTCCCCTGTTCGGGGCTCGGGGTGGTACACCTTCCCCCTTCGACGTTCGCTAGCGTCACACGGGCGAATGCAAAGAGTACTTTGCGCCCCTCCTTTTCTGCTTGCTCCGGTAGCTCCGGCAGCAGCAGCAGCAGCAGGCAAGTTCATCCTTTGTACCGAAAATTAGGGCAGGGTCTTCTGTCGCTCTCGGTAGTCGGTCGGTAGATGTGTTTTTTTCCCCGTTTTATTTGGTCTTGTGTGTTTGAAACTTGAAGAGATTTCCGACCGACAACCGACAACCATTCATCCACTCCCATATATCCCGCTTCCTGCGATATGGTAGCCGGAGGCTACACAACGCCATGTCGCAAAAGGGGTTTAGGGGACGGATTGTGCATCACCGGCTGAACCGGCTTGTACGATTCCCCAACCCAACGGGGCTTTTGTTCAATTCGTTCATTATTTAAGCACTCTCGGCACCGTGCAATACTATGCATACCGTCGTTTCGGCTAAATCGGCTTCTGCCTTCACGCACAAACGACATCACCAGCTCCAGGGAGAGGGCCAGGAGGGAAGAAGAATAAATCCTTCCCGGTGCGGTCTCGTCATATCGCACCCAGCAGGCAGGAGGGAGGAATGAGTCTGGCGCTGTTGTTGTCGGTTTTGCAGAAACGATTATTGCGCGACACACAGCAGAGCCCCGCTCGATGTAAAAGCCAATCGGAAAACAATTAGAGATAAGTTTACGGTCCCGCACGACCGCCGACCAGAGCCTCGGGAACGCTGCGGAGCATGGGGAGGGGCGTAATGGGAGTGCGCAACTTTGGAAGCAATAACATCTACTTGATCCTGATCACGGCGGCACACGGGAGATTAATTACAGACGAGCGAGATTTGCACGGATCCATGTGGTACGGCAATTGCTAGGACGTTTGTCGGCGACTCTTGCGGAAATGGGAGCTTTGCCTGCTTCAAATATCATGTTGCTTTGCTTGGAGCAGGATTACGAACTAGACAATCACTGGCGATAGTAAACATACTGATACTACGGGGAGCACCTTGCAGGTGAAGCGTTTTAGTACAAGTTTTAGTACAAGTTTTAGTACAACACTTTGTTCAAGTTTTTTGCATCTTATGCATCTAAGTAGTACTGGAACTCGCATGTATATCGAGGCCATCGCACCCGACACGTTTTAGTACAAGATTTAGTACAACACATTAGTGTAGCTTGTTGGAAGTTGTACCTATACACATCTGACACACACCCCCATTTCAGTACAACTCTTTTCGGATTCTTTGCCACAACACCTCCGAGAAGTAGGTAGCCTCGTGTGGAGCTACAGTCGCAGCAGAATTCCACCACTCCTGACCATTTACTGACCTGATGTTCGATCGTTTTGCCCGTCGCACTAGCGCTGGTGGGTGAGTGCGGCACCGGTGTGCTGCTGCCGATGGTAATTGCACCCCCACCGGCGCCTCCACCACCCCCACCAACACCACCACCGGTACCACCGATGGCGGGACTGCCGGCGGCGGGAATCGCGACGACCGTCACCGTGGCGGCGGCGGCGGCGCCCAGCGCGTTCTGGGCGGCCGCGGCCGCCGTCGACGCGGCGGCGGACGTGGCACCGCCGACGGCCATCGGCTGGCTGGGGAGAGTGGACGCCCCGCCGGCGGTCGTCCTGCTACCACCGGACGATATTCGATTCGTAGTATCCCCACCGCCGCCACAGTCACCACCGCCGCCGCCGGCGCCACCGCCTCCGCCGGCTGTTTTGCCCAGCTTTTTCCGCCGGCTGTGTCGCTTGCCCGTCGCCCGTTGCCGGCGGTGTAGCTGCGGTTGCTAGGAGGTACTAGGAGCGCTTGCCGGGTGACCGCCGCTCCCTGCCGGACATACGGACGAGTGCAGTGGAGGGGCTACAGCGAGTTACCCCGGGACGGGGGGAAGTTAGTGGCAGTGGCGTCGCTGCTTAGTTCTGATTGAAGAGCGAGAACGCGCGGGAAGATGCACCGTACGCCACACGCCCGGATGTGTTCAGTTTTGATTGTGTGGGCCGTTGCAGAGGATCCTCTGGAGTGTAAGAGCTGCCGATGCTGTGTCAGGTTGATTGTTGAACACTCGCCGTGCACAGATTGGACCATTACCACTGGTGAACGTGCACCTGCCTTGCTCTATCATCAAGAAGGTAGCTATACATATGTAGAACATCACAACACCTTCATTCTCATATCACTACAATTAGAGCTACTGAAGGCATTCTGCTCACTACCATAAACTTTTCATACACCTCCGAGAGGTATCACTTTCATCTCGAGCACCATTCGTAGAGAGTAGCGCAGGCGATCGTTTACACTCGCTGCCTTCTCACCCGACGTACTCTGCCTTCTACTGCTGCTCTGCACACACCTCTCTCTCTGGCTCGTCAAATACTTGACGATATGGCACAGGCTCACACACTCACCGATACATATATATATACACACATACACTACACTATATGGACACTTGTCATCCCACAGTATCTTCACGGTGTGGAAAGATGGGAGATTGAACGGATATTAGCAATACATCAAATCACGACTGGAGGAGTCACGCATGGTCACATCTCGCTCTCGCATTTTCTCTAGCCTCCTGGCCCTCTCTCCCGAACCCTCCACTCTAATCAGATTATCGATGACAACTGACAGGATCGCACTTAAATGATCCTAAAGCGTAGCACCCCTGCGCGCGCGCGCGCTATAATACACACATTAATGTCTCCCATAATCCGATCTGTTGCCCCTTCCCCGTCGCGGTGTATCACGCGGCAGCACAAAACTTCCACCATATCCGTAATCACGTCCAGCGGGGCGGCGTCGGCGGCGGCAGAGTTTTACGACCCGTTTACGACCAATTTACGACTTCGGCCGACCCCCGGGTGTCAGAGAGCTTCCGAAGCGCGCAAGATAGGCGGGAAGCGACAAGAGGCGGAAGAATAAAAACAACATCAACCGAACTGCCACACAACTTTCAAGCTGGGAGGTCCCACAGTCTGTGGATCAGTGGAGTTTACGACGGGCCGGAGAGCTTTGGTTTGGTCGGAAACCTCACTTTGTTGCGGATGACTTCAGAGTTGTTGGGCACGTTCGCTCGGCTGACAACATTGTCAACCGTGCACCGTCTACCGTTGGAGAGTAGTGAACGATCTGACAGTACTGACAGTTGGTACTCCATCAGCCACCATACGCTGATGAGTTTTTGCCGGTGTAGTACAGCACTCACTGCACTGCCCAACACGCCTCGCCTGGAGATGCGCGCTCCATCTCGCTCCCGTACCGTGCCGACCGGTGGCTGTCATAACAAAACGCAAACTGGTGCGAAACGGCAGAGTTTGCGCACCAACGTACTCCGGGTACCATGTTTGGAACAAAGAGTTGTGCTCGTTTTGCAGTGTTGACTTCCTGCCGGAGGGGTTGTCCGAGGAGCACCTCACGGATTTTTTTTATGCGTTGATGCCACGCAAAGAGAGCCAAACGGTGCCACCGAGCCCGTAAAACGGAACCGCGGAAGAAAGTCGCACCCCTGTGTGGGACACCACCGGTGCACATGAATAAATTTCCCCCTCCCAAGGAGAAAAAAAAACACGTAAAATGAACACCACCATGACGGGGCGCACAAAGCGACACCGAGAAAGCGCGCAAAGAAAACAAACAAATTGTCCCGAAACCGCCGTCCGCGGTGTAATGGAGCGAGAACGGCGAGAAAGAGGAGCTGTCAAATGTCGCCGTTTTTACCCCTTCATTTTTCGCTCGTTCTCGTTGGCTTCTTGTTTTCCCCGGCCAGCCAGCTTGTGCAATTCGTCCGTGTGCTGCCCGCGCAGCAAAGTTCATTCATTATTCACACCGGTTTTTTTCGGGAGTTTTGCGTTCAAAATTTGGCCTGCCGCCCGCAAACGTCACTTGCCTCTCCCCCAAAACCGACGCTTATCCGGCTGATAACCGGCACGCGCGCGCGAATAAACAACCGAAGGAGAGGGAGATGTTGACGGAACACGAAACGGACACAGCAACCACACCAAGGATAGCACACGCACGCACGGACGCACGCCCTGTCACACCAGCGGTCGCACTCTCCAAGCACAAATCGCACGCAAACGGCCGCGGCGAACGACGAACTAACCTCACAAACACGAACGGAGGAGGCGCAACTGACGCGCGCGACTCGTCCGGCTCGCACGGTGTCTGAACTCGTAATGAATAGCGTCACGAAACGTAACGTCGCCGCCGCAGCCACCCCTGTCTTCATTGTTTACCGGCGTCGTCGACGTCTGTCAGACTCGGACGGCTCCCCGTCTCGCTCACGCGCTCTCCTTCGCGGATGGCATGCGCCAAATGGAACAAAAAAAAACCGCGCACATTCCTCCAGGCGCATGAGATGTGAGAGAAAGAGAGGTAGAGAGAGAAGAAGAGAGAAAGAGAGAGAAAGAGCAAAAACACGCGACAGACGCTCTCCTTGCCGGGAGCGAGATAAAGCGTAAGCGAAACAGAGATAACGCGCTGTTGGGAGTCTGTACTGCTGCACACGCAAAGTGCTCTCTTTCTCGCTGGGTACTCTTTCTCACGCTCTCTATCTCTCTCTCTCTGTCTCTTTCTCTCACACACACATTTGTAGTAAACTATCTAATTCTCTCAGTTCAGTTTCTCTCTTGGTTTCTGCATTGTTTACACGATATCGATTGCGCTGTCTCACTCGTGCCGCGTAGCGACCTCACGAACGGAATGAGCTAGTCCACCCGACGAACCCTGCCCTAACTAAAAATATAGCAAATGGTCCGAAAATGATGCACGTAAAGTAAACGAATGCGATGAAAAACGCTGGGGAAACAAGCTGATTTCACGGACTCCGCGCCACTGCCACGTCGTCCTTCAGGTTTGCAACGTCTAGCATAAAAAGAGAGAGAGTAGGAGAGAGAGAGAGAGCGAAAATCGCTCTTCCCTTTACGGCGTTGCAATATTGCATATTCATGTGCACGCACGCGTCTGTCTGCGTGAGGGAGCAGTTGCACACAGATCGGATCCAGCGAACCCTGCAATAAGCGACACGCAAAAGGAAGACCAACACGGCAGACGAAGAAGACCGCAGCGCGGACGGCCAGTATGGAATGGGTTTCGGTACGGGTTTGGGCTGCCGTCGACAGGCGCGACAGCAGCACTGGTGTAGTTTTTCTTTACGGAGCCGAAAAAGAAGTGAAGAAAAAACTGCGCAGAGCGGCCGCAAAGAGTACAAAAAAAGGCACAACACACTCATACACAGAGCCGTGCGTTCTACACCTATCTCGTTCGCGCGCACATCCGATACCCATGTTCCGTAAGAGCACATGCGGCTCGAGGAGAGGCCCCTGTCCGCTTGTGCCGTTGCGTCCGACCGCCCGCATATCCACTTTATGCAAAAAGTTGCATTTGCATTTTCGCGTAGTCTCCTGTGTGCGTGTTTTTTTTTTTCTTTTTCTTTTTCTTCTTCTTCTGATGTTTTATAGCGCAGAAGGAGCGGCGGCAGAAGGGACCACCGGAGCCCGGAGGACGAATTCGTCCCGGTCGGGTCGAAATTGGAAGTCATAAAAAATTCAGCGAAAGCGCTTCTAATTTGAGCTTGCGCCGTGTGTCGCCGGCGTGTTGTGCTACTGCTGCTGCAGTTTGTCCACCACCGTGTCGTTGTACGTAGATGGCGAAACTTTGGCTGACAGTTTTGGCCATCTCCGCCGCCGGTAACCACGACGAGCCAAAGCGGGAGAGAAAGGGAGTGAAAGAATTACAATACAATAAAATTCGAGAGTTCGTATAGGTAAAGTGCACATAGCAGGAACGAGCTTAGGGGTAGCTGTTCAGAACGAATCCAGAAGACCATTCCAAGGTCTAATGCACCAGGAGTAAAAAGCTGTATGAATTGTTCTGGAAACCCTGTCGAACTGATGACGGACTAATTAGAGCAAGTATGCGCAACGTGTGACATGCCAGATGGAGATGAATTGGCCATCTCCCGAGAAACCTAGACTATCGCTCTCTACATCTTGGGCACTTCTTGGACACCTCTGGCGATATAGACGCCATTGGAGATGTTTTGAAGGATAGGTGAGTTGGGAAAGGCCTAAGTTGACATATATCAGTAGCTTTGAACTATTTTAGAGATTGTGAGTATGAAGTGCTACATGCTGGAATGACAACTCTTGCACATCGTCTCTAGATTCAATAGCCTCTAGAAGTTGCTAGCATCCTTGTGTGCGGGTCAAATGTTGGGTGCATTAGTTCTACCCTCTTGCGAGTACTAAACTTCTGTCGAACCAGTGTTCTTACTATTCTTCCCGACGCACCGTGTACTGTCCGTTGTTTATCAAAGGAACGCCCGTGCGAACACACATGCGGCTCCTACACAAAAGAAGTTGTTGTCACATCGGTAGCAAAACAGCCGCAGAAGATGGCTGTGGGGTGGTTCGAACCGGTGCAAACTCGATCGTCTTCCAAACCCTGCACGTACACCTTCGGCGGAGGAGGAGGTGCGTACCAATTAATACAGGGCACGTTCGGTGGTTACCTAAAATGTATGAATACGGGGCCATAGCTCTACACGTACACCCGGATCGGAAGAGGATAATAGAGGCCGCATCCCAAGCGGAGGAGTTTGAATATTCTCCTGCTGTACACGCAAGACGGCGGCGGCACGTGGCTTAGCAGCAGTCGGTTTTGGGGTCGCATTTTGGGGCAACACACACAGCTGTTGAAACATATACCGGGCCGGGAAGGACGCGAGGGGCTACTCCTAGGGGGGGCACACATGCTAAACACTTGTACACAACTGGATCAAACCACGTGCTCTGGTGAAGGTGTTTTTGAGCGTTTTGTGTGACACCTCCAGGGAGGGAGCGGAAGAGATGCTTGGGAACCTTGTCCGAAAGTTCCGATAAATGTTCTTGCCAAGATTACTGTTTCTTGTGAGTTCTACCTGTTACCCACCCTAGCAACGATTTCGTTGGCGCAGTTGGGGAGATAAACTGGTGTAACGTATCTACTTTTTCGCACCTGACCAGCACTAGCATTACGTTAACAACACACAACCGTTCTGAAAAGACGCTCTGAAGCGTAGAAGACTTCCGGAACATCAGCCTAACTTGAAAATAGGGACATTCCAAAACTCCCGAATATCATAACCAATAAAGCAACCGCAATGTCACATTGTAACTGGCATAATAACTTCCATCATTTCGCTACCATTCCAGCGGATTTATTTCATTACCTTCCAGTGCTTCTAAAACTGGAAGCTGCCCAGCAGTGGCACGCATAATACGCACAAGATATATGCGACAAAAATTAGCACTAACGAATCAATACACGGGACCACGGCATCGTAAATCTGTATCGTAAATAATCTCTTGTTGGGTGCCGCCGATAGCATTAATCCAGCCGTCCGCCAGCCCCATGCCTCAAGTGGACCGCCGGGAGGTGTGCAAATGAGCAGTTAATTAAAGTTTTAGTTGATACTTTGCATATTTTTACGAGCAGCTAATATAGCAAAGTGCACAATCCGCACTCTCCGGTCGCCCACATCACATGGTGGCGAAGTGCAATAAAATCATGGAAACCATGGCAAGAGGGGGCAAGCGGGGATCTGGGTGACTTGCAGAAGGTTGGCGAGGAATGGTAGCAATAAAATGCCGCGCGATGTTCGCGCATTCACGTTACCCGGCTGCTGCTGCCGTTGCATTTTATTGCATTTGCATCCATCAACGGCAACGCACCGCATCCGTTGCTCGAGGAGTTTTGCAGCAGAAGTGGTTTAGTGACTACTTCGAATGTAAACCCGCTTCATTTTACGAGCTGCTCTCCACCCTGCCGTTAGCTGCCCGTCCTCGCCCGGGTGTTTGATGGCTGGAAGATGGTGGAGCAGATGTTTGCTCGCCCGTTTCACATATCGTTTTCGGTGTAAATATTAGCATTTTTTTCATTTATATTTTCACATCACCGATCTGTTTTTGGTGGAGAGAATCGTGATTTACTACCTTGTTTGGGGAACGCGAAACATTGAAGCCGAAGTTTGCAACAGTAGCAAGAATGGTTAAGCAAGTCACAACACGAAACAACAGAGAGCGAACAATGATAAAGTAAGAATAGAATAGTGTTAAATGATGACCCTGCACACCGTCAACACATTGAAACCACAACCAACTTAAACCGCTTGCGATGATTCAGGTGTCATGCGACATGCGGTCCGAACATGGATGCTCCACAAACGAAGCAAACGTCCGCAAGTGCCCACCAAAGGCAAACAACTCATTATGACGATTAGCGCGGCACACATGCACACACAGACACTAATCCTCCGGTGTCGCGCTAATCAGTGTGAATTAAAACATTTCTATTCGCTAATCCCACGACGCGGCACGGACGAAGATCTCGCCGCGACGCGCACGAACGGTTTTTGCAATGGAGAAGCGCAAATAGGGTTAGAAAGATTTACAGCCTCTTAAAAATAGCAGAATGACGCGTGCAGTGTGCAGCAAAACGGCTGCACTTCTGTTGCTCTCCCGCTTACGCTCGCGTCGCCCAGCAGATACAGCTACTAATGGCTGCGCAGAAGAGCAGACATTGGGTCGTAACGGTGTGAGGCGATAGCCCGAACGATAAGTACCCCTACGTCGCGCAACATTTTATCCTTTTCGCCATTAATGTCATTAATGTCAGATTAGCATGTCATAGTTAGTTACACGTTTTAGTACCCAACAATTGATCCTCCCACGCCCGCGATGTTCCTGGACCACACGGGAGGCGCTGACAGAGCGTCAAGCGTCAAAGTATTGTTTGTTGCCGTCGATTTCGCAGGCTTCGAAAAGCGAACCAAGATCTTACGGCACAAGGCTCCATTTCGACAAATTTGACGCCTTTTCGTTACGCCCGTGGCACGTCCACGGTCAATAAGATGTACGGCAAGAAGCTTACGAGTTCGCACGCACCATGCACGTAGGTGACACATTGTAGAAACGGCCTGGCATACGTTGACGGCAAAAATAGTCATTATCACTCACCTGCAAACAAAAAAGAAGAGAGGAGAATAAAAGAAATTATTTACACGTACACAGCAGCGGGGGCAGCGAATTGTCAAAGCACACGGTACACACAGGAAGTACACATACAAATATTGGAATGTCAAGACCCGTGCCGATCAAAGAACAGAGAGACAGAGAGGTAGCGGCGATCTGTTAATTATCGGAGACCCCCTGCCCCACAAACCCCTTTGGAAGGATCTCCAATAACACTTCACACCTCTCTTGCCTGGCACAGCTCGGTTTCTCGTTTCTCGGGAACGAACGGTGGTGGTGGCTTGTTTTTCACGCCTAACACCTTCGAGTGGGATCGTGAAAATTAGACCATCAGCACCCCAGGCACCAGAGGGTACGACAGGGAACATTCCAAAGCGGTATGAGCAGTACCCTCGCATACACTAAAACGCGTGTTGGGAGCGTGGAAGACATTACTAGAAACGTACGTCGTACGATGCACACGTAAGCGAATGCGTCGCTTTGAAAGCCTCCTCGAAAAAAAAAGAAACAAACACACACACAGCGTAACAAACGTGTGAAATTACAACAGGTGAAATATAAAACAAAACCGATCCTTAAAAAATAAGCGAGAAACTGCAGTAGCGTATGAGTTTTCACAGCTGGGAGCGATGTGTTTATCACATGTTGCCGAACTGACAGTAGCACATACACCAACCAACAGCAAGAACAACAAAAAAACAACCCAGAGGACGCGTTTACAACACCTGGTTCGCTACTCGCGCGCGCATCGGTGCGAATGAGTGGTAAAATCAAAAGTAAACCCCACAAAAACGCAGCACAGTGGAGAGGTTTTGCGTTGCCCGATCGTTAGCACCGCGGTAATAATTTTTGGTAGTTCGCGGAGTGTTCCAAATCGCACCGGATCGGACGGAAGCACGGAAGTTGTGGTGTTATCTAGTTCTTAGTGTCGCTACTGTAGGGCAGTGAAAAAGAAACGAATCTCCAAGGTTGGAGAGGCTTTGGCACGCGGATATGTCCAAGGTTCGCTTCAGAACAACAAAACAAGCAACAACTCTAGGACCAGCTCATGTTGGAAGGGGGATTTCTGGATGGGACCTGCTTACCATGCACAGTAGAAAGCTACCGGGCAACGATTGCTTACCTTATCATCGTCTCCTTCGCTATCACAGATATACCCTTTACCGGAGCTGCAACGACTGCTTGCGTCGCTGAGCCGGTCTCGCGAACTGTCCGGATCCCGCTGGGCCACAGAGGACGTCGTCAGTCGCTCCGATGCACGCCCACTGTCGTCGGACGTGCCCGGATCGATGATCGAAGAAAGAGAAAGATTCTGTGGAAGCGGAGAAGAAGAAGAATGTATGTTAATATTTCATTCACCATCATGTGTGCTTCAACTGCTGGTTTCAAACGGAAGATATTGACTCCCGGCCACGTGCCCGACAGAGAGGATCCAAACAGCGATGGACGTCGATTGAAAGCCTCCCGGAGCAAAGCAGGACAACAAAAAAACATCAACATTGTTAATTCTCATTAGCACAAACACACCGACACCTCCGTCCCCACCCCTGGCCGGAGATTTTAATTCCAAAGCACAATTAATTAGCTTAGTCTGTCATGCGAACCATCAACAATCCGTCCCGGGATCGCTCGTCCCGCTCGACACGACGGCACGGCAAATCGCGCCTTCGCACGGCTGCTAATCGGCATCTATTAGCGGGTAATCTCTAACAACCCCTGCCCTTCCCACCCTGCTTCTCCTCCTGCACCCCCCCCCCCCCCCCCCCCCCCCCCCCCAATCTCCACCCACTCGCCTGTCAGGTTGCCAGGGGTGTAATGTTTCAATAATCGGTAGTGCGCGGTTAACGTCACGGGTCACCGGTGGTCGGTGATGATCTGGCTGCGTTCTTTGCCGGTGGAGCCGCTATTAGTCTACGGGAGTGCACTGCACCGAACGCGCACTCGTTTGCTACTAAACGTCAACAAACAGCGTCGAGAAAAACTGGTTGCAAAACAAGCAACAAGCCTGTTGCGGAAGTTGGAGCGCCATTATTTATAAGCACGTGGCGGAGAGGATTGGCCGATCGGTTGCGCTACACTTATCACAACTTTGCGAGAAGTCAGGAAGCGGCCCGAGATTGGTTCTCTAAACATTCTTGGTCGCTTGGTGATGCTGATAATGCTTTGGAAAGCGAAGGGGTTATAGGTTAGACCCGAAGACCTCCTGCTCCCGAAGTTCATACTATTTTGTTGCAATTGCTTCACCAAACATTAGATTAGATAGATTGTCCCTTCCTTATCAAACCAATGCCTATCTGGAGAGTACCATGACCCATGCTAGGCGAGAGCTTCATTATTGTCTTTTTCATGTTTTTCTTTTTTCATTTTTCATGTATTACTACGAGCTCTAGATTACATCTAGGATTCAAAACAGTAAGATAAAATAGTATCGACATTATATGTTGCCAGGGAGTCTCCAAACATCTCCGTACTATGGACTCGACAGTGTACTAGGAGGGTTCCAAACATTCCGATGTTCAGTGACGTACCAACCACAAAAATTAGGTGTCCTTTGACAGTATGTCGTTCTAAGTGAAACATTTATGTTAGTCGCTACTTTTTCTGTACTTTTTTCGACATGCATAAATGAAGGTTCTCTTCAAACTTCCATCCCAGGATAACTCTCGACAAACGCTATGTTTCGCAGACAAATGCTGAATCAAAGTTGAATCTTTTCGAAGCTAAAACAAGACGGACCAGAGGACGCCAGGAAGCTGTGAAACGTCTCCACGAGTGCCCTTGGGTTACGGTCCAAAAACTTTAAAGTACACACAGCACAAACCGATTTCCAGCCAAGGAAGCGCTGCGAAAGATCCACAATGGAGCCACCGTATTGCGCCCTACCCACTCGGTAATCGATAGGTTCGGAGCGTATTGCGGGTACGCAAAATGCGCTGCAAGTATAATTTCCAAACTCAAATGAAGCCTCCAATCGCTGGGTAAACGTATTACCGCGTTCGTAGTAGAAAATTACCGGCAACCGTTTGCGCAGGTGGCACCGACGCGCTGCCCTTGATGTTTCGCCGAAACGCTTCGAAAATACCTCGGTGACACAGCATCAGCCAGTTGCCATGGCCACCGTGGTGTGATGGACTTGCAACAGGGAGTTTCGGTGTTCTACGAAACCGAAACTCGGTACACTCGGTTGTGGTGCTTTGTGTGTACAACCCAGTTCCAGCGAAAACAAAGTCCTACCTGAGATGAATAGCGATGGACGAGCCGTATATATATGTGTGTGTGTGTGTGTAGCCTGCCCGTTCCCGCAGCCCCTTGCCTGGCAATTTACGCCATTTAAACAAACCCACCCCAGAGAGAGAGAGGGAGCAGCACCAGACCGACCATCAATATGTCCGGGTGGTTGGCAAACGTACTCCCTCCTCCTTTGGGGCCCTGTCTGGTCGGGTGGGTTACCGTACAAAATTAGCACAAAGACCGCGACCCGAAGCATGTGAAACAACACCTTCGCAGAAGGGGTAGGTGCTAAAATGCGATTTTTCTCCGGTCCGATTGTGTCTGTGTTTATGCGACCAAAAACCCCCCAAAGCCACGTCCACGAAGGCCCCCTGAAGAGGCCGCGCGGACAGGAAAATATCTTCCGGTGGAATTACTCTCGTTTTTTTTCCTCCCCAGCTTCGTTCCTCCGCTAGCACTGTGGTATTGCAGGGAGGCAGCGGTAGCAGCACGTCAGACGAAACAGATCAAGTCAGCGCGCGCGTGAATTGTCCCGCGGTGAAGATTATTGTTTTATTTTAACGATCCTGCGCTCCAACAACGCTCCATATATCTCCACCGTCCTGTACGCCGTCCGTTTGTTTATCGAATGTTATAAACATCTATAAAATATTATTGCTTCGCCGTTTGCCACCACCGCGGTACGTAAACATTGGCTTGATCCGGCGCTGCTGCTGCTGGTGTTGATGACGATGGGTAAGTAACTTGGGGTTTTCGAGTTTCCGAGAGACTCATGGCGGATGAGTTGGCTAAATATATCGCAAGTGTTTTTTTGCCCTCGTTTGTGAAGAGAGAGAGAGAGAGAGCAAGAGAAATAGAACATCCCTCCAATGCTGGACGCGTTGAAACGATATATCTTGCAGATATCTGTTTCTGATGCTCGATCTTTAGGAGACTTGCACAAACCCGACTCAAAGCGCAAACTTCACACTGCGTGTGGATCGAATTTTTGTTGATACTATTCTACCACTCCACTGCAAGAAACGAGTGGTCGTCTGACTTCATCAGCTCAAATATCATCTGGATCGCGAACTTGCTAACGATATACCCCGAAGAAGATGGCATTCCTCCGCTCCACTGTAGGAACTCATATCAGTTCTACTTTAAAAATATTGCAAATGCGGGTTGTGCTCCGGGTTTTCCAAGAACTATGGCATCAGGGTACCTTAACAAAACTCAAATCTCATCTGGAACCAAGAAACTGGCATATCTTAAACCCACTACAGGAACAAGTATCAATTCATTTTAAATGGTTCAACACTCGTCTGGATCGTTCCCTATCGATTTTATACCTCTAATGAGATACTCCTCCTCTCTAAGCACTACTGTCACTTGCACTGAATATTGTTGCAATTGTTATACCTGATTTACTTGTAATCCACCGTAGGAACTAGAGTCAATTTGTCTTGCCGTCTGGATTGTGCCCAGGGATATCCAAATCTTGAACATCGACTATTCCCGTACTATGCCTCTTTGGATCACTTCCCATTACGGGGAGATGGTGTTTAATAGGAAGTAGAAGAAAGTACTTACATGTACCGCTGCTAAATGATGGTTATGTTGATGGTGCTGTTGATGGTGAGGATGATGTTGAAGATGAGGCGACTGTTGCTGCTGCTGCTGCTGTTGATGATGAAGATGGTGACTTTGCTGCTGCTGTTGCTGCTGTTGCTGCTGCTGCTGCTGCTGTTGCTGATGATGATGATGATGCGCATGATGTAGTTGATGGTGGTTTGGATGATGTGTACTAATAGCGTTTGCCGTGCTTAGGCTACCGCTACCAGTGTTGTTGGCAGCGCTGCTGCCGCTCGTACTCCGACTGCTGCTGATACCGTTCGTGTTACTGCCGGCACCGGCGTTACTACTGCCACCGTTTGCCGCACTCAGCGCACTACTACCGTTCACGTTTCGGCCCGGCGCACCATTCGCTATGATGGCGGCGATGACCGGATTATTTAAAGAACAGATGCTGCTATGATTCTTATTACTACTACTGTTCATATTGATGCTACTACCACTAGCCGTAACACTATTACTGCTGTTCCGATTGTTGCTGCCGGCAACTCTAATGCTGCTGCCACTACTGCTGTTGGTGCTACCACTACTACTACTGCTACTGCCACCGCTGCTGCTGCTGCTGCTGCTGCTGCTGCTACTACTGCTGCTGATGCTGCTGCTGCTACTACTGCGGCCGGCGGCGTTGCCGCCGGTGACAGCCACACCACCGTTGCCGGCGGTCGCACTCGTGTCACCGTTGACGCCGTTCCCGTTGGCGGCGCCGCTACTATTACTGCCCGCGTTGTTGACCACCGGACTACCCTCGGCAACACCTGTCGGCGTCGTAACGTTCCCATTGCTCACCACATGATGGTTGTGGTGGGCATGGTGATACGACTGTTGCTGCTGCTGCTGCTGCTGCTGCTGTGGCGACTGGTTGCTCCGACTGCTGTGATGATGATGGTGCAGGTGATGGTTGTGCAGGCCGCCGTGGTTCACGTGCGGACCGTGGCTGTTGTGGAGGTGATTGTGAAGGTTGGCCGGCACACCGGTGCCGGCACCGCCGCCATTGGCCGTCATCAAGCCAACGTCGGGGCCGGCACTGCCGGCGAGCACATCGCCGTTCGGTGTGCGGTCGGCAGCGGACACCCCGGGTGGTCCTACCACACCGTGGTGTAGGTGCTGCTGCTGCTGCAGCTGCTGCATGTGATGCAGCGACCAGTCACCGCCACCGTTCGCATTGGCGGCACCCGTACCGGTGCCCGGGAGCGCGGTCGCGGAGTGGTTGCTCTCGCTATTGCTAATGCTGTTGCTGTTGGCTTTGTTCGCCAACGGCACGCTCCCACCGAGCGACTTATCCGACAGCTTCGAGGGTGTGGTGTCGATGATCTTCGGTGGCTTCTCCTCCTGCACCATCACAGTTGTCAGTTCCATGATCGACGACAGTCGCTTCTCATTGCGTTTGTTGGCGACCTTGATCGCAAACTGTGCCCGTGAGAGGGAAGAGAGAGAGAGAGATTTTGGAGATTAGTTCACATGTTTGACTATTTTAACATTTCTGCTCGAAGTCTGGACACTGGAGAAGTTGATACACGTAAGTATTCCAGACCAAACATCCTAACTCTAGTCTCCTTATCTAAGTTCAATCGTTTTCTACTGTTACTAAGTATCTTGAAAGCTCAGCATATCATCAAGAGAAGTGCCTATAAAGCTCAGAACTTCGTCGTGAGAAGTTCTGGAACTGCTACTAGACTCAATCTATCATTCCACAAGCGGGTTAGGGCAGGAAGACTTCTTCTATCGATGCGAACTGAGCGACATAACTTCAGAGCCTTCAGTAATGCAGACATCAGACCATCACAACCTACCTCAATATCCTCGTACGTCTTGAACGCGAGGATCGCGAACCCATCGATGATGTCCTCCTCGAGCACGGGCGACGGTTCCTTCTCCTTGCGCTTCCGCCGGACGGGCGGCCGGTGCGGCTTCTCCCGGCTGACCGGGCCGCTGTCGTCGTCCGCGCTGTCGTCCGGGTCGCGGTTGCCGCCGGTCCCGTCCGCCGCCGCATCCTTGTCCCGTTCGGCGATCATGCGTTGGGCCCGCTCCCGGCGTTTGTTGCGCTGCTTGCACTGCTTCACATGTATCTCCATGGTGCTCGCTCCCTGCTCCTGTTCAGCCCCGCCGGCACTGCATGGTAGGTGCTGGTTTTTGGTGGTGTCGTTGGTGGTGGTGGTGGTGGTGTTGGTGGTCGTGTTGGTGGTGTTGGCGCTGATGGTAGTGGTGGTGGTGGTGGTGACAGCGGCGTCAGTTTCCTCTGCAGGCCAGCCAAGCCAGGCGCGCCACGGGACGCCGGACTACTACTGTCGCGCGAACCCCTCCGCCTCTTCGGCCCCCTGCCCAGCCCGTCCGCGGGCGGGAGGGCTCGGGTGCGCTGACGTGCGACTGGTGCTGGGTGCCGTAACACACGCGCGGCACACACACACACACGCAGGGGGCGACACGACGACGGCGACGACGGCGGCGACGAGGACGACAGCAGCGCACCGTCAGCCGTACGCACATATAAATAGGTGTTGGTAGGATCAATCCTCCTCACGCCCCCCCCCCCTCCTCCCCTACCCGGTTCCGCTGGCACTAACCGCACACGCACCTTTCTCCGTACATCCGGCGATCGGAGGATCGTCGATTCGGTCGATGTATGTATGTGTGATCCACAGAACACAAGGCCGTAACAGGAACCATACACACACACTCACACTACAACACTTTTGTTGTTTTTATTTTTCCGGCAATTTTTTTTTTCGCTCGTACCTTCGAACGTGCTTTTCGTGTTGCTTCCTCCGTATCATTCACATTCACATTGCAACATTCACTCTACACACACACACACACACACGCGCGCGCGCGCGCGTTTGCTCATGAAGTCGTCGGTTGAGGAGCAGCCCGCCTGCAAGAGCCCTCCTGTCCTGGTCTATCGAGGGGCTGGTTTCTATCTGTATCGCACACTATTTCGGAGAGTGAGGAAGAAGAAGAACAACATGCATTACAGATCTGAGCTAAGTGTGTGTACTGGAACACCTGCGCACACAGCTTCACCGGCATCCCTTGGGTGCATACACGTGTGTGTGTGTGTGTGTTGAACACGCACGCACATACAAACACACAGAGAGATAGGATGGATTGTTGCACTACACTGATCAGCACACATCGGCAGACGGAAAGGATACTCCGAACACAACCGACGGACACGAGGATGACAGGTAGGACGACGCACAAACAAAACAAACAAGCGCGTCGCCTATCAGCCAACCCACCCACACGTACGCACCACGCACACACATGAACACACAGACACACACACACACACACACGGCAAGGACACAGTGAGAGATTGCGCAACACACAACATCTGTGTAGAACAGTGCCGAGCAAAAATACACCCACAGACGCACGCACACAACTTTCTTCTCTTGCCATTTTTCCTCCCAGTTGTTCTTCGTCGCTAATTAGAGTGTAAGCTGTGTGTATGTGTGTGTGTGTGTGTGTGTTTGTTGGTGGGTGTGGATCTTTGTACGTTCCTGTCTGTGTATAGGTGTATGTGTGGTCAGTTGCACAAAGGAAGATTGTAGCTAGAAAATCCCGCACACGTCAGAGAGGGCAGCGAAGAAATCACGCACGCACTTGGAAGAACTAGAAGGAACCTGACGTGACGACAGATAAATCATGTTCGCCCCATGTTTACGCACCCTCCCCCACTCCTCTCTCACTCTCTTCCCCTCTCCGCCAGCCCGGACGCGCCTCCAAAAACCACCGCCTAAAACACACGGGCACACAGCGAAACGGTGAGCAGGGAAATCCCATTCCTCGCGTGCCAAATCGCGTTTATAGTGCGGTTTTTTTTTCTTCTTCTGTGTGTTTTCCACCGCTCACCAAAAACTCACTACACCGCACAGTTCATTCACGCTCGCTCACAGTTCACGCGCGCGCGCTCTCTCTCTCTCTCTCCTACACGCAAGAACACACACACATAAGCACTATTTTGACAGTTCACACACGCGCGCGCAGTAACAACAAAAACGGAAACAAAAAAAAAACACACACACACGTTTTATTGCATGCACACCCGCACAAATCTGTGTTCGACCGCGTGTGTGTCGTGTGTTTTGTAACCGTAACACTCACTCTCTTTCTCTCTCTCTCTCTCACACGCACACTCACACTGGCTCGAACACATAAACACAGATGCATAGTTCTGTGCGCTGTTCGTGTGTGTTTATGTGCTGTGTACGAGCATTGTCTGGTTGTGAACGAACCCACACACACACACACGGCCGCTCTCTCTCTCTCTCTCTCGTCGCTGTTTGACAGGTCGGTGGGCTCGTAATGCGGTTCGCAATCTGCTTGCAAATCGATTAATTTTTCGTGTCCGCCGCAGCAGCCGCGTGCGCTTCGGTGTGTGCGTTCTGCATTGTGTTTACGTTCCCTCTGCCATCAAACCGGCGCGCCATTGTTTCGGAGGCCTGCAAGAGAAGAAGACAACGGGGGGGAAGCAAGACGTTAGTAAGGGAAATTAATACCGGGGAGCAGCAGCGGGATGGGATTCTGCTCGTAGCCGCAGAGCGAATGGTAAACCTATGCCAGAGAACGAGATCGAAATGTACTAGCAGCTACGGCAGTGACAGTACACACACGCGTCAAAAGTGACAGTTACTACACGTTGCCCGTATAGTGAACGTGCACTAGAGGTTCGCTAGTAGGGTCGTTCACGGACTGGCCAGGCTTGTCAAACCATTTTAAGGATATAAGCCTGCTTTTGTATTTCTACGAAGTGATGAGGAATAGTAGTACAATTTTTACAATTTTTTGAGCATCATCCGCAATGACACCGACATGGGCGAGTAATGTATATATTTTGTTCACAAGTTGACACTAGTTAGCTCGGGGCGAGTCTTTCAGGCACATCCCAACTTTTATGATACTTCAGACGTAAAGAATGTTGTGCATGCGTAATAACACTTGAAATGTGTACATGGCTCACAGGTATGTTTCAATAAGCGCAAACGATGCAATTTGTTGAAAATCAATGTTCGCACTTGCGATTTTACGATCTGAGAGGCAGAAAAATCAAACACGCCAGGTAGAGCGGCAGGTTTCATTCCGTTGAGGGACGTCAGATTTAGAAAAAAAGGAGTAACACGAATCTATTATAGAAAAACACGATCTGGTTAAGTTTATAATACGCAACGCGTAAAACATACTAAACAGAACACCAGTAGAATAGGCTCAGATAACCCTCAAAGCTTGTAAACTATGTTCAAGGTAGCTAACTCATTCTGGAGAGAATCGAGATCGATTGCAGGCTTCATGGTATAGGTTCTAGGTGTCTAGTTATTAGCATCTAGCTACCTTCCATCGGATCGACTGCACGTCGTCCAGAACAACTGCACCGTGGGACGCCTACTCAATCCCAACGGTTGACATCATTGTGATGCCTTCGCAGGCTGCTATTTTTAAGACGATTGGCATAAACGCATAAACGTTCACACCATGCGATCCCGCGTGATGGCGCGTTCGAAAGGCATCCGCAGCTGTTGAACTGCCCCATTAACTAGCGTATCCGTTCGGTTCTCCCTTGCTCGCGGCCCTGCTAGCCTGCACCATCAGACGCCGCAAAAGGCATGCTCGGTACGGGACCCCCGGAGGCAGCCAACCGGGCCGACGGAACGGGCACAGACGAAAAACCAGAACGGCATAAAAGGCAGAAAGAAATATGCACAGCGAGCAACAGCGAGGAGACAGCAGCAGCAGCGTAAAGGATGCGCGACGACCACCAAACCTACCGACCGACGAATATATTGACCGGTCAATGAACGCCGCAACGCCGTCCGTGGAGCGAAACACACCGTCCGCGAGGCTGTCCTACTCTCGCAGCCGCCGATTCCCCCCAGGGAAGGTACTTCGCATCGTCTGTCGTACACATACACGTGACCCTGGATACAAACACACAGACACACACAAGCGAGCGCGCGCGGGCAGCAGAAAATGTAGTGGAGATAGCGAAAGACCCCCCCTTCAGCCGATGGAGCTGCCGCAAAACGGAGGAAATCCCTTTTTTTCTCGATGGCTCACGCTACCTCTAGAGTTGCTCCAGAGCACCACCGAAAAGGCTGTTCCAGAAAGGCGACTCCAAGCTAGCTGGACGGGCCCGGCCTGCAGTGCGACTCCAGGAGGCGACGCTCACTCGGCTCCCACTCGCCATCACTCATCTGACTTGGCATCCCGCTCTTTGGCTCTTTGCCCTTTAAGTGTGCGGAGGGGGGGGGGGGGATTCGACATCTCTGGCGACCACCAGCGATGTGTGTGTGTGTGTGTGTGTTGCGGTCGGTTGATCTCATTCCGGTTCGGTTGACGAGGTTAGGGAGACACCACCGTCAGAGCGAATGGAGAAAGAGAGGGAACCAATAGAACCGACAGAGAGGAGGGAGGGGGGAGGCATTGGCATTATCACCATTAATCTTGTGAATCTTCACAACCGCGGAACAGAAACAAGAACTTCAACAAGAACGAGAGAGAGAGAGAGACAGCCTAGACGGAGGAGTGCTGTGAGATTTTGCGTTGCGCTTCTCTCGCTTCGCTTGGTTGTTGTTGTTTGGTTCTCACCAATTATTTTCGTCTCCACTTTCGAGACTTCACTTTCGTGTACGGACGTCGTCGTCGCTCAGGACGACACCGGCTGGTACGAGACCGACCGCACACGCTGGAACTCACCTGTTTTGTTCTGTTTATCTTTCGCTCCTTTGTGCGGCATACCTTCACTAGGCTAGGTTTCATCACTGTACGTTATTCCTGCCCCTAATCTATTATATTGCTGAAGTTCTGCCTCACTACAGCGCATCGGTGTATGGGTGTGTTTGTGCCGGGCAAATTTTGTATCGTCGAGCTGGACCCTGAAGAGCGTTGAGTAACGTGATTGGAATTTGGCCGTTTGAGAACTTCCGAGTGGAACTGTCCGTCCTGCTTCCAGTGCCGTCAGTTCGGAGGGGGGCTTTGGGAACTGTCAAAAACTTTCGCGATGTGAATATCTCGGATAGATTTTTTTTTCGGATAGATGGCACGTGAGTCCAGAGTCCAGATCTTGGACACCAAACGGATCCCGCGCGCGTGGAATTATTGATTCCGCCCAGGTAGGCGAACGAAAACAACCGATGCCTCACCCACCAACGCTACCAAACACCCCCGAACCCCCAAAAACGGACAATCAAAAATGTCGGTCGAGCTCCGGGACACTAGAATTCGGTACATTCGGTGGAGCGAGCGGATCGCCATTGAAGGATGCGCCTGCGTCCTGCTCGGCACAAAAACTCTTTCAAGCAACACAATCACACATACACGTACACATGCTCCCCCGCCGCTCCGCTGCTACTCCCTTCTCCACAATCTGCGCTGCAAGCGTGTGGTTCGTAGCATCCAGCAAGCGCGAATCGGCGCGTGAGCGTCGGGAATGAAAATTCCAGTTTACACATACCAGCGCTACGTTGACGGAGTTTGGGGGTTTCCATTCTCCAGACACACGAGATTCGAGTCGATTAGCACCGCAGAGTGCCGAGTCTTTAATGATCTCTGCAAACGGTGCGCCGCTTTAAGATCGGGTCAGTGATGGGGGACACGGCGCTTGACCTTGGAAATTATGGGCAATTCGGAATGGTTTACCGGAGCCGGGTGTTCCTAAGATAAGGACTTGGAAGTAGGAAGTCGTTCGCTTCTCGCAAGTGCGAACCTAACCTGCACATCCTGCACGTGGAAATGTAACGTGTACGATCCAAGTGTGTAGATCCAGAATATAATAGGAAGTTTTGTTATCAGTTTGGTTAAGGCATTCTCCATAGCGTGTAGCTACTCCTATCACATTCCTGGTATGACTGCGTGCAATACGCTTTCATTCACATCATCTGCAGGTACGCAGTTCAAACTCATCTCTACGTCCCATTCGTTATCATCATTTCGTAATCTCTGTCCTTATCTCATGTCTCATCTTCACTATCGGGAACATCCTTGCACTGTCTTAGAACAGACTCGATAAGGTTATAAACGATGTCCCCTTGCTGGAACCTATCAAATCGTTGATCTGGAGTTTAGAACATCGTTCCTCTTTCGATGCTTCTACCTACCGCATCTACTGTATATGGATCCCCGTATCCCGTATGTTTATATCCAGGATTTAAAACTGGCAATTGTGTCAGACTATTTCATTGATGTCACGAGTTTTTTGTTGTTCAAACTACTTATTCGCGATTTTAAATGCATGCTTTTGATACCTACATCACTCCCAATGAACTTGTATGAACTTGTTCCAGCGAATTTGTTGATCGAAAACTTTTGTATTCCGCACAACAATACGAAAGGACTGTTTCTCCAAAACACCAAAATCTTGTACAATAATGCATTAGATACGTGTCATAGATCACCGAAGGTTCGTCTCTGCTTTCAGTGTGTTTGGGGAAGGTAAGGCCATGCACTGAGAAATTAGAACAGATTTTATGTGCTTTGTTTGTCATGGTTGTACACAAACCGAATGTAAATAAACAATTCCGGGTTGTCATCCAGAAGTCACAACTCTTCAAGGAGTTTAAGGAATCAGGAGTCCCTAGCAAAACCTATGAACTAAAACGGACATTAGTTGATGTTTGGTACTTTTAGCATCATGATGAAATTCGAAGTACCGTACTCTAGCGTACATAACGACTCTCTTTGAGTTAAAAAATGTCTAATGTCAGATTAAGGGAGTTGTTATACGAGTAGTAGCTTTCCGATTTTAGCTTAATGGATTAACAGTTCAAGTAAAGGGATTGATGTATCAGACTGAGATTAATCTGTAGTTTCTAAATGATTGGATTAAGAGACCTGCAGCTCTTTTTAAAACCTGCAATACTTGTGCTTGATGCATTTAGAGTCTGGCAGCAGAAGTAAAAAAAAATGCTGCACAAAACAAAACAAATCTTGAAGTAATTCCTGGAGGTCTAACCAGCCAGCTGCAACCACTGGACGTGAGCAAATAAACCGTTTAAGAGTTTGATAAGAGAAGAATGGAATAAGTCGATACAAGGGATCGCACCATTCCAGAGGTGATATGTGTCAGTGAAGTGATTGTCGTCATATCTTTCAAAAAATGTGGAAGCAGTAACAACCTTGATGGCACTGAGGGATGATGCTATTTGTTCTGATAGTGATGACGAAGATATCAACATTGACGATTGCATCATTGACAATGTGTTTGCAAACACCAGTGAAAACGAAATGAAACAATACTATGAATTGGAATGTTCATTATGAAACATAATAATAAAATTTTGTAAAACCCAATTTTGAGGGTGAAATTAGAAAGAAAAACTTCACAAACAATGGATAATTTATCAGGAGGGTCGTTATACACGGAGGGTTGTTATACACGCAAAAATACGGTATGTGGTTTCCAGTTTTGCTTCACGTTTGACGTACGTGATTTCTGTTTGACCCGTCCGTTAGAACTTCATAATAAGCCCTATTGTAGTGCAAACGCTGTGCAAACTCGTCCATAATCGATACACTTTTACCAGTGAATACGTTTCGCAGATACACACATTTAACAATAACGATAGGCAAGAATAAACAATAAAGCGAAAGGCGATTTGAGAGCTGGCATGCAAACTCTTTTTTGCATGCCAAAATACTACTGTCAAGAATGTGTTTTCGTCTGTCAACGAGCTAGGAGTAGCACCCGAAAGCGTCAACTAGCTGTCAAAACGAACGGTTGGCATAAGTAAGCGCTGCTTCGAACAGTGGCTAAGCTTTCTAGCCGTACTTCTAACCCAACTGCTGCTGGCTGGAAGGACAGACTGGACGGGCAAGAGGAAACGATGTGTGTGCGCGTATATATATATATATATATATATGTGTGTGTGTGTGTGTGTGTGTATGTAGAGAGAGAGACTCGATAAAATTGCGATATAAGCGAAGTACAGGAAGAAAAGAACAACAAAGAGAGCATGAGCAGCCAAAACGCGCGTCTGTGTATGTGTGTGTGTTTGTGCGTTTTCCCGCACTGTTTGCATCCCACCGAAAGCGCCACCTGGTTACATTGCAGCGCGTGTGATAAACAGACTGTGCCGAACACACACACACCGAACACGACTGTCGTACACGATTAGGCAGATGTTCGTACGAGTGTGTATGTGCGTGGATTAGACGACGAAAAGATGTGTAAATAAAGGCACTCAGGCCCTTTTTCAGACCCCCTCCCCCCTCGCCGACCCTAGCACGCAGGAAACCCCGCATGGATTTTTGAAAGAGATTGCATGTGTGTGTATATGTGTGTTTGAGTGTGTGAGAAACGACTCTCGCTGGTTGAATTGAGCCACAGCATGCTCGATGAAACACTTTTCTAATCAGACCGACTGTTTTTTTTTGCTGTCTTCTTAAACCGCACGTGTATGTGTGTGGGTGTGTAACTATTTGGTAGATTCTATACCCCCACTACACCCATCGCACCACACACTCTCTGGCTCTCTTTTCCGCGCCGATGTTGGTCATGCATTTCCCGGAAGGGAAAAATACACAAACACACACATACTCCAGCACCCGGAACAAAGGAAAATCCAGCATATTGGCCACCGCTCGCGAACGCACCACGGAGAGCCTGATCTAACTCAACGAGAGAGAGAGAGAGAGAGAGAGAGAGAGAGAGAGAGAGAGAGAGAGAGAGTGAGAGAGAAGCTCCACACAATTCGCAAACGCATCGGAAGAATGCAACGAGCGTGTGCGCGCACACACATACACGCGCACGCTCGCACACGACGCGTACGAAAGGTTATTAACACTCGATTTCCACCATCGCACCCGCAGCTACCCACCACCACCACCACCACCACCAACACAACCAAACGTCTGCTGTTACTACCACCACTACCCCACTACCTCGTGGTCAATCCGCTATTATCCGGTCTGTGCCGTTTCCCGAACCTCTTAAGCCGGGGTCATAAACGTCCGTGCTGCTGCTTCTGCTCGCTCTCTCTCTCTCGCTCGCTCGTGCTTTTAGAATTGATCTTCGATCTGATGCTAGGAGTGTTTGCGAGCGTGTGTTGTAGCTGCTGTTAGTGTGCTCCTGCAACAAAAAACAAAAAAGCGACGATTTTCCAACGCGACCTACACACACTGACACAGGTTACCGCTCCCTGCCCGAGCGAGCGGACAGATGTGCGCTCCGTGTGCGCTCGTGTTGTGTGGTAATGTGATGTGTCTACGGTGGATGCGGAACAATAACGCTGATCGTGTGTGTGTGCATGTATGTGCCGGTGGTGTGAAATCTGCTGCCGCTGCCCTTTTTCTGCCTGCCCAAACCGAAGACCGAGCAAACAAACCGACCGGCTCCAGCAAAACAGAGCTGGCAGGGCTAGGCCAAAGAAATGAAGTGAAGTAGGAATATAAATAAACAACAATCGAGCAACACACACACACACTGTGGGGACTGCGCGTTATGAGCAAGAGCCCGGGTTGGGTCGTAAAAGCAGCAGCCGGCTCCATCGGGGCGGTCCCTGCCGCCGAGAGATGTTTATGTTTTTTTTGTTGTTGTATGTTTCATCAACTATTTGTTTGTTTTCTTTTTCACTCCTTTCCGGTTTCGTCCCGTTTGGCCGCTTTATTGCAAACCCACCCCCTTCCTAATAAATAAATGTGAGAATAGCGAATGTCTTTAGTGCGAAAAAGTGAGAAAAAACGCGCGATAAAAACCACACATGCCTAAACACGAGGCTTGTGCGCTTTCGTTTTATTTGTTTTTAACCCCTTTTGTGTGCCAAAATAATCGTAAAAATTCCCCACGGGTGCGCAGCATCAACATAATTGGCAACCATAAAAGTATGAATGGGGAGAGGAGAGGGGGCGGAGAGATAAAGGCGGATTTGAAAGGAGAAGAATAAGCAAATCCCTCCTCGTAAAAGGAGCTGATGATTTAAAACAGTCCGATCGAACAGGGGATCGTTTGAGTTTGGAATTAAAAGAGGAAAAGAAAAGCGAAAACGATATTGAGACATCCGCAAAACTTGGCACAGAACATGGAAATGAAACGATACACAACGTGACAAACCATTACTTTCTAATGAAATCGGATACTAAAGCTTCGAAAATGGCTCCTTTCTGGCTTTCGACTCTTATTTTTTTCGCAAGGTCTAATAGGGAGGAGATCGATGCATCCAGAGTGTCGTTTGACAATTCGCCAGGGAAGTTTTGAACCAAACTGTCATATTTTAGTCGAATTGTGTTCCATGCTGACACGATTCTCTATTGCTGTATAAAAAGCCTAAGCAGCTATTAAGCAGGAGTTTCATTTGTTACGCCAAACTGTCAAAACAAATACAGATTCATTTGATAAAACTAGATTTGTGAGAAACATTGTAAAAGGAAAGAACAATGAATTCGACAACAATGAGTCCGAAAAAAATTATTTTTTCACATATATCTGGGACCTACTTTTGGAAAGACCAGTCTATTTCTCGCTTCTAATTGAAATGAAATGAAATGAAATGATTCTTGGTTTCTGCGGTTCGTCTCAAGTATTACAAGCAACTTGTGCTGTTTTTTTGATAATCTGTTGGATAATCTGTGCTGGTTTGAAGACATTGAGACCGAAGTTTTCAACAAAAGCTATAGATTTAAACGGCAACTGATTCATGTCAAGTGCTTTTAACAAACTTGAGTACCGAATCACTTAAGGTGTATAGAATATACGTGATTTCTGTTTGACTCTTCCGTTTGAGTTTTATACTCAATCCTATAGTCCTAAATCGTTGGAATGGGCTCTTGCTCCTCATAACTCATTTAAAATTTATTACTTTATACGTGCTCGTGAACCTAACAGCATTAATGCACACGTCGTATCGTCACTCTCTTTAAAGCTCGATAATAATTCAATATTTCAACGCCCAGTTGACAAACGCCGTGCCGATTCCGGATCCGTCAACAGTGTTCTCCGCGCGACGCGCAACATCATTACGCGCTATTTGCGCCCAATCGAGACCGATCGTTGCGCCCGTCAAATTAGCATCTTCGCACCTCGTAAGCACTTCACGCATCGTAAAGCCGGTGCTGTGCAAAGTGCGAACGCGCAAGTTCGCAAGTCCGTGAGGCCTTCGAGTGCGCGTACGATTGCTTACATCACCGTCCCGGCCGACGGAGGGAAAAGCCGTGGGCCAGGCACACGTGTACGCCGCAGTTTCGATGTCTCCTGACCTACAGAAAACTGTCACAGCGGCCCATTAACAACTTCCTGCAATGACTGCCGATCTGATGGTTTCCCGTGTGTACGGCGCAACAAAAAAGGCGTCGATTCGCGAAGAAAAAAAAAACAATAGAGGCAGGCTAGCTTGGAACGCTGTGAGCTGGTATCAGTGCTGCAGTTGTGTAATCCGGAGAACGTGTAGCTTGTTCAGACTTCTCTCGCGCCGTGCTCTCTCCGACCACACTGGACGCTCCACCAGGAACAAGCACCGAAAAGGACACACAACTGCATTTCCGTCTCGTGTGTGTGTATGTCCGCGGGTGTTTGGGTCCTGGCGAGTTTGTTTCAAGGTTAGAGCAGACTCCCGATCGAAAACTTCTGCACTTGCACGTGAGTGTGGGTGTGTGCGTGTGTGAGTCGATATGTGACGATATGTGCATCTTCCCCAGAGGAATGGCTGGATGGAATATGTTGCCCTGCAGATCATGGCCCATTAAATCACTGATCTAGCAACAACTTCCTGGAGATGTCTGCGTGGAACACTTCTCCTGGCACCAACACTGAGCATTACATCCAGTTTGTCCTGCCCAATACGTTACTAGATAAGTCTAGTCTAGTCTAGATCGTCCAAGAAAGGCACCACGTGCTGGAGTCTCGCACAGGAATATGTCATGGCAACGCACCTCGAGCCTTCACTTCCTGGCAAGTAACAGTAAGCTACAATCGCACTCGCTGACACACCAGACGAAAATTGCTGCAGGCAGATACCTTCGGTGGATGCTACAACCACCAGATCTTCTTCCGCGGGTCAGCCTTTCGTTGCGCGATTGTGGTTGATTGTGTTGGTGCCATTGGCGGAGGAGATGTTGAGAATGAACCCAGCGGGGCGACTAGCGGGGCGTGGAAAGCCTGGTCAACCGGGCCCGGCTCCGGCAGGGAGATCCCAGTTCGGATACGCGGACGATTGCGAGACGATTGAGCCCCGCTCCGCCGGATTCGCTGGACGTCGCACTTAACCCTTTTGCCGCGGAACGGCTGGATGTTACGGGTGTGCGTGAGAGCAGCAACGCCCGCGTGTGTGTATGTGTGCGTGTGTGCGCTGGTGCTCACGAGCGTAGAGGCAGCCTCTAGACGGCTCGCAGCAGCAGAGGCACACACAAATTACGCCAGGCATCCGTCCCGTGCAAGCGGGGGTCTATAATGTATCTCTGGACCGTGCGCCGTTGTGGTAGCCCCCAATGTCCACCAACGCCGCACGTTTTCTCTCCCCCCTTTTCTATCTCTCTCTCTCTCTCTCACGCACACACAAACACACAAACACACACACTGATGTCATTGAATATCTTGAGCGTCTTGCACAATAGGTGAAGAACTTCCCGGAGACAGCGGTAGCGAAAAAGGGATCTACGTCTACGATCTAGATTGACACTGGTGGCGCTGGTGGCGCACTACAAGAACATCCTGCCCTAGCAGAGGTCCGCGGGCTTCATTACACTGTGCTACAGCGGTACTACGCAGCCATTACGTGGGCGAAAGGGGGAGGGGGGACCAACACTTCGGTTGGTGTGGTGGACAAAACTTACATCTGACGTCCTCCGGCCAGTGGACAGGGCAAGTGCTTGTTGCCGTGCACTGTACCACGGCCGTCATCGCGTCGCTTCCTCCACTCCCGGGGGGGAGGGGGTTCCTCTCTGGCGGGGTCTCGGGTTCGGTGCTATTGGTTGTGCGGCTGTCAGCTTGCGTTGCTTGCTTGTAGGGTTTGAGGGCTTTTTCTTTTCTCTTCGTGAACGCGCTCCTGCTTGCGTTCTCTTCTGCTCCTGCTGCTGCTGCTGCTGCTGCTGCCGCCTGCTTCTGTTTTAGTTGCTTGCTGACATGGCTTGATTGCTTGCGGGGGGGTGGTGTTTTCGGTTCCATCCAGTGGGCTCATCCACCTCCACAGTATCACCACCGCCACACCAACCCTGGGCACCTACAGCCACGGTCTCTCTCCTGTTGCTCCGCTGCTCCGGTTTTGCAAACTGCCCCCAGGTTATTGTTGTTGTTGGTGGTGGTGGTGGTGACGGTGGTACCTTTTCTTCCCTTCGCTTCTTTCGGGCTCCGTGCTTCACACACGCAAACGAACACACGCATGTACACACGGCTCGCTGGAAACGTTCGGATGTTGAGGGCACACAAAAAAAAACGCGTTGCGGTTGTTCTGGCGGAGCGCACAACCAACGATTTTGCACAATACACACAGACACACGCACACACGAAGGCACGTACAGTCGAGGTGGAAAAGTGTGCGCGGGCGCGCGCGCGCGCACATACAGTACCCACCGCCGAGGCACAAACACAAACGCAACGCAGCGCCAGCACGGTGTGAAATGGACGACCGGGGGAGGGTTTTCTTTTTCTTCTCCTCGTTCCTTCCTGCCCTGTGGTGGTTGCGTGGAGTTACCACAGCCAAAAGCCAAGGTTGATTGTTTCTCTTGCACCTACTGAGGTGGTGGAGCACACACGCACACACACACACACGCGCGCGCTCTAGTTCTTCCCTACTGCCAGAACACTGCAGCAGTATTGGGGGGCCATTGTTTCTCCAGTGGCAAATGGGAGCAGCTTTTCGACACTCGCGCACGTACACACGCACGCATTGTTCGGATGTGTGTTTGTGTAAGTTGGTGTGTACGTTGTGCTTTCTTTCTCGCTGTTGTTTAGCCGAAACCAATCCATCTTACGTCACGGGCCGTTTCGGGGAGAGAGGGCGCCCTTTTCCACCCAATAAACAAGCACTGGTGGGCTGGTGCGCTGGTGTGCGAACGAGAGTGAGAGGTGCGGAGGGGGGGGGGGGGGGGGCGGCTCGACTCCTGTCCGGAGCGCACGGTTCCAATGGCGCAACAACAACAAAAACTAAGGGAAAACGCGAAAACAATCGCCTCACCAGCGAGGAAAAACACTGCTTTTTCCTCCTGCCTTGGTGTGTTTGGTGTGTGTACCGTTCAGTATGTTCCGGCTGTTCGCTTCGCGAAGGGTTTTCTTCCCTCGTTTGGTCCCGTCCTCCGCCTCCGCCCCCGTTACCAGCGCTTCTTCCTACCGTTTTTCTTCTCCAGTGCGCTCTTAGCAACACACACACACACACGGCGTGTGTGCGCGTGCGCACGCACACGGTAAATCAGCGCACACACACACACATACACACACGCACACTCCTCGCGAAGAAGAGAGGCACAGGAAGAGAGGAAAAAAAACGCAGCGCAAGACTTGATTTTCTGCACTGATTTTCCATCCCTGCGGGTGGTGCGGGGGATCCACCGCAGGGAAAAAGGGCGTTTTTTTATCCTTGTGCGTGCTTGCATGCATTTTTGTACGTGTGTGTATGCATGTGTGCGCAGTTTTGTTGCCCTCAGATTCTTCTTCCTCTGTTTTCGTTCGGTTTCTTTCCGGGAGTTTTCTTCCGCTTCTTCACTGCGAAGGATGGGAAGAGGTCGGTGTGTGCGGGGGGAGCGTGGGAAGGGTGGGTTTTTGGAGAAGGGCGCCAAGTTTGCGGTGCGGATCCGTTCTGTGTGCGCCGCCACTCTCGCTCGCTCGCACAGAAGCCCTCCAGCACCGCTCTCGCTCTAGCGGACGCGGGTGCGTTCCAGCTCTTCTTCAGCTCGGGGGAAAAAGCAGCCCTCTCCCTCGCGCGTTCTCGCTCCCTCCCTAGAGCGCCGCCGCACACGCACGCATCTATGCGAGAAGCAAAAGGGTCGGCCGACGAAGGTAGATATACCTTCCTACTGCAGCAATCGCGCCGTACCGTGTGCGTGTGTTGCTCGCTCTATCTTTCTCTCTCCCTCTCTATCTCTCTCGCTCTCGCGCTCTCCCTCTGGTTCCCTTTTTCGACGAAACTCAAACCCGTGGTGATGCCAAAAAGGAGGAACGGAAAAAAGCTGTACCGTGCACGATCAGCACCGCACGACGCACGCACGAAAAACCGCCCGTAGGCCCTTTTTGGACAGGGTGACACGCACGCACGCACGCACACGAACACGCGCGCACTTGGGTAATGGATTGAGGGGTTTTTTCTCCTCGCTTTTTTCACCTTTGCTATCAGCACTCCGTGGCGAGTTGGTTGCTGCTGCGGCCGTCGCTACTGCTCGCTGCTTGCTGGCGCTGGCTGCTGCTGCTGCTGCTGCGCCTCCAGCGTAGCGAGCGGGCGCCTGGCAGCAGGATTTAATCCTTTACTCCGATCCCACGGCAGGATTGGGATGATTGCGTCCGAGCCGAGGGCAGACGTATTGTTTCGCTCCGCCCCGCGGTGGTAAGGTGTATTGATTAACGCACCCGTCACACGCCGCCGTTTGCCATCGTTCCCTACACACTTTTGCACTCGCAACAATCGTTTCTAGTGCCCGCGCACTATCAAACCGGGCGAACGGCAGTTGGCGGGGGGTGTGGGGCGCACATCGACGTAAAACAGCTAGCAAAAATCCCCCCACACGCACACACACACACACTGGTGCTAAGCGCGTACGCGAACGGTTGTAAAACAATGGAAAAACGCCAGCCAGCACACACGCACGACGCACACAACCTTTTTCCTCGAACTTTGTTTTTAAAAAGAAAAAGAAGAAAAAACACATGTCAAACGCGAGAGCGCCGTTCGGGAGCGCGCGGGTTTTCGGCGCATCCGGCCTCCACTGTGCGGAAAAGTGAGCGAATCTGTCAGAGCGAGGCGCAGCGTGCGCGCTTGCTGATGGCCGCCAGAGCGGGATGGGAGATGGCGCGAGAGCGGCCGTGCCCTCTCGCGGGTACGGAAGGGGCCATCGCTGGACAGGATGAGGCAGGCGGAGGTGGTGGACTCCCTGCCCTGTACAACTGCCGGGTTCCGAACCGCGTTCTGGTTTGGTTGAGAAACGTGTTATGGTCCGCAATTTTGTACAATTCTAAGTAATTTACCCTCATTCCCACTTCAGTGTGGGGTTTGCTTACAGAGCGGCCGATCTGTAGCCGTTTGGCGTCGCTAGGTTGGCAGCCATGAGCGGGTGAGCGAGCCGAGCGGTTCGCTCACACAGCTAGCTCAGCGGGCGTGAGCGAGAGAACGAGGCCGCTTGTTTACGCAGAACGCACGAGCGTGAGCGAGCGAGTGTGTTCGGGAAATTGTAGTGTTCCCGCATGACATCCTCTCGCGACAACAGCATGCTCCCAGCTCGCTCTAACAAGTAGTGCGTACCTGCTCTTCGCCACAACGTGATGTTACTCAGAGGAGCTTCGTCTCACGCAATGGTGGAAGAAGGTGGTTCTATATACAAAATGTGGTCATTTGGTAGTTTAGGCGAAGCGAAGTCGAATAATTATCAAGTAGTAAAACAAAATTATAGGGGTGGAATGTCGATCGAGTATATATCGGGTCGTCGATATGTTCAGATTTTCATCGAAGCTTCGTGAGCGCATTGGGTGCAACATTATAAACAATCACAAACAAAGTCCAAATCTTGTATAATGTGTATAACTTTCAATATCCTAGAGCATTAGCTCTCGACGCCCACGACTGCATCTCGTTTACAAACACTTTGATCGCACTAACGTGGCATCAAAGGCGCGATGTTAACACTAACGGACAAATCTGGTGTCAATTGACACTTTTGCAACTTTGAGCTTCTATAACTAGAAAACGGATAGAGATATTG
>KB672491.1:5025222-5061755 GCA_000349145.1 Anopheles dirus | reverse complement strand
AGGGGGGCTGGGGAGCAAACGGGAGGGGGTAGGGTCACAAACTCGGCGGATTATAAAACTAGAATAGTTTGCGCACAAATGGTGAAAATTTCAGCCTAATCGGTCAACAATTGCCAAAAATAGCCTTCTAGGTGTCAATTGACACCATGATTTGCACGAAAGGAGTATTCGGTCCATTTGACCGTAAGTGTTAAGAGAGGATGTCATATGGGAATTTTCGCGCGCTCGCTCCTGCTTTCTCGCTCATTGGAGTGCTTGATGCTGCGAACGTGGTGTCGCGCCGTTGACAGACCCCGCTCCCAGCCCGTGGAGGGCCTTTCACAAACCGATTTGAAACCGAAAATCGGCTTAATTCAAAACAGCAGCAAAAACGTTAGGAATATATTCAATTTCTTCAAACATCCGCGTGATGTTGTTGCGAGTTTCATCAATCTATTCGCGACATTATTCTCGACGCCCTGCGTTTTAGAAGCTCATAGGCAGACTTGCGTCAATGTCTTGTTGGCTGCCGTTGGTGTTGCTTTGTTTACTTTCAACGGATTGGATCGAACAAAAAGGGCTCTTCATGAGGCACGCTCAGGATGGCTGTCGTAGGAGACGGCCTATTCAGGGCAAAGTCGTAGCAGACATTCCTTAACTATTCACAACGTGAACGGCCATTTAGGAAAGTGTGCAATTATTCTAATCAGCTCATTGAACATTTTTTGTCTGTTATATATTTCATCAGCTGATTGGAACTGGATTTTAACACAATAAAATAGTTAGGTCAATTGTCAAACTCGTGAGCATTTCCTAAATTCATAGAAAAATAGATTGAGGCTCAAAAACCGGCTCTGGAGCGAAAGCAGGAGGCGAATGTTGACCTCATGACATCTTCCTGATACGTCAAACATGAACGAACCAGCCGGAAAACGTCACCAGCAAAAACAATCGCCAAAAAAGCAGGCGAACGGCCGGTCTAGATCCGTCTTTCAAATTGTGAGCACCCTCTCGCCACTCGGTATCGATTTGAGCGCAAGCAGTCGAACGTTGCTTAGGTTCTTATTGTTTCGCTTTTCGCTGTTAAGTTGTATCTGTATCTGCCCCGTCTTACCCGCCAACCGGTTGCTAGGTGCTACCATATTGTACCACAGAAACCTCACGGGGTCCACTTCAACCTTGAGCAAAGTTATTCCTGCGTACAGCCCGGTGGAAGCGGTCAGTATGAGCATCCTCTCGGCCAACTGCAAGTGTACGTACACGGTCGGGCTGGTCGGGTTGAGCGTGGTCGGCTTTCTGCTGTCCCTGTACACCTCCTATGTCGAGCTGCGTGCCGAGCACGACCGTTCCTACAGAGCGCTGTGCGACATCAGCGAACGCATCAGCTGCACCAAGGTGTTCACCTCAAGGTAGGCCCAGTGTGTACAGCAAGACAGAATTGCAAATGCAACGGAGAAGCGACAGGAAGAGGACGGCGCGCCTGTGAGGAAAACATGCATACAACACCTAATCGATAACGCTAGTTATGTTGATTTACGAGCGAGCGGGGCAATAACATTATCGTTATGCTTATATTGCCAATAACGCATGTGAACATGCCTCGCTCGGGCACGATTCGTTCATCAGCATGATTTCCATAAATTGAATGGGTGACTCTAGCGCTGGCGACTTTTTACGAGACCGAGACTGAACAGGGTCGTAAACATTAACGTTCACAAGCTCCAACGAAACCCCCCAAGAATTTGCAGGATCCGTGCGATCCGGCAGTAGGGGATGGGGAGATTATGAACCGGAAAGCAATGGAAAGAAAGTCGTAAAAAACCACCAAACGCCGAAGATCACTTCTACGTAGAAGGCCAACGGCCATAAAAATGTGCATATGGGATGGTAGGGAAACAGGAGAGGTAGGCAATAAAATTGGCGCAATAAAATGAGACCGTTATGGTCGCTACCACGTTGCAACTGCAACCTGTGCAAGATCAAACCCAGGTATCGTTATGTGTATCTGGTATCATTAGGTCAGTGATCCATGTGGCCATTATAAAACGACAAGGCTCATGGGGTGGGGGAAAAATCTATTCCTGACCCATATCCGGAGCTAGCGCTATAACATCAAGCCTTTACCTTCCATCTCTTTCTCTCTTCCTGACACGCACACGCAGCTACGGTCGGGGATTTGGCATCGTAGGACGGCTGCTCGGCGAAGACTCCCACCTGAACGTACCGAATGGGTTCTACGGCATCTTCTACTACTTCCTGGTGGCGGCGTTCAGCTTCAGCGACCATTTGGGCATCGCGCGGCTCAACAGCTACCTGATGCTGGCCGCGAACGGCCTGTCGCTCTACCTCGCCTACCTGCTGTACTTCGTCCTGCAGGACATGTGCATCGTGTGCGTCACCACGTACGCGGTCAACCTGCTCAGCCTGATCCTGGCGCTCCAGAAGATCCAGGTGCTCGTCCGGGACGAGCAGGTAATGCGGGCCTTCACCAAGGCGAAGTAGTGCGTGCGGCCGGCCGGTAGGGCGTGCTTCTTGCGCGTTAGCGTCGTTCGTTATCTCGTTCCATGCGCCGTTTTCCTGTTTCGTTTCTAGTTGTTGATGTGCCAAAGATCGCAGGTAAAGCTTCCGTTTCCGTGCCTGTTACCGTAACAAATAAAGAGCCACATTCCTGAGCCTACGGTCGCGAGTTGTTGAACTTGTTTGTGTCTCTAGGGAGCCCTGACTCCGGTTGTTTACACGCACGGGTTGAAACGTTCGCACTGACGCTGTGCGTCAAACGGCGGAATGCACGACAGAAAGAGAGATAGAAAGGAAGAAAGAGAGAAGGCGATGTCAACAATCGGGCTTTCTCTCGCTCTGGCCGCCGCACACATCGACCAAAACACAGCTGGCTGGTTCCACTTCTTCCTCTTCTTCTTGCTCTGTTTTGACAGGTCGTTCGAGCCGCGCTGTCACGCACGCACAGACACATACAAACCGACAACAGTGAGACGTGGTCAGCAACGTAAACGCTCGCGAAAGGGAAGAACGTCGTCGTGGTGCTGGCAGAATACGCACGGGGGTGTTTTGCAGGTGTGTGCCGTGACCGAGATCGGCTGCTAGAACAGGTGTACAAACCGTGCTCCAGTACCCAGTACGTCACGTCGCGGATATCGTCGTAGGCAGAGCAGCAGGCAGTGTCCTGGACGACTCCTGGAGGCACGCAAGATGGTGTGGTTAGTGTTTGGCACCGTCCTGCTACTGTGTACGCCGTCATCCGCTGATACTGATCAGCAGTAACGCAACCGGAAGGGAATAGCCTCTGCCCCGCTGCGCTGACACGTTTCACGTTTCAGTTCCCACACACAGACACGCGCGCGCGTTTGAGACGCGTCGAGACACTCGAACGCAGGGTCAGGGTGTAGCGAGCGCGCGGGTTTGCCTTGCCCGTAGGTAAAAATAACCGCGGCGAGGTCATACATTCAGTCCCTCCGCTCTCGCTTGCGTCCGTTTCGCTTTTGGCGAGCGAATCTCATCAATCCGAACATCCTCGGAGGTCCTTCCTTCCTTGCACGAAACACACATAAACACACACAAACCATGGCGATGCTGCTGAAGCGTCCGATTGGAACGCTGGTCAACGGCCTGCGAAGTGTCGGCGGTGGCGGCAACAACCGAAACGGTGGCAATGCACCCCTCCTGGACAATGGGGGGTACGCCGGTGGTGGTGGAGGTCCACCCGGCGCGGACGGTAACATGCGCCAAACGCTGACGATCGTGTTCCTGTGCATCCTCTGGTACATCGTGTCCAGCAGCAACAACGTGATCGGGAAGATGATCCTGAGCGAGTTCCCGTACCCGATGACGGTGACGATGATCCAGCTGACCAGCATCACCGTGTACAGCGGGCCGTTCTTCAACCTCTGGGGCGTCCGGAAGTACGTGGACATCTCCTGGCGCTACTACTTCAGCTTCATCGTCCCGCTCGCGCTCGGCAAGTTTCTCGCCTCCGTCACGTCGCACATCTCCATCTGGAAGGTGCCGGTGTCGTACGCCCACACAGGTAAGATCGCATCGCAGCACGGGCCGCAATCAAACGCTGCCGTCAACCACCAGCTGCCAGGCGGGTAACCGCGCGCCCCATCTCAACGGTTACGCAAGTTCCGTGCCGGGCAGTGCTTGTGAAAGTGAAAGTAGGAACGCGCGCAACAGCAGCGCGGACTGCATGCCGCACGAACTGGGCCGGGGGTGGTGTTATCGCGCCAGCGCCCTCGATAGAGCCTGCTCGCTTTCTTGCCCCAAATCGTGCACTCGAGCTCTCAACACAATCAACCGAAACGAACAACACGAACCACCCCATCAAGTTATCTCGGCAAGATCGACACATTGGACTCTTGGCTGGGGCATCTGCTTACTTCCAGAATGGCAGAGGAACTTTCAAGCATTTGTGGACATGGACCGGGCGTAGTCTTGGGGGTGTGCTCAACTGAGCGCGGGCGTAAGAATGCCAGCTTAGGTCGGCATCCATGCTTCTAGCTTTAGATCTATGATAGGTGATATTTGGGATGATTTCAAACGTACGATGACTCGTTTAATAGCTGTCTTGTTCAGTGAGTGCACACCCCAAGCTGCCCCTGCAGGTGGCAAAACAGTGTTTGTCACAGTTTTGCCAAACAGTGTTTGGCAAAACAGTGAATCGGGCCTCGGGTCCCGTGAAATAGAAAGTGAAATCTTCAAACTTTTGCATATAGAAGAACAGCATTTTAAAGACAGGAAGAATCGATGCCGCCTCTCATATAATGTAGCCTTAAACAATATGAAGCGTAACCGCTCTTCGTATGGAACAGAACCGTGGTTAGTCGCCGGTCCGGTACATCACTTTCCCCGCCCTGTTTGCACTTGCAGTGAAAGCGACGATGCCGCTGTTCACCGTGATCCTGTCGCGGGTGATAATGCGCGAGCGGCAAACGCGGGCGGTCTACCTGTCGCTGGTGCCGATCATTGTCGGCGTCGGCATCGCGACCCTGACCGAGCTCTCGTTCGACGTGATCGGGCTGATCAGTGCGCTGATCGCGACGATGGGCTTCTCGCTGCAGAACATCTTCTCGAAGAAGGTGCTGAAGGAGACGGGCGTCCACCATCTGCGGCTGCTGCACATCCTCGGCCGGCTCGCGCTGTTCATGTTCCTGCCGGTCTGGATCTACGTCGACCTGTTCCACGTGCTGAAGCACCCGGCGATCGTAAGTTGCTCGGTGGGCGCGTTAGTGTAGTGGGCCGACCGTTGCCTTGAACGCTGTCTCTCTTCCTGCCAGGTGACAGGTGACTACCGCGTGATCGCGCTGCTGTTCACGGACGGTGTGCTGAACTGGCTGCAGAACATCCTCGCGTTCAGCGTGCTGTCGCTGGTGACGCCGCTGACGTACGCGGTGGCGAGCGCCAGCAAGCGGATCTTCGTGATCGCGATCTCGCTGTTCGTGCTGGGCAACCCGGTGACGTGGCTGAACGTGCTCGGCATGCTGGTGGCGATACTGGGCGTGCTGTGCTACAACCGGGCGAAGTACTTCGCGCGCCGCCAGGACACGCTGCTGCCGTACGCGTACAAGGAGTCGGCGGGCGGCCCGAAGGCGCTACCGGGCGCTGCGGGCAACGGTGTGGGTGGCGCTGGCGGCGGCAAGCGGTTCCAGCACCAGCAGCAGCAGTATCAGTACGCCCCCCTGCACGCCAACGGCGGCTCGGTGCCGGACAACGTCCTGCTGGCGAACGGCACGTCCACGCTCACGTCGATAGCGAGCGGGGCGAGCGCGGGCGGCGCTCCTACCATCCCGATCACGGCCACGGCCAGCATGACCACCACGCCCAGCGGCTCCAACGGGCGGTTGCTGTTCGTCTAGAGCGCGCCACGCCCGACGCCATCCGGAGCGGCCGGTTGCAGGCGAGGGAGAGCAACCGATAGCAAATTATCATGTAGAAACCCCAGCTAGCAACGTGAAGCAGTGCGGGAGAGTTAGTAATTTATGATGTTGTTAGCGAAACAAACACACAAAAGACGCAGTGTCCCTCCAGGCATGGAACGGAGCACAGAAAGTTGTAATATAATCACACAAACACACACACACACACACTAACACGCGCGATAAGGGGGGCGAGAGGCACGCAGCGCGCGAGTGGAGCTAAGTATTAATTGTAGCCTAAATGACTAAATAGGAAGGGCCCTCCCGCTCGTACTATATCTCGCGTATCAAACTTCGCTGCCGGGCGAAAGGGCAAACTGTCCTAGTGGGGCGTTTTGTGGTGCCGGACTGCGTGCTTCCAATCAGCCACGAAAGTATGCAATCCGGCGCAGCGGAGGCGCTTATGTGGACGTTTTTTTTGTTTGGCTCCCCGCCGTCCACTCTGGTGAGGCTCAATCCGTCTTATTCGCATGTACATAGTTAGGAGGTAGGGCAGGGGTTTGACTAAGAATCTATCCGGACTGGCGTGATGCTACACCCTCAGACACACACACACAGACACAAAACACACGTACACATTCGAGCGACAGAGCAGACGCGTGGCGTCCGTTAGTTTTTGCTTTAAGTTGGTCATCTTTTGTGTTTCCTTTTTGTACTACCGGGTTTCGTGCTGTATTACTATTACTATTATTATGATTATTGTTTTGTATTCAATTCAAGCAATATTAGACCGTCTGGTTATCGCGAAGGTGCAAGCGAAAACAAAAATCACAAATGTCCTTCCAACGTTATGTTTCTTTTTTTTTTGTCTCGTCCTATCGCTTGCACACTACCCCTCGCCGTCTTCGGAGCGTGTGTTTAGGCTGACGCCCTGTTTGTCGGATCGTACCCGGGAGGGAAGCTGACGAATTTACGTGTAAAGATGCACTCTTTTATGTTCTATTTCAACGTTCCAACCAGGCGGGCACGAGCTAACAAACACACAAGACATACAGAAGTGCGCTCGGGAAGGGTTTGTTTATATTTCCCATAGTAAAAATGTTATTTAAATGATGTTGAATATGCTTCGCAAACAAACAAAACGAAAAGAAGACGATGAAACGGGAGGTCGAAACGAGAACGAGAAACAATAAGCGAATAAATGTTGGCTGAAGATTGGCTAGAACACTTTCTCCGTGGAATCTTGACGTTGCATGGAACCTCGAGACGTTCTCCAAGTACTTCAATACTGCGTGTAGCAGTACTTCTCGGAAAGCTCCCCCGGAAAGCTGAGTGGAGTCTTTGCCGAGACCCAGTTTGCTAACGTATAGTTCTGAAGATATTCCTAACCGGATTCAGCGCTAGAAGATCCTGATGTCGATCGATATTGGCATGATGTACATAACTTGGATTTGGTATTCTTTGACTATGACGAAGCCTGTGATTAAGTGTCTTCTGTGGTTATGCAGATATGTACACGGCAACCTGTTCCAATTTATCAACACCGGGCCTAACCATATGCAACGTCGCACAACAACTCAGAATCTTCACCGAAGAACAGCTGCAATCAATACCTTGGATCCATCAGGCAATCCACAACCTCAACAAGGAGAGCAACAGTCCGGTGTGCCTAGAAGCAGGGAAGAACGCAGCATTCTTTGAGTTGTTTAGTGTAGTTTTATTTGCCACAGTTTCCTTGCAGACTTCGCTAAAGTTGTGACTGCCTCTGGAGGTCTAGCAATGGCTACTCTATGAGCTTTACAAGTTCGCGCACGCAAGAGCGTATAGTCTGCATATAGCATAATCGTATCGTCTATTCGTGTATCTACAGTTGTCTACTCTAGTTTCGGTGTGGAAAAAATGGAATAGCAAAAACAAAAACAACAACCTGTATCGTTTCCCCGAGGTACAACGTTGCGCGGTCCCGTCCACCGCCGGCACTACTGCAGCAGCGAGGCGGCAAAGATCTGGCGCATGATCTGCGGCAGCTGCTCCAGGTCCATGCAGACGAACGCCTTGCCGGCGGTCATGCTCTCCGCCACCACGCGCGCCTCGTCGTCCAGGCTGCCGATGAAGATGACGTACGCCTGCACCTTCGGCGACTGGCGGGCGAGCGCGGTGTTCAGCTTGCGGGGCGTGATGCCGTACCGGGCGAGGTTCGCGTCGCTCAGCACGACCACGATCGCCTCGTCGCAGTCCTCGCGGGCCAGCTCGTCCACCGCCTGCTCGGTCGCGGCGAGCGTGTGGTCGCCGCTCCAGCAGAACTGCGCGTGCGCGTGCATCATCTTGATCGTCTCGAGCCGGCGCTTCGCGTCCTTCGGCGGGTTGTTCTCGCTCACGAACGGCACCGCGACCGCCTCGCCGCTGTGCCCGACCACGTCGTACCGGATCTTGCCATCGAACCCGTCGAACGCCTCCATCACCATGACGGTCGCCTCCAGCTCGCGGTCGAGCCGGCCGTCGTACCCGTTGAAGCGGTACATCGACCCGGACACGTCCACCACCAGCTTCAGGCGCTTCGGCTTCTCCTGGGGTGTGCCCGGCTCCGGGTCCTGCTCCGCCCGCTGCTTGTAGATCGCCCGCTCGCCCGTCAGCCCCTCCACCAGCTTCGTGTCGTCCAGCTCGCCCGCGCTGCGGTGCCGCTGCCACTGGCGCTCCTTGGCGCGCGCCTGCAGCGCCTGCAGCGTGATGCGCAGCTGCTGCACCTGCCGCCGGACCGGCTCCGCGTACTGCTCGTACACCTTGTGCTCGTACGGGCTCATCTGGATCTCGCGCAGCCGCTCCTCGAACGCTTTGCGGTTCATCTCGCGGGCCGCCCGCTTCACCTCCTCCGGCACGCCGTCCTTCTCCGCGTCCGACAGCTGGTGCACCTTGTGGCCGGCGTCGAGCCGGTACGGGCCGCCCTTCCCGCCGAGCCCGGCCGTGTCGCGGCCCCCGCTCCCGCCCGCCCACGTGTTGCCCCCGACGTGCGGGTCGTTGTTCGGGTCGACCTTGCCGTGCTTCGGGCCGGCCACCGGCTTCCCGCTGCTGCTGCGCACCGTCAGCTGCAGCTGGCGCTCGCGCCGCTTCGCCGCGAGCGCCTCGCAGCCCTCGGCGTACGTCCCGATCGGCAGGCCGTGCCGCAGCAGCACCGCCGTCACCTGGTCGAGCGTTTCCGGCGCGTACCGGTCGTAGTCGAGCACGTTCCCGATCACCTCCGCCAGCGCGTCGCCCGGGAAGCGCTGCAGGTGGCGCACGATCGCGACCACCTCGCGCGTCGAGTATGGGTAGTGCAGGGTGCCGGCGTCGGCCATCTCGCGCAGCTCGGCGAACGCGCCGACCAGCTGCCGGATCGTCGCGACCGGCACCGCCGGCCCGTACTGCTGCAGCAGAAAGAGCTCCGACTCCGGCAGCGGGTTGTCGACCGCGTGGCACGCGAACAGGTCGCCGAGCGCGGCGAAGAAGTCGTTCCCGAGGAACGGGAAGCCGGGCCGGTTCGCCAGCACCACCATGCGGAAGTCGGGGTGCGTCGGCAGGAAGCCGGCGGCGGCGGTTTCCGTCGCCGGGCAGATCCGGCGCCCGTCCGCCAGCAGCATCTCGCCGTTCTCGACCAGCGTCTTCAGGATGCAGGTGACGTGGACCGGCGCCTTGTCCGCCTCGTCCACCACCAGCACGTGCCCGTGCCGGACCGCCTTGACCAGCGGCGAGTCCTCGTACTCGATGCGGCCGTCCCGCACCGTCGCCTGCAGCGTCAGCGACTGGACGGTCGTGTCGCGGTGCAGCTGGATGTACTCGCGCGGCCGCCCCATCAGCTGCAGCAGCCGGTCGATGATCTTGTTCTTGCCCACGCCCTGGTTGCCGACCAGCAGCAGGTGCTCGCCGAGCAGGAAGTCCTGCAGCAGCCGCTCCATCAGCCGCAGGTGCTGCGGCACGTCGTAGAACACGATGTCCGGGATCTTGCTGACGGCGTCGGTCCGGTAGCGGGGCACGCTCGTGCGCCCGATCCGCAGCTCGTCCTCGCCCTGCTGCACCGTGACGGGCCGCCTCCGGTCTTCGTCGGCCGCGCTCTGGCCGGTGTAGCGCGGCAGGCAGTGACGCATCGCCGCGTCCAGCACGCTCCGCGGCAGGCTCGGCATGAACTTGCTCAGGAACGTCGCGTGCAGTATCTCGGCCGCCGTCTCCTGCCCGTCCTCGCCCTCCTCGCCGTACCGCTGTAGCCGGCGGGCGATGCGCAGCAGGCGGCGCGTGGACAGGTTCGCCGCGAGCGACTGCTGCACCGGGTCGCCGCTCGTGCGGAGATGGTGCGCCAGCCGCAGGATCTGCTGCATCGTGTCCCCGATCGGGCCGTACAGCGCGTCCAGCACGTCGCGCTCCTCCGGCTCGCTCAGGCCGCGCACCTCGTGGAACAGGAACAGGCTGAGCGTTTCGGCGGTGATCCAGGTGCCGCTGCGTCCGCCCTGTGCCGGCTCGGCCAGCGCGATGATGCGGAAGCCGGGGTGGATGCGGAGCAGGCCCCGCTTGCCCAGGTCGACGGCCGCACCGCCGGCCTCCTGCTGCAGCCGGGCGTACCGATCGTGCGCGACCAGCCGCCGCCCATCGTACAGCTGCAGCTCGCGGTCGTGCACGAGCCGGTGCAGTAGCCCGAGCGTGCTGTGGTGCAGCCGGTGGATCCCGTCCAGCACGACCGCGTGCCCGGCCTGGGCCGCCAGCAGGAGCGGCGAGTCCTGCCACACGGTGTCCCCGTTCGGGCGCGTCGTGCGCTTCTGCAGCAGGTCGCGCGCCGTCATGTCCTGGTACAGGACCATCGCCTCCAGGTGCTGCCCGTTCAGCCGGTGGCACACCTGCTCGGCCAGGATCGACTTGCCGCAGCCCTTCGGGCCCACCAGACACACGTCCGCGACCGCGATCGTCTGCAGCACGTCCGCCAGCAGCCCGCTCTGGTACGGGGTCGCGATGAACGGCTGGCGTTTGGACTCCACCGCGCCACCGTCACCCCCGGCAAGCTGGAACTCCACCGGCCCGGGGCCACCGCTCAACCGCACCGCCAGCAGCCCGTCGTCGCGTTGGTCCACGCTCGCCACCTCCAGCCGGGAGGCGCCAGCAGCACCGCGGTCGAAGTGCAGCGACTCCATCAGCCCGGTCACGTACGCGCAGCCTTCGCGCTCGAGAAACACACCGTACGGGTAGAGCCGCCCGAGCAGCTCCACCTCCGACAGGGCGCCGTTGTTGCGCAGGAGCAGCCCGGCGTACCGCAGGTTGTCGAGCGGGAAGTCGGGCAGCAGCGCGGTCGCCGACTGGATGCCGAAGCCAAACGAGACCAGCTTGGTGAGGACGTCCGGGCGGGTGAGTTGGCCGCCGGCGAGCGCCTTCGCCTCCGTCAGCACCTCCACGTACGGCAGCTCGGCGATGTCGCGGGCCTGGAAGCGCGACCGGAGCGGCGGATCGAGCGGGGAGCCGCGGTAGCGCGGGACCGGCAGGCCGAGTGCCACGACACGGAACTTCTCCGACACGCGCACCAATCCCCAGCGATCGAGCTGGTCACGGTTGTAACGCTGCGGGAATAGTGTTGTGTGCTGTTAGATGCATTCACTTTCAATCGACTGAATATGCCTTAAGTTTTCGAGCAAGAAGGAACATCAAGTAGAAGATCGGCAAAGTGAACAATATGAAGAGGATCATAAACATAACGAATGTGAAAGAGTTCCTACACTATATGTACAGGGTACGAAATCTGTGGAGGTTATTTCTGCTCACAAGTCTCAACCGACTCACCTCCAGCAGTGCGTCGTAGTTCTTGGCCGCGATCAGAAACCGTCCGTCCTCCAGGTGCATCTCGCGGTTCTCGAGCAGATTGTTCAGTATCGGCAGCACGTTCCGCTCCGTCTTCTCCACGCCCTCGATCAGCAGGATGCGGCCTTCGATCGCCGCCCGGACCGCGCTCTGGCTGTGGTACGACGCGGTCCCGTCCAGTATCTCCCGGCGCTGCTTCAGGTCGCTCTCGGTCGTGTCGCGGTTCAGCAGGATGTACTCGACCTCGCGGCGCGTCAGCTCCGAGTACTGCATCACGATCCGGCGCCGCAAGCCACCGGGCCGCCCGAGCAGCAGCATGTCCTGGCCGAGCTTATCCTTCTGCAGCATCCAGCGCAGATGGTGCAGCCGCGTTTGCGACAGCGCGGGCGCACCGGCCTCATCGGTGGGTACTGCAGAGACGGAAACGCATGGGAGGGGAGGTGAGTTCGGGCGCTACAAAACGGGCCGGCATTGTCCGCCCGCCTACCGTATCCGCTCGGTACGAGTTCCGGCCGCTGCGGGTGCTCGATCTCCTTCTCGACGTCATCGATCTGGATCGTGCCGGCGGTGGGGGCGGCTGTGGTGGTGCTGCTGCTGCGGATCCACGCGACACCGGCCGGGGCGATCGTCGGTTGCTGGTGCGCCAGGATGCGCCGCAGCACGTTGATGCGCCGGACGGTCTGCACGTTGCGCTGCATGCTGTCACTAGGGGCTTGGGAACACACTGAAAGTTTCAATTAAACGCTGCTCCGGTGACGATTGGCTGGGGTCAAAGTCTGCTCCACCGGTTGCGTGTGCATCGTTCGTCGTGGAAGGATCACGCGCGGGGTGCCGACGGCTCGAGTACGGTGTTGTTTTTGTTGCTGTGTTGTTTTTGGCAGCTGATTTTGACAGCTCCTGCTGGGTGGGTGGTGAATGCTGCGCCTTCCACTTCGGCTACAGTGGCGGTTCAGCAGGCAAATGGGCGAGCAACCAGCGTTGAAAGGAAATTTAAGGTTTCCTGTAGCGCGATAATATTCTCATTGCGAGAGCATTGCTATGCGATGCTTAAAGGAGCGATGTGGGAAGCATAAACACAATCACAAGTGGTGAGTTCACACACAAGTGGTGAATAACAAGGTCTGTATAGAATTGGCGAACGTCATTCCGGGCGTCTTCTCTGTTGTCAAGTCGTTTTCCATACAAACACACTGTCCAGCTATCAGTGTGTTTGTTTACCTAGCTCAACTCCGTGCCTATTTATCCCTAGCTAGCATCTGCTAGTAAAGTTCACGGCAACCCGATTCGAGTTTTGCTAAATGCAACACTTTCTCGTCCTTACAGCGACCCTGAGCCTTCCGTAAATGAAACGCGCAATGTGTACGTGTCTCCGCACACACGCACAAATACACAGCCATCACTAGAAACCTTGTCAACCTAATCGCCCCATATGGCGATAGTATGATTCAGCCTTCAACATTGCAATGGTAAACAACGTCGTGCCTTGTGCCAGGATATAACACGAAATAGGAAAAGCAGCACAAAACGGGTCGAGTGGCAGTTGCGCTACTGCACACCACTGGCTGGGGAAGGTTTCAGTACAAACAAGCTGCCCTTCGCGCTCGCTCTCTTGCCGTGGTAAGAAACTGAAGCCGATTTCTCCATCTTCCTCTGCTGATCGCTTCTTGACGGGCTCCAGGTTCTCCGGACATCACCACCGCCCCCCACCATGCCGATTAACACGCGCGAACTGCTCGACGCCGTGGCCGTCCTGACCGACAAGGAGTCGATGCGGGTGGCGCTGAAAAGCAGCGCCAAGGGTGCGGCCGTCGCCGGGTCGTCCACGTTCGTCGGCGGGCTGCTGGCCGGCCCGGTCGGGCTGTTCGTCGGCGGTGCGCTCGGTGGCCTGCTGGCGTACGCCGTGACGCACGATCAGTTCAAGCCGGTCAGCCACATCATCCGGCACGACCTGTCCGTGCGCGAGCAGGAGCGGCTGAAGGAGCGGATCGTGACCGCCCTGTCCCAGTTCCAGGCGACCGACCTGCTCGTCATCCTGCCGCTGCTGACCGGGAACGCGGGCGCCCAGAAGCTCGTCCTGTCGACGGTGGCGTCCTTTCTGACGAACGAAATGCGCATGCAAATCATCGACTGAGTAGCGAAGGAAGCTGGAACTGGGAGAGAAGGAAGGCGGGCATAGAAACACGAGCTGGGTGCGAACATATCAGGTGCTAGCGTGAATGGTAGATAGACTGGTCTAATGTAAATAGCTCTTGGCGGGGTTTGAAAATGCTAAAGTAATTTTTGTGTCGTTTTTTACGTTCTAAATTTAGGGTGGTGTGATAAAGATTTTTTTTTTGTAATAAAAAAGATTTATACAGCGAAACGGGCGATCCGGGATCGTTGGCTTTCTTTTTCGCGCCGTGAAACGTGCTCTCCAACCATCGCACGCACCGGGCGTACTTTGAACCGTCGGAATCACCTCATTGCGATAACGCACGCTGGTGGTACCGAATCCGGCAAGCGTCGTGCGATAAGGCTATTTCCTGTTGTTAGCATTAGGGTCTTACATAAATTCGCTTTTACATAATCTTATCCGCTTGTGTGGCGCACAGCAAGCGTCGGAACAAAACAGCAGTAAGGAAGAAAGTAAGAAAAGTAAAAGAGAGCGATTCGTATCTGGTGCTGGTTGTTTTGTTGTCTTAAGCTTTGAATCATCAGAAGGCGAGGTTCGATGATGTACTGATGGCCGAAAAATGCTCGTTTGAACCATCTTGGGCAAGTCTTAGTTGCCTATCAATGACTGGAACAGATTACTTATCCCCATAGCACACCAGATCTCTCCAATATTTGACCTACCAACTATTGATGGCAGTCTAGCGGTGACTACTAAGGTTGCGACGTGGAATCAGTCCAATTCCGTTTTCAAAGAGGTATCCTGAGAAATGACTGCATCAGGAGAAATTCCTATAGAAACCTCGGGGCCTCTCTTCTATAAGCCAAACCAGATCTTGGCGCACGCTGATTATATCGACTGCACTCGGAAGGAAGCATGAATTGAAAGAAAACAAGAGTACAAGAGGGTGTTATTTTTAAAAACGTGAGTAATCATTTTTTCCATTTTTGGTTTGCCTGTCTGGTATGTTTGTTGTTTTTTTTACATCATTGCCTTGCTTTCCACGCTATGCTTTAATTGGATTCGATTTAGTATTAGTATCGCGTATAATCTTCCTCTCTCTCTCTCTCCCTCCCCTCCTTCTCTTTCTTTGTTCTTTCTCTGTTACGCTTTAGAAATGATCTCGCAGATCACGCTGCAGTTATTGATTTTGTTGTCAGCGTCTATACAAATTACAATATTTGTTACGCACCTGTACGCACCTCACACGACAATGGCTACTCGAGCACAACACACACACACATATACGCACACACACAGAGACAGAGCGATACAAATGAAACGATAACGTGTACAGAAATAATATCACATGAGAACATTTTCTATTGCAAGCGCGGCGCCACTCCAACACAACAAGGTAACGATCTTTTTTGTTGTTGCACAAAAATAAAACCATCAAATGATAATAAAACAAGCAGAGCGGAATGCTCGTCCCAAATCAAACCCCTAATAACGTTGAGTGGTTATTGTAACGTAATGGAATATATTTTACGCGAAGTAAAATTTGAGGATAATTAGAAGGAGGGCAATTCGTAACAAGAAACAAACAAAAAAAATAACATTCTAGAGCACACAGGAAGAGAGAACGAGGGAGGAGGGAGAGTTGCTGCGTCTCGCCAATCCTCCTCGCAGCACGACGTCCAACTCCTAGCGTATTAGGGACACTATTCCACATTTGGATCGGGCTGCTGGATGTCTTTTAAAAATGTATATGTGTGTGTGTGTGTGTATGTATTTCTGTGGCTGGGCGTTAACGCTGGAAATGAACCCTCCCCCTTCCCACCCTTTTCCCCCACCGCACTCGTCCACATTAACAGCACGTACTTCGGGCCGATTCGGCCACGACCAGGTTGAAGTCGAGATTGTTCGGTCGCATGAAGCCCTTCTTGATGCCGTCCCACCCGTCCTCGACCTTGTACTCGCCGTTCTTGATCCGGTTGTACACCTCCTGCGTGACGAGCGCGAACGCCTCGCGCACGTTCATGCCGGACCGGGCGGACGTCTCGACGAAGATCAGCCCGTGCTGGTCGGCGAACGTGCGCGCCTCCTCCAGGCTGACCTCCCGCTGCTGGGCGCCGCTCGTGACGAGGTCGAGCTTGCAGCCGACGAGCGCGAACACCGGCCGGTGCGGCTCGATGTGCCGCTTCGCCTCCATCATCCAGAGCGGGATGTGCTCGAAGCTCGCGTGGTTCGTGATGTCGTACACGAGCAGCACGCCGACCGAGTTCCGGTAGTACGACTTCGTGATAGACCGGAACCGCTCCTGGCCGGCCGTGTCCCACAGCTGCAGCTTGATGCGCGTACCGTCCGTCACCTCGATCAGGTGGGCGAAGAAGTCGACACCGACCGTCGGATCCGACAGCTGCAATTCCGCCGAGACAGGGAGAGAGAGAGAGAGAGGGTTTGTTAATTTTACGTTACTTTTTACCCTTTTATCTGTTCGTACTCTATTTTCAGATTGTTTAGATTACATTACTGAGTCGTGCTGCTTCTATCAAGTTGGAATTCACGGAGGAAGGCATAAGGAGGTCACAATTACTGTTACCATCTAATATAATCAAAAGGCTTTGACCCAACGCTCATATTTCACAAATAAAATGGTGCCCACAGCTTAAGGCAAGCAATAAACTAAAAACGTTCAACAACCGGCGCCTATCGAAAAGCGCAAGCTTGGCCCATGATCGGGCCGCCACGGGCGCAACCACTGCGCAAATATTACTGCGCTAGATCGGAACCGGGCGTCCTTGTGCACGGCGCGGGCTGTGTACGTACCTCGGCGAATTTCCCATCGGTAAAGTATTTCAGCAGTGACGACTTCCCGACCGTGCTGTCGCCTATGAGAATGTGCCGGAATTGATAATCAAACATCGGTTCCACCATTGCGTTGCGGCTGCGGCTTGCTTGCTTGCTTGGTTGGTTGGGCTTGTCAGTGGCGCGTCGGGCCTGTTCTGCACCAATTTGCGCTGCGGTTGATTGTTGACGGATATTGGCCGCTCACAGCGTTGCGTTCATGTTGCCGGACCGATCAATCAGCTGGTCGGACGGGCTGGCGCAACCCGAAGCCCTTTGAACTGACCCTTCCGCTTGGGGGAAGGCGTTCGCGGCAGCGCTTAATTTTGGCTTATCACAAAACGCACTCGACGTGTGTTTGCACTTCCAGCGAAGAGTGCGCTCTCTGTCTCTCTGACTGTCTATCTCTGTCTTCTCTCTCTCTCTCTCTCTCGCTCTCGGTCGTACTATCGGCTCGTTTGGTACGATCTGCTCGGTTCGTGCAGCGTCTATAGTTTCTCTTGCATCTTCCCTCCCTTCCCGCGCCGCCGCGGAAGATGACGACGATGCGACCGAAACGGAAAGACGGGAGCGCAGGGAGCGTTTATGCGCGAATCCGCCGTCTGCCCTTATTTGCGCCTCAAAAGCACCGATGGTACATAAATTACATAAACATGACGACTGCTAGAGGCCGCGCACTGTCTGACGGGCCGCCCCCTCTCTCCCCCTTCTCAGGCCCGGTGGGAGCAGCACCCTTCACTTTCGCGTGCGACCGAACACCTGCCCGCCCGCACCACTGGCTGCTGGTGTTGTTGCCCGTGCCCGTGTTGCAGTCTGCAGAAGAAGAAGAGAGTGTAAATCTACGGATGGGTGGGAGGGCGGTGGCATTAATTATGCTAACGACCTGCGCGTACTTTCGCGTCTCGTCCGGGGGCCCACGGTTCCGCTGCACAGCACCCGCTGGGTTAACTTCTCGGTTTGCCTCGGTCCGCTGGAGGGTGAGCTCCGTGCTGCTGACAAAACACCATACACCGACACACACACACGCGCGCGGGCACACACTAGCTGGATCTATAGTGTGTTTTTTTTCTTTCGCTCGTGTATCTTCACTGCGCTAATACACAACAACAACAAAAAACAACAATATCTCGCTGCTATTTGATTGATAAAGTTGTGCACACTCAGCTGACACAAGTCGCCTCTGTGTCAGGCGGGCAGGGAGGTTGGACCGTGCGGAACGTCACGCTTTGACAGCTGACTGAGTATGGGCGAATGCAAACAACGATGCTGTCAGTGTGCAGACGGCTTGGAGAGCAGCTCAACCGGTATAGAAAAACATCATTTTCTGTTTTCCCGTGAGAGCAAAACCCTATCATTCTGGATTAGTTGTCCTCTTGCCACTAGCAATCTTCGATTGTACCGGTCAAGCCATCTCAAAACACTTATTTCTCTTATTACGCTGCGAAATGATCATCCAACGCCAAACCTGCAAGCGATAATACTTCTAAAAATTTTACTACCTATTTGCATGCAACTTTTCAAGATGTATAGTGCGAAAAAACGTAATACACGATCTTTTAAAAATAATAACAATTTAATAGTTACCGCATTTATCGAATTCTCAAAGCACAGATAAAGATTCGAAACAATCCAGCGAGATATATTGTAAAATTTTATTATTCATGTATTCATTCGTTTTTCTTTTAAGGTTCTGAAAGGATACTGTGTGCACTGGTGTGGTGTCGTTTGCGGGTTGTCTCCGTCGGGCCGGCAGGCAGTATCGCACTTGTTCGCTTTGCAATTTGTTTGTGGATTTGTTTTTTGCTATTGCTCGCGGGGTGCTTTTCTGTTTTTTTTTGCGGGTTTTTTGTTTGCATGCGTGGAATGATAGTTTCGGTAGTCATTATTCCTACTGTTGCTATTGCTGTGCGTTTCACTGTTTAAGATCGGTTCCGTTCTTTGCGCGCATGGATCGGACTTAGTTCATTTTTTGCGTTTTTGGCTAATGTTTACGGGCGAACGAAGAAAGGGGGGGGAGGGTGACGCTTTGGGATAATGTTAATAAGAGATCCGGTGTCAAAGCATAGGGATAAATGCATTCGGCACGATAAACGTATAAATGGCTGTGTGTAGTACAGCAGCAAAAAGAAAACATGAAAAACACGATAAAGAATGTAGGAAATACGAACAAACAAAAGAGACGGTTTTTTGCTGGGCAGGTAGTTCTGCCAGCAATTTGATCGATTCGCAACGCCTGCAGGAAGTGCGGACAAGGGGGGTGAGAAAAAAAAAGGTTATATCATGCACCCGAGCGCCGTGCGGGTTTGACGCATCGGATCCTAGAGAGAGAAACGTTAAGTAAAACGTGTCGAAACGTATCGTGCGCACCTGGGGCGTGAAAGAGTGGGAAGGGAGGGAGAGCGGTGGATGCTGTCGCCGGTCTAGACACCGCGGTTGCTCAGATCCTTCACCTTGTAGATCCGCACCAGCCAGTGCTCGGTCGTGTACGCCTCCTCCAGCACGTCCAGCTCGAAGTCTTTGTTGCCGATCTCGGCCCCCCGGACCCGGTCGTACCCGGGCGCCTTGCCACCCTCGGTGTAGACCTGCCCGAACCGGTAGTAGCACATCTTGTACATCAGGCAGTTCAGCAGCACCGGCGAACCCTCCTTGTCGATGCGGAAGTCGCCGCTCGGCGCGTAGTAGTCCATCTCCTTGATGTGGGCGCCACGGTCCGTGCTGCCACCGATGCGCACCATCCAGAGGAACTTGTTGATATCTGGAAAGGGGCCGGCAACAAATGTAGTAGCTGCGCACATCCGCCGGCAGCGGCAGATATTACCATCGGACGAGTAGCCCGTGAGGCCACCGAAGATGACCAGCACGTAGTCGACGTCCAGCTCCTTCATGATCTCGTACGCCTTCTCCTCCGTGGACGCCATCGCTTGGCCGACGCGGGAGATGTGAGTATTGTTCCAGGTGTTGTTGTCCACCAGGATGGTGCGGTTGGCCATGGCCGTTATTTGGTAGCCGTAATCCCACCAGGACATTACACGCGCGTCCTACGAAGAAGTGAAGCGTATGATCAAACTTCTAGCCCATAGCCCAAACGGTTGGGGCGAACGTTCCACATCTCGTCCCCTTCCTACCATCAGCGATCAAAGTGCCATCAATCATCGATTTGACCAGGTTGTGGGCGGGGAAGACAGGAGACGCTGAGCAAGCGACTCAACTGTTTTCCCCGGCCGCTACATGGCGAAGCTCAAATTTAAACTGTTTTCATCATGGGTGTCTAGGGCGCATCTTGAACTCTTTCTGAACTCACCGGCGACATACAGACACCAAATGTTCTTGAACACTTCTTGGGGACCATTTAAACCATTACAGCAGGCACAGCACTGAAGTGCCTGCGACTATTGAGATGAATATTTAAATCGTGCCTGAGCCAAGATGTGTTCTGGTATTAGCTTGTCGGTTTGTCCACCCGACACTGGATGTGCGGAGCAGACACTCCCGCCAGGGCGCTCATAAAGAGACAAGACGTAAAGCGTAACGCAGAAAGGAAGAAGTAAAGCGGCAACCAACCTCCGGTGTGTTCATCTTCAGCCAGTAGTACGCCTCGCGGAAGTCGTCGAAGATGATCCGGCCGCCGTCCTGCGACCGGGCGCTGAGCACGATGCTCGGCGAGCTGTACGCCTCGGACGTGACCCACGTGCAGTGGAACGTGTACGTCACGAGCAGCAGGGTGACGAGCAGCACGAACCCGATCGCGACCTCGTTCTTCACCGACGTCTGCTGCTGCTCGTGCCGCGCCTTCGCCTTCCGGTTGCTGCCGGGCTCGGTGGCTCCCGGACCCCCGGCGCCCGTCCCGACGCCGCCGCCCCCGACGCCCGCACCCACGTCCATGTTGCGGATGTACTTCGTCAGCAGGTGCGAGATGGCGATGCCGGACAGGATGCACATGACCGGCGCCAGCACCAGCATCAGGCGCACCATGACGCCCGCGAAGTAGATGCTGGTGACGCCGTACAGGATGATGAAGATGTTCGCGTCGGACAGCTTGGCGAAGCAGAAGTACAGCCCGGCCGGGAAGAGGAACACCAGTATTTGCAGGTCGAAGTAGAACGACGACCAGGACGTCGGCTGGTGCTCCGAGACGGACGCGATGATCGGGATGTGGTTCTTCGCGTACGACGGATCGAGCAGCGAGTAGAACCGCCCGGTCCACGGCGAGATCTTGCCGGTCACGGTGAGCGCGAGCCCGATCAGCGCGGCGATCGACGCGATCGTCACGATCAGCGCCTGGAACAGCGTGTCGAAGTGGTCGCGCGGCACCGCCGACCGGACGTAGTCGACGAACGCGTGCAGCTGGCACAGCCCGAACACGCCGAACGCGAGCATGTGCTCCGAGCTCTGCACCGGCTGGAAGCCGACGAACGAGATCTGCATCGACAGGATCGTGCCGATCGTGTAGAGCGTGCTGTACGCGATGTAGACGCGGTGCGTGAACCGCCCGGTCGCCATCAGCGCCAGCACGTGCAGCGGTATCAGGTTGATCAGGAAGACGTACCCGCCCCAGGACGAGACCATGTAGAAGTAGGCGAGCGCGGCCAGCGTCGCCCACAGGATCGCGCCCGTCTTCACCGCCTTGATCCAGGTGTAGTACGTCAGCAGCATGCAGAAGATCGCGATGCCCTCGTTGTCGTACGAGCCGGCGACCGAGCGCGAGATGTACCCCGGCACGATCGAGATCATCGCGCCCGCGACCAGGCCCGCCCCGCTGCTGTGGATCTCCTTCGTCAGCAGGTACGTCACGATCGTGGTGAGCGACGAGAAGAACGGTGCGAGAAACACGCACACGTTCCGGATGTCGACCGTGATGTTCGCCAGCCACATCAGCCGGTACAGGACGGCGGACGTCACCATCAGCCCGGGGTAGATCGTGCCGCCGATGATGCGCCCGAGCGGGTACCACGCCCGGTCGTCGAACCAGTTGTGGAAGTTGTAGAACCCTTGCTCGGCCAGGTGCTTCGTCGTGCGGTAGTTGAAGTACGGATCGAACTCGTGGATGACGCTCTCAAACCGCAGCACGGAGAACAGACGCGTCGAGAAGGCTGGTGGGGAGAGGTGAGAAGGGAAAGCAACAATTCAGCAAAAAAAAACATCCTTTTTCAGATCAATTCTATTTAGGTTTTGAATAAAACTGCAACACTCAGCGGATACATTTACCTTATTTTTTAAATAAATAACAAAAGTAGCACCAATAAAGGATTTCGTGCAACGACGAACTAAAGCGATCTTTTAAAGAAATTCTACGAACATGATTCGCGGGCCGGTAGGTATCAACCAGTTACTAGAAGCCCCTTTCCTCCATTGTTCATATAATTAACGCCCATCGAGGCGCTGTTACTTACACAGAATAGCTGCCGTCGTCAGGATGCCCAGCTTGATGAGGCTCTCCTGCTTCTCCAGGTTCATACGCAGCTTCGTTACTTGATCCATTTCGATTCAGTCGTCCTGAAACGCTTCCTTTAGCCCCTAAAAGTTCGCTTGCCTCTGGTGCGCGTGATGCCTCGCTTTTACGCTGTTGTGTTACGCTCGCTGACTAGAGCAGGAAAAGCCGCACCACCGTACGGCAATACCAGGAATTTGCCCGTGTTCCTCAAGGCAGACGGTTCGCCGCGAATGGTTCCTCAAGGTGCTTGTACGCCACCCGGTCACTGCCGAACGCTGTAACGCGATTGCTGTTGCTGCTGCCCACTGGAGACGGTGTTTGATAGTGCATTCTTCGGCAGCTATGGGGCGAGCATCGTACCTCAGTGCACCACCATTGCTAGAAGGCACGGTGGAGGACAACACAAAAGAGACCCGGCGCCCGCAAAAGGGGTTGAATTCGCTGCTACAACGCACGGCACAATTCTATACAGCCCACGGGCAATTGGAGCGCACGGATCGGAAGGCAACAAACACAAATCGCACCGCTATTACGCTGTTTTTTTTTCTTCTCTCTCCCTGTTCGCTATTTAACCCCGCAAAGACCGGCTTCGCTTCGAAACGCAGTGCAAGCGCTCTGCTCTGGCGTGGCACAAATCGGACGGCAGCTGTCAAACGACGGTGCGCTGTCAATGAGCGAGCGCCGCCATGACAGTTGCTTTACGCCGCGGCTACACGCGTAGCGCTTTTCTTCCTGTTGTTACAAATAATTGGGAGTGAACGGTACAGCCGGTTGGTGTAAAAATTGTTTATCGTTGATCGCATTATTCTCACGCAGCTTCACTTCCAGCCAGTTTGTTCCCAGAGGTGTGTAAAACCGAATTTCAAAACGAAGCGTTTCTTCTGAAGCGTTTATGCAACTGTCAACATGTACAAACTCCGCTTCAATGTGTTGATGGCGAGAAAATATGATTCCAGCAGCTTGATTTAGGTGCTCTAGTGTGTTATCAGCTAATTTAGCACGCCTCTTTATCAAATCTCACACACGCGCACATTAATTAAGTTGTTTGTAGCGAAAAATGAAGTAAGTAACCTGAAACATAGGTTAGCTCAAGTCAGTCTCCGATGTGTTGGAGCGTAGTTTGACGGTATGAAACGTTTTTATTTTTCAAAATCATCTTTCAGGCTGCGATTTCCAAGTAAGCTACTAATCTATTTCATAAAGTAACTCGATAATAGTGTGAAAATGGTAAACAAAATGTTCAGCTTTCCTGCTGAGTGGAAATGATTGTAGCGAACGCGACCTTGGTGTTTGACAGCACCGCGAGCAAAACAGTTCCCCAAACCGTCCCTTTTCTTTGTGCGCGCACAACCACACAAACCATCGCGAATCATCGCAAGTTGATACGACGACACCAGCGTGCTGTCAAAACAAGCAATCCTGCGGAAGATTTACAAACCATTGTCCCTCGAGCCTTTCTCCGCTGCTGGGAGGTAATGCGCTTTGTGATCGTCTACCCCGTGCGCCAGCAGTAGTCGTGAAGAATAGAGTTGTGTATATCGTGATTCTCGTGAGCGTCAGCCGCGCCGATCTCGTGGGGACCGCCCGGACACGGCCCGGAAGCCCAGCAGCGCAACGGAGGAAGGGAAAGCTGCCTGTGCGAAATTGGGTGAAATTTTAAGGCAAAGAAAAAAGGTTTGTGAGGTAACGATTATCCGCCCCGGTGGGTTTGGACGGAACAGATGCTCCGCCAAGACTGCTCTGGACGCGTAATTGAAAGGGAATGCGTGTATCGCAATTTCGAGCAATCGGTACGGGGGAGGGTGACAACAATGGCGATTACATTGTTGCACGGTCGCGGACGTCCCGAAGAAAGCGACAATATGTTTGCCTTTTTCTCTACGCTGCCCTAGCACACGCTGTGCGTAAAATTAATGGGCCCACCCCCGGTCAGATCAACGGCGTAAATTAATTACCCTGCTGTCCGCTGTCCGCGTCGTGCCAATAGCAGTCTCTTATCTATTGGGGCTCGGTTCATTAATCCACTTAACAACGGATTCCCCGCAATCAGTGCAAACCTCTCAGCACACTTAAGGGATTTCTTTTGCTCTCTTTCTTCCTCCCTCTTCGTTCAGGGGCTGTGGTCTGTGCATCAATCACGGAACCAGTGCCGTTATGATCCCCTGCGAATCGAGCACCGTCTAGCGACGACCCGACGGATATAGCGAAATGCAGCTCCTGTCGACGGGACCTTTCGCCCGCCGTTTGCCGAGCTAGACACTCCCCGAACAGAAGCACGACCGACCGAACCGAGCGTTCTCGGAGCGGCAGAAGCCAACCCCGAGCACCAGCAGCGCTTTTTACCTACAAAAAAACCGAGCCACACACTGGGCGCTTAGTGGTGTTATCACCGCCTGCAGAAAGAAACCCACCAGCAGCGAGCGAAAATGTCGAAGCAGCAGGGAAAGTACGAGCTGCTGAAAGAGGACACCAAGCTACGGTAAGGCAAGAGCAAAGGTCGGGAGAAGGAACGCTTGTCGAACGGGGGACGATGTGGGCTCTGGCCGGCTGCCAACACTCTAGCGTAAAGTTGCGACCTCTCGGCGTTACAATTGCGTCCCAATTGTGTGGTTTCGTTAGGGCCGCCGTTGGTACGGCGCCAAAAGAAAGGCGCATAATTGATACGGCGACGAGTTTTTCGCGTCGATACGATGGGGTGCGAATCGTGCTGACATGATGATCCGATTTGTGTCGATCTTGGTCTTTCGGCTATATAATTTTGTACTAAAATCAGGCTCAGTATGCAAAGTATCAATTTGAAAACGATTGCCGAACCTTTATCGAATGCGCTATCTAATCCGGCCGATTGACAAATATTAGCAAACAATATTGTTACCTTAAATACCTAAATTGGCAACTCTATTGCCTAATTTCACGCATTTTATTGCTCTTGTTTGACGAAGAATAACGTAAAAAAGTGAAAAAATGACCATCATACTGGAAAGGTCATTATTTTTCTTTTGCCACACGGGCCAGGTGAATGTAAAGCTTTGTTGGATTCTGATCTTCTTCTTCCTGTTTCAGGAGACAGCACACCTACATACAGAGCTGCCTGTTGGTCGCCCTTTGTGGCATGTCAAGCTTAACCGTGTACGCCACATGGACTATGTTCTACCGACAGAATCTAATCATTCCACCGGCCTTACTAGGTAATGGTAGCACGCGTTCGCTCGCTCTGTCGCACGTATAATGCACGCTCTGGAATGCCCTTGCAGATGTGACGCCCCACTGGCGCAACCGGCTCGTCCTGTACGAGGAGGCGTTGCGTCAAAGTTTGCCACGGCAGGACGCGGGAGCCGCCTCCAGCCATCTGTCGGTCGTGCGAAGCATCTACGCCACGAACGGCTCGACCCTGCTGCCCGACGTGCGCAACGAGTTCGGCGCGACGAACGACACGGCCCGGGCAGCCGGCGACCGCCGGGTGCCCAGCCGCGAACCGCCGGTAAAGGAGCTCGACAGCGAGCGCATCTTCCCGTCCCGCTTCGGCAACTACATCTACTCGCGGGAGGCAACGAACGGCCAGCCGCCGAGTGCGAAGATCGTCTGCTACTACTCCACGCCGGCCCTGTCCGACGGGCGGCGCTCCGGGTTGATGGGACGGGCGCGCTCCCTGCGGCGCATCCTCCTCCCGGAGCAGATCGATCCGCACCTCTGCACGCACCTCAACATCGGCATCATCGACATCATCAACAACACGCTGCTGATCGACGACGACGTGCGGGACGCGCTCGTGCGGACCAAGCAGCTGCGGCGCGCCAACCCGGCCCTGCGCATACTGCTCTGGGTCGGCGGCGCCAGCGTCGGCGGGTTCGCGACGATGGTGGAGACGCACGCGACGCGCAAGCTGTTCATCCAGTCGCTGAAGGCCACGCTCGAGCAGTACCACCTGGACGGCGTCGACCTGGACTGGGAGTTCCCGGACAGTGGAGGCAAGCGGCGGATGCACTTCTCCCAGCTGCTGCACGAGATCCGGCGCGAGTACCAGCGGGAGCACCGGACGTACATACTGAGCGTGGCGGTCGCACCGCAGGAAACGATCGCGTACATGGCGTACGACGTCGGCGAGATCAACAACTACGCCGACTACGTCAACCTGATGACGTACGACTACCACTTCTACTCGCCGGAGCTGCCGCAGACGGGTACGGGTCGCGTGCACCGCGCTGCTTCGTTGTGTGTGTGCCGTCTAACGCCCTTGCAAACTCGCGTCTCTCCCCACAGGTCTGAACGCACCGCTGTACCGGCGTGCGAGCGAACACTCCCTGCTCGGCACGCTCAACATCAACGCGTCCGTGCACTACTGGCTGTCGGCGGGGCTGGACCGAAGCAAGCTCATCCTCGGCCTGCCGACGTACGGCCACTCGTTCACGCTGGTCAACCCGTTCAACGCGCGCATCGGTGCGCCCGCCTCCAGCTACGGGCGCGTCGGCACGCTCGGGTTCGCCTCCTACTCGGAGGTGTGCTGGTTCCGCCGGTACAACATCTACGTCCACCAGGTGTACGACGTCGACAGCTGCTCGCCGTACCTGTACGCCGGCAGCGAGTGGATCTCGTACGAGGACGAGCGGAGCCTCGAGTGCAAGGCGAAGTACATCAAGGCGGCCGGGTTCGGCGGTGCGATGATCTTCTCGCTCAACACGGACGACTTCGGCTCGTACTGTGCGGACAACGCGCTGTACCGTGCGGCGGGTGCACCGAACCCGACCGCACCGCAGGCCACCGGCGGTGCCTTTCCGCTGCTGCGCAAGGTGCGCTCGGTGCTGGTGGATGGCGGTGGGCCGACCGAGCGGCCCGGCGAACCGGCCCCGGTACCGGCCCGGTGAACCGGGTGCGTGCACACTGTAGCACACAGGTAAGCGGAGCGGTGGTGGCAAGGGGGACGGGGAGGGAGGAGGGGGGCGGCGTAGGCAGGAGAGAAAACTCGCAACGAGCGATGAATGGGACGGAGCAGCAGGATCGTCAGGCCATTGCCAAGTGCCGTGTAACGTGCGCGAGTTGGTTTGGTTTAGTTTCGCTAGCGCCATCTCCAGGCCATTGCTCTTCACAAACGAACAACCAACAACTCCGCGTCAGAATATGCCTTTGCAGTAGCGATTTTACAAAATTCTAGTCAAGTCGAGTCCACGTCGCGAAACAGTTGCCGGAACAGGAGCGTCCGACCCGATAAGCTTCAGCTTGACGGAACGAAGCGTTGATGGAGCGGGCCGCTTTCTTCTCGTCGTGCGCGGAGTGCCTACCTTTCGGGCGCACGTTCCGCACGGAAAGGGGAACAAAAAACACGCCAACACGTGTCGGCCGAAATTGGGCATATATGTTTTTGTTTTCGTTACCGGCCCCCCGTTTTGCTAGCGAGACACCAGGCAGTGCTTTATGCGTTTTTTTTTAGCAAACGGGAAAGCGCGACCGCCTCCACCCTAGGGCTATCTCGGATCGCGCGATCCGGGCTTACCATTCCACGGGCGGGGTTTATATCTTTACAAAAAGGGGAAAAGAAACGGACTAGATTAGTGTGTAGATAGTAAATGGTTAAAACTGTATGTTAGAACTCGCCCTTCGGTACTTGGTTCCGCGCTGGCCTTTTTGTTGCAGCAAAACCACGTACGCATCAGCCTCTTCTCCACCGATTCGGTGCGGCACGCACGCACGGTCGCGTCCATGGGCGAGACACCCACATTCCTACCCGCTGTGCAGCAGCCATTCCCGCTCATGATATAGAGCATAGTGCAGTGCTCTCGACATGTATCGACATGTATATAGATTTTATTTTTGGAAAAGAGCGCGCAGCTGCGGCTTTAGGGCGGGTACTGCGACTGGTGAGAGCATGGCGAGATGTGGCAGAGGCACACAACATATTCCAAATTAAGTAAACAAACAAACAAACAAAAGTACGCAAATAAGATCAGAGCAAAACAAAACAACAACAAAAAAACACCATGATAGGTTATCGATGTACCAATTTATTGTCTTCCAGCAAAGCATAGTGAAGAGGTCGGTTGTCTTCTAGAACGCGATGTCGAACCTACACCTATGTCCAGCCTTGATAAGCTCCCCTTTGATTTGTGCGCGCGCGCCCGTGTGTGTGTGTTTGCTTCGAGGCTATGTTTAGAATTGGAAGAGGGTGAGAAGAACTGGGAGTTGGGAAGTTAGGCATTGTATTTAACACACTGTTATATGAAGCTTGCTATGGAGGTTATAGATGGATAAAACCGGTGTGAATTATAACGATGTTGTCTCTGGTGCATATAAAAGCTAGGTTAGGAAGCGTCCTGGCTGGAAACAGGCACCCAACACAAACACACACACACACACACACACACACACACACACACACACACACACACACACGGACGGGACAAACTCCCGGAACGCGGATGCTAACTGTAGAACTGTTCGATCGTTGTTGGAGCATTCTTTCGTTTTGCCGGGGGGTTTGCCACTGGTTTCGCATGCTGTGAACGAAACGTGCCTCTAGTAGAATCGGACCACTGTTTTCTGTTATTATTTGTTTAATTGTCACGTTGTTAATTTATTGCAGCAGCAAGCGGCAGCGGTAGGGACGTCTGCGCGTAGTGTAGCTACCTTGAGTTCGCAAATCATTCGTGCATTTTTCATTTTTATACCGAAATATATCTATATAAAAAAAAACTAAAGCAGACACACACACACACTTTGCAACTGTTCTGTGTGCCGGATTGGTATATCACACACGTAGAGGGAGTCGTGGTGAGCTCGTGTAGACATGTTCGTACAACCGCACTGGTTGACAGCCCGGTGAGATGACGTTTAGTGGTTGGTAGTAGTTGCTGCTCACATCCGAACAGTACGAACAGTACTTGCTCCGGCAGCGGCTTTGACACTTGTCGAACATGACGAATAAACGAGATAAATTCGATGAGGTGCTACCGTCTGCTCGTTGTCGTACAGAAATGTCATCCACAGTATCAAACCAAACCCTGCTCTATTAGATGTTGTTGTTAAATTACCCATTTCTTCCTCAACGTATCGAATACCACCTGTTTACGATTTATGACGTGTTCGTGAAGGACAAGGGCCTTTTGTCCTTGCTCGGTGGCTGCCTGTGCGCGTGCCGAACTCAAGCTGTCCGCAGCCTAGTGTCTAAATTGCTTCACCTCAGACGGAACGGCGTGCAATGGAGACGCCAGGTCGTCAAGTGCTCACGGAAGCCATAATGAGATGCCTGTCCTATTGTCCTACTGGGCCCCGTTGTTTGAACGAACAATGAACCGGTTTCCTCAGGGGTTGGCGCGTTTGTTTGCCCGACCTCACGGACACCGGCATTCGGTGCGCCGTGGGGTGATAACACGCTCGATAATTATCCGAAACGCGCTGCTAACCACTCGAAGCATCATGGTCTTTCGAGCCGGATCGACGTGCGACTTTCGTCCGATGGCGATGCGGACGACCTGGCGAAGGTTTCCGGACGGCGAATGCTCTCGAGCTCTCCTCGACGGGGAGGGGAGAGATCCTGTCGGGCACATCGTGCCCCAACGCCATATTGGAATGAGCCGTACAGAGGGAAACGAGCTCGGGGCTCGGGGTTCAGGAATTCTGATGGAAACCTACGCACCACCGGGACACCGGGGACACCTGACTAATAATGAAGTATATGCTAATGACGCCGATGCTCTGGGTGGTTCTTTTTCCCCACCCGTAGACCGGCCGTCCCAGCCCGCGCAAGCTCTGGCTTGCTGCGTTGGGGATGAAACTAACCTGTCAACACAGCCAAGAAAACAAACAAAACAACGAAAAAGAAACCAGCTTGACCGTGGAACGCGCCGCCGCAACCGAAACTCGTCGGTTTTCACAATACCCGCCAGACCAGTTTCGGGATTCGGTTTTCGCCTATCCGGGCCTTCGAGGATTTTCATAGATCAAGGTCACGACGCTAGCGGAGCGTTAATCACGATATATATCACCGCTTGCGTCGTTCTGCGTGCGCCATCTTGTTTCGACGCCATAAATCGCTCGCTTTCTCGGGCGTGTTATGCAACGGCGTTACGGTTGCCGATTTGCATATCTTGGAAGGCGATGGGATGGGGGGATGGCACGGTCGGGTATCGGTAAGGGGGTTTCGTATGTATTTCACGGAGCGAGAGGACGCCAACGAATGACTTCAATTGTTTATACACATGTTTTGTTTTTTGTTTTATTATTGCGGATCTGTCAAACACACAGGATCGCGGGAGGTAGTAGCGGGTAGTGGACGAAGTTGCTAGTCTGGTGAACGCTGCGAGCACCGCTGGGCATACCCAAGGCCGGCGGGGTAATCGCAGTGTGCTCGATGCGTAATCTCATCTCGGCTCGGCGTGCGGCCCCTCACCGCATGTGCCTTCTTACAGTCTTGTTCGTGCACTGTCGCGGGGACAACACAAGCGCTTTGGAATCGGAGTGGAAGGGAGGGGCCCTGTGGGAGCCTTAGTAGACGACCGTGTTGACGGTGGCGTCGGAACCGGCACCGGCAGCAGCACCATCGAACGACGTCGAAGCGCCCACACCGGCGATGTAGTCCTCGCGGTTGAAGCCGCTGTCGGCTGCGGCAGCGCCCGCCGCGTCCGACCGTGCGTTGAAGTCGACGAAGTCGGTCGCGCCGCCGACACCGGCCGCGCTGGACGCACCGGCGAACGCACCGGCCGCCGAACCGTCGTAGCTGGTGTCGAATCCGCCGGCGTTGGCCGCTCCGAACGAGGAGGCACCGCCGAACGAGCCGGCATTAGCGGCGCTGCCAGCGAACGCGCCGGCATCGGCCGCCGCGCCACCGAACGAGGAGGCACCGCCGAAGGCGCTCGCGTCGGAGTTGGCGAAGGCCTGGGCGGCGGCCTGCGCCTGTGCCTGCGCGTCCTTGCCCTGGTACTTGATGAAGTAGACCTCCGGCTTGCCGGACGTGAACGAGCTGGCGTCCGCCTCGGCACCGGCCTTGGCCTGCGACGGCTTGTTCACCAGCACGTACACGATCGTCTTCTCCTCGGTCTGGCTGGCGGCGGACGAGCGCGCACCGGCGTTCGCACTGACGGTCGGGGCCTTGATGAAGATGATCTTGTAGTGCTTGCGGGGCGTGATCGTCAGCGTGTTGGCTTCGGCGGCCGCCCTCGGCTCCTCGGGCGCGACGTGGTAGTAGAAGTGCTTCTGGACGACCGGCGCGGCGTACCGGACCTGGGTCTTGGCGTACGCGTTGGCGGATGCGCCGCTACCGGCGGCCGCGCCCGAGAACGAACCAGCGTACTGGCCAGCGACGGCACCGGCGGACGCGGACGAGCCGGCCCGCAGACCCGCCTGGTAGCCGGCGTCGTAGTCGGCGCCTCCAACGCCACCGGCGGTGGCACCGGCGCCGGAGTACGCCGTCGCACCGGCGGACGCACCGCTGTAGCCGCCTCCGACGCCACCGTACGCACCGGCGCTGGCACCAGCGTCGGCGTACGAGCGGCCACCCTCGAGCACGGTGTCCTCGAACACCGCCGGCACGTAGTCCACCGAGACGGACTGCTGGCCGACGTCGTAGCTGGTGGCGGCACCGGCAGCCGCAGCCTGGCGCAGCTTCAATCCGATGTCGGCCGACGCGACGGCCAGACAGGCGGCGAGAACCTAGCCGGGGTGAAACAAACAAAAGACAAACGTTAGCTTCGACGGCCAGGCATTGCGGCTCTTCCTAGCCCGTTTGCGACACGGGAAACACGGGAAGCTGCCAGTGTGTGTGAGTGTGTGTGTGGGTTTGATTGGTGCGACTTTCGTTCTGGGAAAGCTTTGATCGTTGATGCACAGCAGCGGCCCGAGAATCACTCTTCAATCTACATGGATATCATTCTGGATCTCCAACACTACCGGACACTAGGTTCTCCGTATCGCTTTCTCGCTCTCTCTCTCTTTCTCTTTAGCGCTCGCACAATCTCCCACACAAACACTCCATATCCGCCTAGCTAGTATCCGCTCTATCTGCACCTGCGAAATCGAACAATTGAAACTCACCACAAACGAGCGCATTCTGTGTGCGTGCGAGCTGGTGTTTGCTCCGTTCCTAACGTAACGACAAACAAACAAACAAAACTAAACCGTTCGTTTCAACTGCCCTGTTGCGGAGACCGTGGTCTTCTCGTGGCGACGATCTCGAACTTGACTGAAGCAGGAGCAGGACGTGCGCTTTATATATACGGCCGCCCCGATAGCCGATATAGCGCGGGCATATTCGCGCCCCACAGGCTCATCCTTCTATCGCTGCCCAGCGAGCTCATCAGCGGTCTATTAATTCAGCGAATACAACAAAAGCTCCCACCCGCTCCACAGCCAGCCGGCGCATCTTCCGTCGCCTCCACGTGAACGAGCGCTCCACGACTCCTCACCCACCGATCATCCTGTGCCGAGGCACTCAATGTCGCATATTAACGCGTTCGCCCGTACAGCTTCTGTCCGGTTTCTTTTTTGTCTTCTCGACCCCTGGCCGTGTGCGGTTCGCGCCGGGGTGGGGATGAAGATCTAGTTAGAAATTTTTGGACATCCCCGCGCGCGCGATTTGTTGGCTCGCACGCCATTGGATAACCCTTAGTAGCCCGCCTCGGAAGCGCTAGTAGTTCTTGGGCAGGGTGCGCGTTTGGGTGGCACAGGTGGGCGGGCCATGTTCGGCTTCGTTTCGAGGACTGCTTTACGGGCGCGAGTGTTTCCTACACAGGGCCGCACCTGTGGACGCTTGGGATATTGCTCGAACTTGACACGGCTGAATTTGAACCGCTTGCATCTTGTGCGCGGAGAGTGCAGCGGTGGTTTGTATTCATGTTCCACCTTCCCGGCAGCTCCCAACAGAGCACCGATTGTATCATCGCTAATCGAATCTCGCTGAGCCGCGGACGCCGCACCGGCTTGGCCTCTTGTGCGTGCGTTAGTCAAAGTTTGGACGCACCGGACGGTGGGGGAACGCACGGCACGCAGCAGCGGCCAGATGGATCACCCTATGTCAAAACGAGAAACGAAAGAGTTTTGAACATAACACCTCACCGCGGTCGGCTCTGTTTGCTCGGCGGGGGAACGTCCCGGGTGGGTATTAAGGCCCACCGGGGGCACAGTTCTTCGGACTGTCCATATCGCCATGCATACACTAACCGGCTTTGACGGGTTTGATTGAGCTCCACTGAAACCAACAGCATCTTTAAGTTTTGATTGAGTCAGCTACCTGAGCTAAACCGCTCGGAACAAGTTTTTTTTCTTCTCTCCATCGTTTTGGATCATCGCTAAAAGAAGATACCTCGCGATCATGCCATTTGGATGCATTCCAGATGGCGACGAGAAATGACTCGATTCTGGAGAACTGCCTTGAGCAATCTCGTTCTGTTCTTTGGTCATTCTGCGGACGAATCCATATGTTCCAGACGCACTTCGTTGCACTGCACAATTTCTTTCATCGAAACTGATCGAACGCCAGTAAGATATGCTTTACAGATTTGTTTTCGTATTGTTTGGCTGCTTAAACGTGTATGCGTGAGTGCGTGTTTGTTTCGATACAATCTTCTTACGTTACAACGCTGACTTCCTTGAAGCTGTTGTGCGAACTGATGGTATTTACACGATAGTGACACTGTCACTGACACTAGAGAAAGTAAATCTACCTTATTTGTTTACGAATGGTATACAGGAGGGACGAATGAAGCGCATTTTGGTAGATGGTGCTGTTTTCCAACATGTGTTCGGGGTACGCTGGGGATATCACTGTTCATCAGAAGAACATCACTGTTGACGGTTTGGAGTAGATCGGTGGCTTCTACCACTAGTGAAGCTTACACCACGACGTTACTACCAGCGGAAGCAGCAGCTCCGCTGTGCGAATGTCCTGCTCCGAGTCGAACACCGCCGCTAAATCTAGCGCCATCAGCTGCGCCACTAGCAGCACCACTGAATGCACCGGCCTGAGCGTCCTTGCCCTGGTACTTGATGAAGTAGACCTCCGGTTTGCCGGACGAAAACGAGCTGGCGTCCGCCTCCGCAACGGCCTTAGCCTGCGCCGGTTTGTTGACCAGCACGTACACGATCGTCTTCTCCTCGGTTTGGCTGGCGGCGGAGGACCGCGCACCGGCGTTCGCACTGACGGTCGGGGCCTTGATGAAGATCACCTTGTAGTGCTTGCGGGGCGTGATCGTCAGCGTGTTGGCTTCGGCCTGCACCGCCGGCTCCTCGGGCGCGACGTGGTAGTAGAAGTGCTTCTGGACGACTGCAGGATTGTAAAGGACTTTGGTGTTGGCAGTTGCGCGAGCATTACCGTCTACTGCGTAGGCCTGGGCCGTAGATTTGGCTGCGGCAGCAAGCCCTGCCCTGTAGCCAGCGTCATAGTCGACCTCTATAAGGTTACTAGCACCATTAGAACGGGAAGTGTACACTGCATTGGCTGCACTAAATGAACTGGCACCAGCCGAGTCCGTTGATCCAACAATAACGGAGTGACCTGCGGTAGCAACTGCCAAATAGGATGCTAAAACCTAGAAATGGATAAAACAGTTAAAGAAGCAGTCGATTTGAACATGCTTGCTTATCACTAGGACGCCACTGCTGGGCGTACACTTGACTCAAACTCACCATGAAAATACGCATTTTCGCTCTATACAGAATGGGAGCTGCAACCTGTACACACTCACTCTTCTTCGCTAGGAGTGTGCTGTCCGTTGCACCGATCGGACTAGACTGAAGATGCCACTAGCCTATGGCTGTATTATATATATACAAAACTGTCGCACAATGTGCAATTTAGTGACGTTTATTTAAGCTATTTTACATTTCACCTGCTAATTTTGCTGCTAGTGGAATGTTTTTCGCTCCTAATTCGATGCACACGACCCGGACCGAACGGGCGACGGCGAAAATAGTAAGAGTTCAGATTAGAAGTATTAGCCGGCAGCCATTACCGCTGAGCACTGCGCGCCGTTGCGTTCGCCAAACTTGCAGCATCGCATGACTTGCCATGGCGAGCGTTAACGAACTGGTGCAGGCGCGATTTGCGTACATCGAGCGATTCCATCGTTGGAATGCACCGCTGCATACGTCTTGCATCGCGTCCTATTGCTGGGGGTTCTGAAGCGTCGCAGCAACACCGACAAACATGAGCGATACACCAGCGACAGCGTCCCGAACACAGATGTGTTAATGACACCCTAAACGGAGTACTATTTCATGCGTCTTCCTCTTTCTGATGACCCACACGGTCATGTCAGCCGGTCGATGGTTAGAACCGGATCAAAAGAATGTCACAAGAGACCAACGCAGTATCCGAAGTAGAAAAATGAGAGAGAGAGAGAGAGAGAGAGGGGGGCACCGAAAGCTTTCTTTCATCGACAGTGCGAGCGGTTTGTCATAGAGGTTCACATTTTTATTATTTTTACATTGCTTGTTTTGTTATGGACATTTGGCGAGGCAAATGCCTTTGTCGATGTATATGCATATGTGTGCTGTGTGCGTGTTTGTTTGGATACAATCTTCTTACGGTACAATGCTGGCTTCTTCGTTCTTACTGTACTAACTAGAGATGTTGCGAAAACCGCACTGCCACAGGGTGGCTCCAGTGGTCGCAGCGGCCGCTGCCGTGATGGTGTTCGCAGCGGCTGCGCGACACTGTCCGCTCCTGTCAGTGACACTAGGGAAAATAAATCTATCCTACTTGTTTACGGTACGAAACACGAGAGAGAAGAAGAGGGTTGTAGTATGAACACGGTAAATCTTAAGGTACTTGGGTGGAGGATGTGGCTGGACAGCCACACCGCACGCTCGTTCTCGCCTGTCGGTACGCTGTAGTTGTCAATATCCGTGTCCGGGTCCTTTGGGGGCTTTGGAGGCGTTCGGTTGGCAGGACCGTCTAGTAGACGACGGTGCTACCGGCACCGACGGCGACCGAGTCGTACGACGGCGTCACGCCGAGTCCGGCGCCGGTGGAGGCGGCAGTGTAGCCGGCGGTGTAGCCCGCGTTGTAGCCACTGTTGCCAGCCGAGGCAGCCTGCACGCCGCTGCGCGCGCTGAAGTCGACGTAGTCGTTGCCGATCGCACCGGCCGAAGCGCCAGCGTCAGCGAAGCCAGCAGCACCGCCGCCGAAGCCGCCGGTGAAGCCACCGGCACCGCCGGCAGCGAAGGCGTCGGCACCACCGAACGCGGAGCCACCGTTGAAGGCGCCGGCACCGGCACCGGCGGTCGCGAACGCGTCCGACTGGGCGATCGCCTGCGCGTCCTTGCCCTGGTACTTGATGAAGAAGACCTCCGGCTTGCCGGACTTGTACGAGCTGGCGTCCGCCTCGGCACCGGCCTTAGCCTGCGTCGGCTTGTTGACCAGCACGTACACGATCGTCTTCTCCTCGGTCTGGCTGGCGGCGGACGAGCGCGCACCGGCGCTGGCGCTGGCGGACGGGGCCTTGATGAAGATCACCTTGTAGTGCTTGCGGGGCGTGATCGTCAGCGTGTTGGCTTCGGCGGCCGCCCTCGGCTCCTC
>KB672491.1:4974450-5025102 GCA_000349145.1 Anopheles dirus | reverse complement strand
GCTTCAGCCCGATGTCGGCCGAGGCGACGGCCAGGCAGGCGGCGAAAATCTGCGCGTGTAAACAGAGGAAGGCGTTAGTTGCGCGCTGTACATTGAGGTTGCTCCATAACCCCGGAGCCGTTGGTTCCAGGCTGCCAGGCACGCCGCGCACTATTGATTGATGAGGCGAAGTTGATTGCTGACCCTCGCCGGGCTGCCAGCCAGGTGTTGCAAACTCACCACGAAAAAGCGCATTCTGACGTCGTACGAAATACTGTACTGCACTGCACAGACACACACACACACACACGCACTCTGCACACTGGTAGTACTCTGCAAGCGGGGAATGTCTCCGGCACACTTTCTCCGATGTGGGCTGTTCGTTGCGAAGTTCGAACTTGACTGAAGATGCGGCAGGACGCAGGCTTTATATATGTACCCGGCGATCGGGCCGGCGTCGCCAGCATTAGAAGGCGTTGTCCTGTGTGTTAATTTTGCTATGCATTTTGGTCGGGGTTTGGCTCACTGTTTTTTTGTTGTGGTTCTGCTAAACTTTATTTGCTCTCGTGTAGTGGCTTCTTTTCCGTCCTCGTGGATGCACGGCGGCACGAGAACGTGCGTGGAACCGGGCGGAAAGGATGAAAATCTGGTTAGAAACACTCGGCGCGGCGGGCCATAAATCTGAGGCCGGCCGGCTGCGGCTGCGCCGGCATACCTTCTGGTTTTTACAGCCTTATTTTTATCTCGCTTTTATCCAAAATGTTGTTTTTCTTTCGTGTGCTTTTTTTTTCGTTGTTGTTGTTGTTGTTGTTGCTACTGCTCATCTGCTTTCGGCAGATCGCTGAAACAGCTTGCCGTGCTTCGGCGACCCGCCCATTTCGATATAGTGCCACAAATGGCAGAAGTGACACCTGGGCCGGCGCAAGAGTTGGCGACACTCGTTGTGCGGAGATGGGGAGAGGGAGTCACGGTCCGGCACCGTTGGGTCATCTGTTTGACATGCGCTTCGGAGGACACTGCCGTACGCGGCTCATTCTATTTGCGCGTGCCTCAAGTGGGAGCCAATTGGCGGCTTTTGGGACGTGCGCTTCAATGCTGCTGCCGAGGTCTGTCAGGTGTCGGTGAGAGTCCTGCTGGTGCAAACAATAGCCGGTCTCGTGCGTTTGTTTGCTGTGTTCGGTTAGGTCAGTCATCTCGTACATCTACTGTAGCGAGTTGCCTCCAAGCTGCCGGAAGATGTACCGCCGCACCGGCTACTCCATCTTGAGCGTCGCGCACTTGACGACATTTGACATTTGACTCTTCCGGCCAACAATCGCGTCGCTCGGCCGGGGTCCTATTTCGATCGAACTATTTTCGTTCGCACATTTTTCATCTTCCTTCGTCTTGCCATCTTTCACTCTCGTGCCAGCCGCAGTTTGGTGGTGTTTTTTTTTGTTTAAAGGCTGCTCATTTGTTGGAAAGAACCTTCTGATGATTGTCCAACGCGAAGTATGCAAATGAGCGTCTTAAGAACCTGTTTTTATGGGGGTTCGGATTACGGACTTTTATTTTCGTTTTCTTTGTTTTTTTGTTGTTGTTGCTGTTGTTGTTGTCGTTGTTGCTTTTGGCGAGACTTATTTAATATTCAACGAATCAAGAACGTTCAGTTTATTAAGACTGTCTGGTCTGGCCCATCTGCGTCCGGTGGCTCTATCTTTCTATGCTTTCAGGTAAATGTTTTTACAATTGCCTCGCCCCAGGATGTAGGGGAGAGATATCTCGAAAACAACAAGAACGAAAAATAAAACATTTCCCTGATATATCTTGGAGGTTTTCATTAGAGGAGCACGTTGGGAGACTGCGAGAAGAGCAACGAGTTTTACAGGTTTTCCGCTCCTTCCTAGCTCCACATTCACTCTCTGGGGCAGCAACCACGTAGACATCGTGGGGATCGTACTCAATTTGATTATTTTGAAAGCCCATAACTTCTTTTAAGAGCCACTGTCTGTTTGGTTAAGATATGCTAAAATTAGATCGTCCTGTACGCAGGAAGGTTAAGTTAGGTTAAGAACTAATGTCGGTTAGTTAGACTACGGGCTGGAATGTTCAAAAGAACGACTTCCTGGCCTGTCCTGTCCATACCAGTTTTAAGGATCGCGGTAGTAACTGCTTCCAGAAGTAGGGTGGAGATACATCTCTGTAAGTTCGTTATAATCTCTGTAAGTTATAATTATTCACTTTCGCAAGTTCTTTCCAGAGCATGCATTAGTGTCGCAGTGACATGGCTCAGAACTGTCATAGCTGCATCACCGGGAGGAAGATACCACTTCCTCAACCAGTAGGCAGCTACCAGAGCTCCCCATCTAGAAGTCGCGCTTAGCAACAAACCGACACTACCTGAGAGTGGCATAAATCCCATCCTCCGATGACGCTCCATCGCCGTCAAAATGCAAACGAATCACATTTTCCCGCCTGCTGCGGGGTTCCTGCTGCACGGAGTGTGCGCACAGCTTTTCGCCAACATTAACGAGCCGCCCCGAATGCATGTGGGTCGGCCCATTGCGTGATTGCGTGTTCCGAAAATCGATTCGGGCTGATCGACCGGAGACTGCATTTTTTCAAGGATAACTAGCTGCTGCTCGGCCATCTATCGGCATCAAATGAAGTGGAAAAAAAGTCAACCAAACAACGAAACAAAAAAAAAACGGTGATGATCACCTCCGCGTTCCGCATCCACGCCCAGCCACCGGCCGAATACTCGCCTGGGCCATAGGTGTTTCGTTGGAACTGGATGGACGAGATTAGTTCGTTCGGGAAAGAAAACCGCGGAAAGCAAGAAGTGGCGTCCCCGGTCGGTGGTGGTTCTGGTCAACCCTGAAAACCGATTTGCCGATTGGCTACATGTGTGTGGTTGGAAAACATTCGGGTTTGAATTGCAAATGGCGCGGATCGCGCTAACGCAAGACTATTTCCCAGCCCGCTGTCGAGCGGACAGTTTTGGTTTTCCTTTTACTTTCGGCGGGGCAACTGCAGTAGGATCATGGCTGGCTTATTTTTAGACATTTCGGTTTGTGTCACCGTTTGTGTCGTGGTGGTTGAGCTTTCCAGCATTTCGACCGGTGGCTATATCCGCTAAGCGCTGGAACACGACTTTGGAAGACGTTTTCCAGAACACTATTTGGGTGCAACTGACAAGTTGCGTTCTATGTTTAGAGTATCGCTATGAGTATGAGACCCTGTGATAGACAGCCACATTAAAAAATGGAGATAATATCCTGGGAGTCGAAAGTAGCCAAGTTTACCAATCTCTAAAATCCCGATTTCAAATCCTGACTCAAGGTCAACGGACACCTTTGTTAGGCAGCCTAGTCAACTTATTGCAACGATAAAGGAACAACTGCTCATTTGCGCCTTCCTCCCTACTCTACACTGCTTTCGTAACTCTTTGGGCGCTGCTTTGATGTCCGTCCGTCTGCAGTGTCGTCGCTCTGCTCCTGGAGAACGTTTCCTCTTCATTCGTTTTCGACTCTCTCGCGACGATTCGTCAACGACTAATTGGATAAATGATTCTAAAGCCATAAAGCTCCTGCGAGTCGCTCCAGCTGTTGTTGACGGCATCGAAAAAAAAAACTTGTTCCGAGTGGAGGATTAATCAAAGGACCTCATGCCTAATTGGTGTGGTTGGGTAGCAGTGGGTCGTAGCTGTCAGCTAATCGCAGTTCGAGGTTGTTTATGCTCTGCGTTGCGTAATGCGTCTTATTTCCATAGTTTGTTTTATTTATTTTGAATGTATTTATAACAATATGATAGCACGTTGGGTTCCCGTGCTCGCAGTGTCCAGATACACTAAGAGATATTTTTATTCTCAGGCCATTTCATCCCTGTCTTTTCGCTTTATTCCGGGCCTGCACGGTTGCAGTGGAAGATGGTGTTTAAATCTCTCGTGATCAGTTTCGGTGATGGAGATAAGGTTCGCTGTGGATTTGTTGTCTCTTTTGTTGGAATGTTTGATGCGGATGAATGATGGCATTAATACTGCCGTGTAGGTGTTTTATGACAGGGCTTTGCGTGCGCTGTTGTTATGGCGACGGCTTAGCAACGATTAGTTTGATGGGCCGGAAGAAGTAGGGATTAGAGGATAAACGGATCGTTCCTGCCAAACTGGTAGATTGCGATCGTAGACTTATACAGCCGTGAGATATGTGTCGGGTGTCTTATTTCGTCATTTGTTAAACCGAACTACTACATCATCATCATCATCCGCTCCAAGCAGAACTAGATCCCGAACCGGTCCCCAATATGGCCGACTGTGCAACTTACAGCTGCAGCGCTCAGTTTTGGAATGCTAATGATACGTTATGCCATAACAATAGTGACTGCCATTTATGATAGCGAGCTGTCTAAAACAGTTCGCTGCCCAAGAAGCACCACGAAGTGATAAGTAGTGCGCATCCTTGGAGGTTGCCAGGTCGGTCGAAAAATTAGCACTTATCACTGAAGACAAACTGACAGCTTGCACAAAATTAGCGAGCGAAACAAAATGCGCGTGGGTCGTGCGGTGCAGTGTGGCTAACGGTCGTTCAGCAAAACAAAAATCTCCTAAAAATATGCGCCCGACGCGCCACGTATGAGCGTGTTCTGACCTGCCTAAATGTCACCCCGCACCAGCGTGGCGTGAACTTTCCGAAAAGCCATAACTTCCTCCTTCGTGCCGGTTTTCAGGGTCACTTGCGCGCGGGGTTATGGTGTGTTTCGGTCGGCGTTGGGGTGCGCGATCGGGTATCGGTTGTCCGAGCGCGCTAGATTCTATCTCCACGATACATTTGCATAATTCAGCGTTTTTTCGTAGCTTCGAGATGAAGAAGTGAAAGAATCCGTGCGATAAAAGCGCCCAACCCGTATCGAGCAGGTGGGCATCGGGCCGTTGGCTGTGCGAACCGTATTTGCCCTCTGCCACACTGGAGATATATCTGTCTGCCAAAAAAAAAACACACACACACACTTTAGAAACTGACAACTCACGAGAGTGAGAGGGAAGTGAACAAACGAAAAAAAAACCGGTCCGGTGGCGATGTCCGAAACCGATCCACGAAGATCTGGCCTCTGCTGCTCTGCGCATGTCTGTGGTCTGTGCTCATCTTCATTTCTCTTTCGTTCGGGCGCGCTTCGAGTGTGGGCTGTACACTGATTTCGGGTAGTGTTGCTGGTCGGGCTTCTCCCCTTCCGGCCGTCGCCGACCGGAGTCGTCGCCCTGAACGCCTCGATGTACCAAAAACCAGTTTGCGTGCGTTTTGTGAACAGAGGGCGCTAGAAGGCGATCATCTGAATCTTCGGCCGGCCAGCCGAGATCCGTCTCCGGATCGGTGCCGATGGACGTTGGGGGGGGGGGGGGGCGAACAACGGGGTGAAACGAAATGGCGGCACGGCTTCCAGAAATAAATAGCTCAAATGCCTCCGAACAAACAAATGGCCACAAAAGGCCGTTCCGGAAAGCAAAAGTCGTTTCGGAGCCTCCCAGCACTCCAAAACCCGTCCGTGGGAAGAACAATATTGTGTTGGGTTCTCTTTAGAAGCAGCACATGAACCCGAAAGAGGGTCTCTTTCTCTCTCTCTCGATTGTCATACTGCTTTGTTTACTCGCTGTCAACGGCCGGTGCTGTTTGCACTGTCAAACCCGGCAAATCCTTTGTCGCTTGCCACTCAAGGTCACGGCGTGCGGTTCCGTTCCCGTCCCGTGCGCAGCGTTGCGTTCTGATAAAGTCCGAAATCTACTACCTACTACCGGTGGACACCTCACGCACGCTCTGCCGATCTGTGCAGAGTGTTTGCCCTATCGCCCAAGATGGCAACGGCAGAAAACCATTCCGATCATCAATCATCACGTCATCGAGTGCCGCCCGTGGTGCTTTTCTTCAGTTCTTCTGCCGCCGCCGATGGGCAGGAAGGCAGCCCCGGGGGCACCGTCCCAGGCCGATCCGTTTGTTTTGGGATGTTTGTGCAAACCCCCGGCGTACACACAATTCATTATCTACGCTTGCTCGCTCGCTCGCTCGGAAATACCGCCGCTGGCGGATCTAGAGCCTGCATAAATCAGTTGGCAGTTGATGTTTACAGGCCCACGATCGGTTCAAATGCCACAACCCCGGCTAAACGGCGCGCGCTACTACCGCAACCGCAAGGGATACATGTAGTTCCTGATTTAGGCTCTCGGCGCACCAGATAGACGCAGCAGATGAGGAAGAAGAAGAGCAAGAAAAGCAACAAACAAACCTGCAATCAGTTCTGATCTTTGGTCCGGCTCACTTCCGCCTCTTGTGGCGTCTCCGGGTGGGCTGTTGCACCAGAGGCAATCGTAAAAGTTTTATACTTTTCAGCATAATTTAGTAGGAAGGTCAATAGCTTCTTCAACGGGCGCTGCGACGCGGTATTACCGCTGGAGCTGTGAAATTAATTTCCTATCAGCGTGATGGTTTGATGCGGATCTGACGGCCGAAGGAGCCGGCGAGAGGACGCTGTAGAAGCCGCGACAGTCGAGTGCCATTAGCGCTAAGGGGCTGTTGAATTCGTCTCTTTTAATGTCTCGTTTGCTGCGCACGATAGATTTATGAGCTCTCGATAGGTGAGTGGACATGTTTTGTTTTGTCGTTGGAATCATGCTACGAATATCCAAATCCGATCCTGTGACATCTTCATTCCAGCAGGTACTATTCAGATTGACACAATTGTTGTACAATCACAACCAAAGTACAATCAATGTACGATGTATCAAATGATTAGTTCAAATGGTGTAGCTTCTTACAACATTGACAGGAGCCATTCATATTCTTATCCTAGCTATTCCTAATCCTAACCCTCTTGTCAGTCATGCAACATTGAGTGGGACGATTTCTTCTAACTGTGGGAACTATTCAACAATGGATGAAAACAAGATAGATCCTGTATTAACAATTATATAAAATCATTTGTTTGATCTGCACAAACTATCTACAACACCATACATTCTTAGAAAAGTTGTTGTAAAACACTTTTAACACATTGGTGCCTCTAGACAGACTTCCAATTGTATCGAACGAGCTAGAAATTGTTGACAAAAAAGGTCAAAGGGACACATTTGACGAGGAGAATATATTCAAATAATTTCGTGGCCAAAACCGGGGATGAATTGATGAAAATGGCAACCTAGGAACTGAAGATAATGCCAACATTTTTTTTTCGACACCTATGGTCAAAGTCCCGGCCAAGTGCCGCCAGGTGGCCCGGAACGGAGTGGACATATTTTTGTACAATAATAGATATAATATAGAAACAAATGTAATTTGGTTTGATAACGTATCTTTAACCGTTTATTTTTACTATCCGTTTGAAAAAAGTCGCTTTTTTTATGCAAACGTTACCATTGTGCGTTAATCCAGAGTTCACCCTATTTCAGTCATAAATCACTTAATATTCGCAAAATAACGAAAACCCCACACGGTCTCATGCATTGTTAGTAATTTCCGTATTGGAATACAGTACGAACGATACGTCGTGCGTCAAAAAGGTTAGTGTACGAAGTCCTCTGAACGGTTTATAACAATTTTGCCGAACTCTTCTACGGTCAGCTCCGTTTTTATTTGAAAAAGAAACGTTCCGTTGTCTTACGAAATCATATACGATTCTGTTTCACATGGGCCGTTGATGTAGAGCGTAACAAAAACCGAAGAGCGCTCACGTGCGAGATGTTTCCTGCACTGGTGACATATTTTTGACAGTTTTCAAAACATAAATTTGAGTGTTTTTACTTATTTCGGAAGCAGAAATTGGCAAAAGTTTGCAAAAACAGAGGAACTAGAGAATTACTCTTTTGGAGAATTACTTATTGTCTTTTTTCTAATTAAGATGAATTGCGGTACATTATTCGAAGTGCCAAGATCGTAAACCGAAATTATATCTGTCATTTTGTTCTCAGCATAATGAGTACACCCAGAGCGTACATGAGTGAAGCGTGCAGCGCTATAAGGGTGCGATATGCTTACTCTTTTACGCTTGCTGCAGCAGTAGAACAGCTTCCATCGGGATGACACAGAAACAGAGAACGTCGTGTCTGCCTGCACTATGGGCATTTTTTTCTAATATTTTTTTCGATGTCGGAAAAGGTTCCCGCCAATTGGATCTGAGAAAACTTTACGGTTGTTTCCATTTTTGTGAATATTTATACTTTTTGGAGCGAAATTCTATTCAACAACGCGTATTTTAAGGCATCAAAGCACCCGATGCAAAAAAAATAGCGAGATATTCTACGTGGAGTTATCTCTCTTCAGAGTATTTTTTTCTTGTTGAAAATTATATTGGAAATATTGTGAAATTGGCACAAAAGATGGTGCAATGTAATTGCTAGCTGATATTCAATATAGATCACGATAGATACGTTCGATTCATAGTAGATTTTCGAATCGAATAAATCCACTAATCCAAGCACATTATAGTAGGTGTTTTTTTGTGAAAAACTTGAAGAAAAAAGTTAAATTTTCGCGATTAGAACAGAACAAAAATATGAAGAAAGGTATTAGAAAGTATCGCGTGAAAATCGCGCGGAATGCATGAGTTGCCGTACCCGATTTCGTCCTAGTTTCGAAAAATTGAATGTTTATTTTTGTACAGAGCTGAGAATATAATTTAGCTGATTGCATGACTATTTCACGTTAGATAATTTTTAAAATATATCACTATGCTTCTAAATGACATTTGCAACACACGCCCGAGGTGACACATGGAAAAGAAAAAGTGAACTGTCCGCCGGCTTGTGCTATGTACCGTGTTCCACTGTGCCGTCTCCGGCGTCACAGCCTCACGCAGGGGACGGTCGGTCTCGTGGTCTGCGCAGGCGACACAGGCAGGGTTTGGAACGCGCGAGGAGCAGCTATGGTTGTCTCGTGTGCGGTGTGTTGTTCTACCGTGTTTGTTTCCGTGTAATGTTAACATCTTTGAATTAAAGTCTGTTCCCCGCGGCGTCGCCGATGATGGACCGTGAGCAGCGTGAGGTAGGCTGAATGGAACGTCGTTCCCCGGGCGCCCGCTAATGCCTGTGTGTTTGTGTTCGTTGCAGCAGCCCAAGGACGGCAGGATGAAGGACGGTCCGATACGGTGCATACTGCTGAGCGAGTTCCACGTCGTGGCGGGCTCAAAGATCAGCTGTCAGGTGCCGGAGAACTTCATCACGAAGGAGGTGTTCGACTCGATCCGGACGTTCATCATCCCGAAGCCACAGCTGCAGCGGTGCATTCTGACGATGTAAGCGCAACCCAACGACGGTCCGCGTCGGCCGATCCGTAATCTGGTTCCGCTTCCGTTGGTTCTCTCCACCAGCAACACCTTGGGCCACAAAGTCATCGGCTACCCGGTGCGGATCAATCACGTGCGCTACCAGCGGAACTTCTTCTACTACAACCTCTGCTTCGCGTGTGACTCCGGGTCGCGCACCGTCCAGTACGAGGCGGTGGTGAAGAAGCTGTCCGAGTACCTGCTGATGATGGAGGAGGAGGTGTCCTTCCTGTCGAACGCGGCGAACACGGCCAACATACGGAACCTGCTCGCGTGCATCCTGCGCGACCTGAACGGCCGGCAGGTCGCGACGATCGTCGAGGGCGACACGACGATCTACCTGAAGATCGGGCGCCTCAAGCCGGACCCGCCGGTCGTGCAGGACCACCAGGTGCCGCTGATGTGCCGCGGGTTCGAGGACACCGATCTCGACTCGTGGGACCTGACCACGCAGCAGGTGCTGCCGTTCATCAACGGCATCAACCACGTCGCGCGCATCGCCGCCGAGGCGGACGTCGAGAACCAGCTGGTGAAGTCGTGCATCCAGAACCTGGTGTACTACGGCGTGATGCAGCTGCTGCCGCTGCTGAAGTACAGCAATGTCTACATGTGCACGCGCGAGCTGCAGAAGCTGACGCGCGACCGGACGCTGGCGGACGAGTGCCGCCGGTACGTGCAGCTGCAGCACGCCCCGGACAAGGTCGACCCGGTCCGGCTGCCGAGCCTGTTCAACATCCTGCAGCTGTACTCGCAGATGACGCACGGCGTGACGCTCCGGTCGCTCTGCCAGCGGCTGTGCCCGCGCGACAGCAACATCGACGAGCGGAAGCTGGTGTCGTTCGGGCTGCAGCACGGGCTGATCCGCTGCATCAACAAGTACCCGATCTTTACCGGCTCGATACCGACGCCGAAGCACAAGCTGTACACCGGGCTGAACAGCTTCGACGAGATCTGCTGCAAGACGGGCCTGTCGCCCAGCCGGATCGAGCAGGAGATCGACATGGACTCGAACGTGACGGTTATCTGGAAGTGACCCGCCCCAGTCCCATCGAGTGTATGTGTGTGTGCTTCGTGCTGTTTTGTTCTTCTTGTCACGTTATTCGATTATTTTAATCTGTTCTCTTCCCTGCGTGGGTCGAGCCAGCATGCTGCTCGGGCTGTTTTGTGTAGGGTTTGTTTTGTGCTCTACGGGGTCACTCGCAGTTGGGCACCTTTATCACTTTCCATGTCGCCCAACATACCCTTAATCTAGTCTTACAGTGAGTTTTTTTTTCTTTTTAGCGCCTAGCTGGAACCCCTTGTTCACAGCACCAACACACGAAAGCATCATGAGATTTGAATGACTCCAATAGCTCCCTTATACACGCCCGGACCGGAAGCGATCTCATTTTCGATCGCCGGTCTGGCAAAGTTTATCTACAAATCCGCTGAGCGATATTATTTTAACGGACCACTAACAAATTCCGTGTTTCGGTTTCCAAACGAAGCACAACTGCCAACCAATCTTCAGCCACCACTGGCCACATGATACCAAACTATACCACGCACTGAAGCGTAATGATTTTCTACAGTTTTGAAATAGGTTTAATATGTTTTTGTTTACAGTTTTTGTTTGTTCTGTTCAACTAGTGCATGTCGTCGATTAAATGTAGCATTGTAGTTTAGTAACCGATAGCACCACGGTCGGGCAAACGTCTTCAAGATAAACAATACCTATATCGTGCTACGCAGTGTGTATTAACTGTGAATGAGAAACAAATGTTGAGCTATTTTAGTACTTTAATCTTCAATCGACCATAATACCTCCCCATTGTGGAAATAGTTGTCTTTATTAGCATGTAGTAGTCGTTTGAGGGATGTGTAGTAGTAGTTTCTTCAGCATGTAAGTAGTAGTAAGTGGCAGGCAGGGCTTGCAGACGGTTTATTTTTTACAAACTTTGTTAACAATTAATATTTAGAGGTTACGTACCGTGATAAGATAGGATAGACAAGGGAAGGTAGAGCTAAACATCAGACATGAAGACACACATGCGAAATTAGTACGTGGTTTCTACAAAGCAGAGTAGTATCTGTAATAATTGCCTAACGACGCTAGTGAGCGTCTACCAGACGCGATCGTTCCGGCTGTTTTAATTCGTTTGTGGTTGTGAAATGGTGAACTGTTTGTAAAATTATAATAAAACGCACTGTAAACTGCTAGTTTGAACAAGCATCGAAAGTGGATGGAACCGGTCGCGACGAGAACGTCAGTGCAAGCTTGTCAAAAAGCGTTTGCCGCTGTGAAAAACAAACAAGTACCGAAAGAACAATCAACAAACGCAGCACACCGGCGTGAGCTTTCCGGAAAATGATTGCGCCGCTTGTGATGCGTCACGGTGCTCCCGCGTTCGGCGTGGCTGTGAGCGTGACTGCGGCGACCGCAGGCCTCGGAAAGCCTCGGGAGTTTGCTGTTCGCGGTGGCCCGTGGATGCTGCGGGTGCTCGGCCAAACCCGTTCCATCGGGCACTGGTCGGCGGGCGGCCGGAGTCAGCTGGAGCAATCGCCACACCAATACCACCACCCGAACCGCGCAAGTAATGGTAAGCACGATGTACGCGCACTCGCGTCTTTTTTTGCGTTTTTTTTTTCGTTCATTTGCTTCTTCTGCTGGCTCCCCACCAAAGCTGGTTGCTTCTGGGCGCGGCGGGGAGCAACGCGCGGAACCGAAGTGAAAGGGACACAGACAGCAAGGCACGGAGGGGCCATTTTACAATCTCCATCGCTCTATTCATCTCGCTACATTCCGAAGGTACAGTCGCCCGTGCCAGTGCGCTGCCGAGCCGTCGACAACAGCCGTTCGTCCGTCCGTTTTCGAAAACAAACGTTATCAGCAGAAAGATGGTAAGTGCGTTGCGGTGGCTCCTTCTTCTTCTGCCCCTTTTGTAGCCGGCCCCCCGGAATCGATCGATTCCCGGTGGCGCTACAGGTGGCACAGCTCGGTGGTCTGGTCCGTACCTGCCGTGCTGCCATTTGCCTTTCTTTCACGTGTCCCTTTCGCTTCCGGCCGTCCCGCAGGTGGCCAAGCTGAACGAGGAGCAGCGCGCGGAGCAGCTGAAGCCACTGTTCGCCGCCGGCTGGACCATGGTGGAGGGGGGCCGCGATGCGATCTACAAGGAGTTCCTGTTCGGCGACTTCAACGAGGCGTTCGGGTTCATGACGCGCGTCGCGCTGAAGGCGGACAAGATGGACCACCATCCGGAGTGGTTCAACGTGTACAACAAGGTGCAGGTGACGCTCGCCACCCACGACTGCGGCGGCCTGAGCGAGCGGGACGTGAAGCTGGCCCAGTTTCTCGACAAGGTGGCCGCGGCCAAGTGAGCGCGCTGTTAAAAGGGAATCGCAAATAAAGGGAATCGCGACCGGATCGCGCCGCGGTGTGTGAAACATTTGTAAAACAAAAGGCTCGCATCATGCGAAACGAGCGTGCGTCCGAACGATATGTATACAGGTACGCAACGCACGGCTGCTCTCGTTACCGGTTTGTGTGCGAGGAAACCCCCCTCCGGTGAAGGACCCTTTCCCCATCGCCTTCTCACTTCCACACTAGCTGTCAGGCAGACTTGTTCTAACATTGTACTAAAAACAAGAAAATCTCCTCCAACCACAGCGCAAAGTGCTTGAAGCGTTTTCGGCAACCCACTCGCAGGCGCACAGCACAATACCGTGGAAAGCGTTACGCACGCGAAAAACAAAGGGATCCATTTCATCATAGGCACAGCCGCACCGAGCGCCCCTGCAGCCGACACGTTTTTGACAGCTCCCATATGACGTATCGCGTGCCAGAAACCCACTGTGCGACCATCCATTGACGGGCGCGCACACACACGCACACGAACGTTCCACATTTCGCTGCCTGCCGTGCTTGCAAAAGTGGTGTGAAACGGGTGGCGTGTTGTTGTTCGCGAAGGGTTCTCGACGGGTTCGTGCTGCTCAGTGCTCCCCCACCTCCCCACCCTCTCCCTGCACACATACACGTACACCTATCTACAGACGGTGTGTAAGGTGCGTGCATCACGGGCAAAGAGCTCGTGCACAGAAAGTAGCCGGAAGAAGGTAAGACGCACTTTTTCCCTGCTGTTTGCTGTTGCTGCTGTTGGTGGCGGTGGGGGTAAAGGTCGACGGTAGAGAAAGGTCTTTCTCCGGACCCGTACCCCCGGAACGGGGAGCCAAATTCGTGAAAGTGGTCCAAAGCCACTTCAATCATCTCATCCTGTCTCCCTCTCTCTTTCTCGCTCTCGTAGCTTCGTGTTGGTGGGATAGACGCGCCCGCGCGCGCGTGTGTGTGTGCCCGTGCTTTTTCGGTTGTGCGGTGGGCTGCAATCTATCCGGAGTCGGCGGGGTGTGTTAGCAGCAGTCGCGGACCACAACAGCCGCACTAAGGGTTGGTCTCCGTCGCTTGGACACAGCGCTCGCAGTTCCATTCACGCCGCGTCATTCAGCGTCGTCGCCGTCGCGGTCAGCGTGCAAAGAAGGGCCTCCGAAGTGGGTGGGTGGTGTGCAGTGCCGTGCGCCGCTGATGTGAAAACCACAATCAACCGCTGTCCTTCCTCATCGCGTTCCCCCGACACGATCAACACACGCACGACAAACGGTGCACCGTACCAAAACAGCGCAGCGGAACCAGGCCCGACGATGGCACCGAACCTGAGCAAGCTGCTGGCGAACCAGAACGCCGTGGTCGGTGTTGCCGGCTGCACGGCGGCCGCCTGCATCATACTGTACGGCAAACAGGTCCACAAGAATCGGTAAGCACGGCAACCACGCCGACACCCGTTAGGGACCGGTTTCGCGCTTCCTCAAGTTCAAGGTCTCGGTACAGTGTAATGCAAGTAGGTGCAGGTTCACCCCGCACTCTCTCTCTCTCTGCACCCTCTCGCGGTTTGATTAATGATGGTTAGGAAAGCGGTCCCGGTCAGGGGTCGGCAACCAACCACGGCTCCAAAAGCGCTCAGCCAGCTAGAGGAGCGTGCTAGCTCAACACTCCGTTCCGGATTAGCAATGCATTTTGGGATTCATCTCTGCCTCTTCTCTCCTTCTCTCCCTTTTCTGCCTGCGTGTGGTGTGCAGCAAGCAGCGACCGGAGGATGAAATACAGTATCTCATCAGCGACAAGAAGGAAAAGCGCAGCCCGAAGGCCCATGTCAATGCCGTCTTCTTCAATCAGCTGCGCGCGCTGTTAGGTAAGCCCTCCCCCCTCCCCGCTCGGCGGCCCAGCGGCCAAGTGGTATTCACGGTTGCGTGAAAGTTACGAGTTACGTGGTTCGAGCCCACCCCGCATCCTGTCTCCCCGCGTCGCACGAAAACACGCCCGTCACGATTATTATCGTATTTTTCATCGTATTTCGTATCAGGGTTTTTTTATGGCGCTTCTTGGGCAACACGGGAAACTTTGTTGCCACTCGAAAAGATGGGCCACCGGATGCGCCTCTGTGCGTGTGTGTGTGTTTGTGTGAGTGACTAGAACTGGATTCAGGTGCGATAAGCGTTGATTAGTGGCGAACGGGCGGCCGACGAGTCCGGCGTTGCAAAGTCCATCTGTGTCAGCACGCCCGCGACCAGCGTCTCGTGCGTGGCTGCGTGTGGACACTTTGAACCGAGGGTTTGGCAGGCGCGCGGAATCACACCACTATCGGTTTTGATAGCAAACGGCAGGCTGCTTGCTTATCGCTCGGCGGCGGTGGCAACGGCGACCTGCCGCGATGAATAATGCACAGGAATACAGGCCCGTGCAGTTGTGTTTGTGCACCGAACGCGACTAATTAATGATTCCGGAATCACTGAGTCGCGCGAGGCACTCCGCCCCCTGGAGGAGGTCAGTCAGGCAACCTTCGCGTATGTCACCTCCACGACCGTACTTTGCACTCTTCCTTGGGGAGCAAGAGGAGTTTTTTTTGCCACCCCGTTTTCTATTTCGTGTTGCTTCCAGAAACGAATTTGTTCAACGCCGTCGAAAACTAACCGCTAAGACCGAAAAACCGACAAAAAAACAAACGCGATCTTTCGCGACTCACCCGGTGTTTATCTAAGGCAACTCCTCGCCCGGTCGCCCACTTGTAGCCCGTTCGATTGACGTAAATGATTGGAACGCGCGACTCGCGCGAATGATTGTTCAGTTTTCGTAGCCCCTGCTATGCCACCACTTGCTTCTGGAGTGTGTGAGGTGATGGTCCACTAATAGGCGGCACGAACGCGAACGCAAATACGCGCCTGCATCTCTGCGGACAGCAAACGAGTTTTTATTGCTGCTATAGAATTGCTAATTTCAGCAATAGCAACATAAAAAAGGCACAGAATCGCCACTCGGTTGCACGAAAAAGGGCTCGGGGAGTGGGCAGAAATTTTGGAAAAACAACAGCAGTCTTAAAGGTTTTATACTTTTAATTTTTAGCGAAATAGCGCCACACGTTAGCATCAATATGCTCAAACGAACAGAAAACATAACTAACCCATCTAAAAGCTATTGTTTACGCAAGGTGCAGACAACATAAATGGTTTAAAAGCAACAAATCACCAAGGATCACCATGGATTGTTTCATGCTAGTCGCGATACTTCCCACCACACACACACACACACGTTCGGATTAATTATCACCGATGAGGTGGTTAGGAGGAGAACTTCATCGAACGCTCGCGCGCTGCTTGAAATTGAGTGACAAAACGCTTTTGTACCACTCAATCCCTCCCTCCCTCTCTGTGTCTCTAAACCGACTAATCATGAGGGTGTGTGTTGATGGTATAAATCCCTCCTTATCTCACCACCTGCCCTGCCAGATAGCGCTGTGACACGGGTTGATGTACCTTCGGCGGGTGCTGCTGCTAATTGAACCCGAACTCAACAATTGCACCGCAACTGGATCAACCCTGCGCGATCTATGCGCGCGCACGGCAACATTACCATCCGACCAGCGCGCTCACCGCATTCTTTCGCTTCTTTCTTCGCCACGCGGCATTTAGGCATTATCATACCGAAGGCATGGAGCGTCGAGAATGGGCTGCTGGCGGTGATCGCACTGTCGCTGATTGCCCGCTCGGTCAGCGATATCTGGATGATACAGAACGCGACCGCGATCGAGAGCACAATCATCACGATGAACAAGCAGCAGTTCCGGACGGCGTTGGTGAAGTACCTTTCGGCGCTGCCAGCGGTAAGTGTGTCTCTTTCTCTCGCTCTCTCTCCCTCTCTGTCTTTGTCTGCTTCTTATGGGTTGACCGGGGAATTGCGAGCAGGGCGTTCTGGGCTCACGGAGGGAGCAGACGTGTTGCACAATTTCTATAATCAATTCTTAAGTGACTTTCCAATCAACCTAATGGCGTAGACCCCATTAGCCTAGGTCAGTGGTCTGCGGTGAAGGCCAGTGGCTGCTAAATGGTAGATGGATTAGATCCTAATGGATTCTGACGGGTGGTTTAGGTACCGATGGTAAACCCACTGGCTTTAAAGAAACCAACAAGACCGAACAATCTTCAAGTGTGAATTCCTCTAACATTACTTCGTGCCTGAGTTTATAACGTACTAAGAACCAGCTTAGTCACATATTTTGTTTTCTAGTGTCGGATCTTCGTCTACGTGCAAACATTTATCATAATCTTTAGTTCATATGTCTAAACGACAAAGGACCTTCAAATTCTCAAGAACATTGCGATATGGAGGACGACTCGAATTGCTTCTCCATGCATTTTATGTGTAGTTATTCTGAATAACACGCTACTGACGCAAACTTAGTTAAAGAACTCAGAAGACAGACTCAAAATTTTCGATATCTTTATTTTATCTTCTGAAAGATAAAGAGTTTGGAACAATTTTGGAATTGGAATTTGGAATTGGTTTGGTTTGGAATTTTATCTTCTGAAAGATAAAGAGTTTGGAACAATTTTAGAGATGGTAGATGTGGTTGATCTGGAGCTAGATCAATCTCCAGAGAACTGTTTGAGCTTACCTTTCGTACTATTCTATCGCTCTCCACAGATCGCGGTCGTGAACAACGTGCTGAAGTGGAGCATCGGTGAGCTGAAGCTCCGGTTCCGGACGAACCTATCGCAGTATCTATACAACGAGTACCTGAAGTAAGTAGGCGCGTGCTGCTGCCGTTGAGGTGCGCCGTACCAATCACTCCGCTACCCCGTTCCACAGGGGCTTCACCTACTACAAAATGTCGAACCTGGACAACCGGATAGCGAACGCGGACCAGCTGCTGACGACGGACATCGACAAGTTCTGCGAGAGCGTCACCGACCTGTACTCGAACGTCTGCAAGCCGCTGCTGGACATCGTGATCTACGTGTACCGGCTGACGACGAACCTCGGCGGCACGACGCCCGGCATCCTGCTGCTGTACCTGTTCTTCTCCGGCGTGTTCCTGACCAACCTGCGCAAGCCGACCGGCCGGCTGACGGTGCAGGAGCAGAAGCTGGAGGGCGAGTTCCGGTACGTGAACAGCCGGCTGATCACGAACTCGGAGGAGATCGCGTTCTACAAGGGCAACAACCGGGAGAAGCTGACGATCCTCGCCAGCTTCAGCAAGCTCGTCGCCCACATGCGCAAGTTCCTCGAGTTCCGCGTCGGCATGGGCATCGTCGACAACATGGTGGCGAAATGTAGGTGTCAACGTTGGGTCGGGTGAGAGACCTCTTGCTTCCGTCGCTAACTCGCTCTCTCTCTCTCTCTCACGCAGACATTGCGACGGTGGTCGGCTTTTATGCCGTCTCGCTGCCGTTCTTCGAGAAGGATCACCCGCTGCTCACCGGCACCCAGCAGAGCGAGCGTTTGAGCGTAAGTATTCGCTGCAGCTGGAGTCGCTGGCAAAGGCTGGCTTTCATCACTTCCACTTCCCCTCCCGCTTCTTCCAGCGTTACTACACGTTCGGGCGCATGCTGGTGAAGCTGGCGGAAGCGATCGGGCGGCTGGTGCTGGCCGGGCGCGAGATGTCCCGGCTGGCCGGCTTCACCGCGCGCATGACCGAGCTGACGGTCGTCCTGAAGGACCTGAACAGCGGCCGGTACGAGCGCACGATGGTGAACAACTCGGCGATCGCGGACGCGGGCGACATCGGGCCGGGCCGCGGGCTGCTCAAGTTCCAGGACAACCTGATCAAGTTCGAGCACGTGCCGCTGGTGACGCCGAACGGGGACGTGCTGGTGAAGGACCTGACGTTCGAGGTGAAGTCCGGCATGAACGTGCTCGTGTGCGGCCCGAACGGGTGCGGCAAGAGCAGCCTGTTCCGCATCCTCGGCGAGCTGTGGCCGACGTGGGGCGGCAAGGTGACGAAACCGCCCGCCGGCAAGCTGTTCTACATTCCCCAGCGTCCGTACATGACGCTCGGTTCGCTGCGTGATCAGGTAAGCTCCCCCGGGGAGGACTCCTCAAGCATCCGATCGACTTCTGAGGGGTGCTCTCGGGGAATAACTAAGTCAATGAGAGCCAAAAAACAATAGCAGGTCCTAGACCTAGATGAGGTGCCAAAGAAGAGAAGCAGAATAATCTCTCGTTTTACTGGAGTGTTGGCTTTAAAGGGTTTCGCAATGCTGATTGGATTGGATATGAGAGTATCATGTTCTTAACGATTTGAATGATGGAAATACGAAGGAACTGGTTCTGCAATGTACCATTTCCTTCCCAAGCGCTGACCCTAGCGCTGTCCTTCAACAACCGCCTTCAACCGTCTCTTCTTCTGCTCCTCTCCTGCGCCAGATCATTTATCCGCACACGCACCAGGAGATGAAGCGCCGGGGCAAGACGGACCACGACCTGCTGAAGTACCTCGACCTGGTGCAGCTAACGTACCTGCAGGTGCGCGAGAAGGGCCTGGACGCGATCGAGGACTGGATCGACGTGCTGTCCGGCGGCGAGAAGCAGCGGATCGCGATGGCCCGCCTGTTCTACCACAACCCGCAGTTCGCGATCCTCGACGAGTGCACGTCGGCGGTGTCGGTCGACGTCGAGGGCAGCATGTACGAGTACTGCCGCAAGGTCGGCATCACGCTGTTCACCGTCTCGCACCGGAAGTCGCTCTGGACGCACCACGACTACTACCTCAAGTTCGACGGCCACGGTGCGTACGAGTTCGGACCGATCGAGGGCACGCAGGACCAGTTCGGCTCGTAAAGCCCGCACGCACACACACGCGCGCGCGCTCACAGATCAGATTGTGGCTATGTGTTTTTCCCCCCCTTTTTGTTTGTTCTGGTTGTTTGTGTAGTTCTTTTTTGTTTTGAGAGGATTGTGTTACCCGTTTTGTACGCGCTAATGGGCGCACGGCCCTCTGGATGTCCCGTACCGGTGTGGGTGTATCTGTGAGTGCTAGCGGCACAAATCACGATTCGACAGAATTCCTTGCCTCAGGTAGTCGCGTGGACTAGACGGGCGCTATTTTTTTTTTTTGTTATGTAGAGTTATCATACTCCGGTTTTATTACAATTACGAGATATTTTATATCCCCCCCCCCACCTCCCTACTCCACCCCACCTAGCCCTTCCCCACCACCCTCTAATGCAATGTTTGCAAGTGAAACGCGTAAGTTATTCCCGTCGCCCTTCTAGCGCAGACGTTTGTAAAGGATCAAAATGTACACAGGTGCAGGAAACCTCTTTATATGTGTTGCTCTTAGTTAAGTGAAAGCCTCTTCTCTTCCCTACATCCCTTCCCAACCCTGCAATAGGCAATTCTGCGAGTCGTTCTTTTTCTCCTTTTTTTGCCGGGGCGTCGGTCGGTCGAGCAGATCGAACAAGATCATTCCAGCAGGTGTGTCGGTGTGAGTGTGTGTATTCTCCAGGATCCCGGCAGAACAACCAACCACTCGGCACATCGCCAAGCTTTTCGCTAGTGAGTGCTCATCTGGGCTCGCTTGGGAGCTCTAATTAGGGAACGAACAAATGTAACGAAATATAGACCACAGCGCAACGCCAATTCACAAAAGCACACAAACAGAGAGAGAGAGAGAGAGAGAGAGAGAGAGAGAGAGAGAGAGAGAGAGAGAGAGAGAGAGAGAGAGAGAATCGATTCCTGGCGATTTTCTTCCTTGAGGATGGTGTACGTGATGAAAGTTAACATGAGAAATGCTCGGGTGCAGGCTCGATTACCTTTTAAAGTATGAAGCGGCTTCTTTTCCTGTCTCTCTCTCTCACACACACTCGACAACATTCGCAATTCTAAGACAATAGTAAGCTGAAGCCAACAAATAAATCACTTTCAATAAATATCTAAAGATGAAGGATGGTTTGGGTTTCAATCGCACTCGAGGACGACACAACTGGAAGAGTATCGACATTTATGGACGGATACGAATACTTACCCACCGGTGGCCGTCTCTGTCGGAGTCTTGCAAGCCCCCGCTAGTGATGGAGACGTCCCCAGCGGGACTTTCGAATGGGTGCTGCTAGCGCTGAGCTTGCGGGTAGATTGTGTGTTTGAGGCAGGGACAGCGTTGGTTCTTTCGCCATGGCCTGGGAGGACCCTTTTCAGCAGCATTGCGCGCCGACCGTTGTATAAAACATCCTATATTTGCCAAAAATTTACAAATACACTCGCAGGTTTCTTAAAGGTAGGTGGAAACAACCAACGGCTGTACATAGTTAAAGGGGGGGGAGGACTAATAGGCGCCCACCCCAAGGTTGGATGAGCAATTGGTACCTTTCTTTTACGGCCGCTGGTGGTGACGTACGGGTAAGTTGTACAGTAGACGCGTAGCATCTACGATCTGAAAATGAGTTACAAGCTTAAAACACTATACGGACGCACGATGTGTATGTGTGTGTGTGTGCTGGGAGGAGGGATGTTAACTAGAAGGAAATGTACTAGAGAATGCGCGAACTTATCACACACCCACGCGCCGCGCACACACGGAGAGCCGCAACCGCAACGTTTAGCGTCCACTGACGGTCTGCTTACGCATTAGTTAATTTTTTTACATCCTGTCAGCGTGCCGCCGTCGAGTCGGGGTCGTTTAAACAACAGAAAGCGCACTACAACACAACACGTTAAAAGTTTTTCCCTCGGCGTGGGAGGAAGAATGCTATGTACAGGTTGCTCGGCGAAGCCCCGACGAAAGGTACGCGTGGCGGGACAGGTACCGGGGGCCCTTACTCTCGCTGCTGTTGATGGTTGGGTTGAAGTGGGTGTTGCTGCTGTGATTGATTGAGCTGCTGCTGCTGCTGCTGCTGCTGGTGCAGTTGGAGCTGTTGCAGTTGATTGGCGCTGAGGAAGACACCGGTCGTGCCGGTGTTCACGATCGTCGGTGCCGGTTGGGTGGTCTGCTGTGGGGCCGCCTGTATGAAGATCGACGGCCCCCCGTTCGGGCCGGTCCCCGATCCGGTCGCGCGGATGAAGTTCAGCTGGCTCTGGGGTATCGAGATCTGTGTCGGGCGGGCAGGGAAAGGGGGGAAAAAGGACGTTTTAGAGGAGGCGATCTCCCGGGGTCTGCGTCTGCGTAACGTTACCGGTATTTGCGTGATTTCGCCGCTCGGTGATATTACGTGCTGGAGCAGCTGCACCGTTTGATTGCCGGCGAGGGTCGGGCCGGTGGTGGAGGAGACGGTGCCGCCACCACTCGCCGCTGCCGCCGCCGTCGCCATCGTCGTCGTCGTCGTCGTGGCCGTGGCGTTGCCGTTCGCTAGTATGATACTCTGACCGGTTGCCGTTTGTATTGCGCTCTGGCGGGAACGGTGGAGCAGAGGATAACGCGAATTAGTTACAATGGCTTCGCTTAGAGGTTGTTTGAAGCACAAGAAAGCAGGACGAAAGGACGGACGTCGCCTCGAAATGGTGTTGAATGCTCGAAACAGAGCTTATGAATCAATTCCCGACCAACTCACCTGCTGCTGCAGTGTCGTCGGTGCGATGGCGATAGCGGCCGTCTGCTGGTCGACTCCCGCCGGCACTACCTTGCCCAGCTTCATGGCGGTGAGTGTGCCGGTGCGCGAGGCCATCGCCACCCCCGACGGCGCCGCCGCCGCCGTCGCCGCCGTCGCCATCGGCGGGTGCGTCTTCTTGGCGGCGAGCGCGTCCGCGACGGCCTGCATCACCGCCTGCTCCTGGTGGCTGATCGGCACGGTGCGCACCGCGGTCAGGTCGAGCACCTTGCCGGTTTGCTGCGCCAGCTGCTGCTGCGCCAGCTGCAGGATGTACTGCAGGTCCTCGGTGGCGGCGGCCCCGTCTGGCTCGGCCGTCCCCTCCGCGTCCGGCTTCGGCCCGTCGAACTCCTTCTTGATCTCGTCCCGCGGCACGATGTCGATCAGGAAGTCGAACTGGTCGTACTTGGTGATCGCCATCGCGATGTCGCTGCGCTGCAGCGTCCGCCGCTTGTTGTGCTCGGTGTGCTGCCAGGCGCGGAGCGTCAGCTCCTGGATGAAGATCTCGATCGCCTTCGCGAACAGCAGCGGCGCGTCGGACGAGATCATCTTCACGTCCTCGTCCAGCTTCATGATCTTCTTGATGCGGGCGAGCGGCAGCAGCTGGTTGCCCGGCTCGACGCTGTCCACCTGCTGGACGTCGCGCATGACCGCCGGCCAGAACCGCTGGATGTTGCGCTGGGCGTCGGACAGCTTCTCCTTCCCGCCGACGCCCGGCGGTGGCGCGTCACCGAGGGGGGAGGCGCGGGCGGTACCGGCGCTGCCGGTGCTGACGATGGTGGCGTAGGTCGTGGAAGCTGGGCCCGCGGTCGTGGCCGTGGCGGGCACCGTCCTCGTCGCCCCCACCATCGACGGCTTCTTTGGCGCTTCCATTGCCGCTTCGGGCGGGCAGCTGGGAGCTGCGGGTGTGCGCGGCGACGACACACACTAGCGAACGGGCACCGTTGGGTTGGGCTGGGGACACCACGCAGGAGTTAAGCACTTGCTGCTCCCGGATCGGCCGTCCTCTCAGCAGCGTTATCGCACACAACACTTACTCGAACAACAGTAGGCGGGGACGAGGGCACGCAGTTTCCAGCACTCGCCGCCTGTACGTTCGCATCCTTCGCTCCCGGTCGTAAGAGGCACGGTTCGATGGGGCGACCCGAGCGCACAGGTTTTCCCAGGCGGAGGAACGCGGCTGTCCACACGGCGTCGCCTGCGCTGCCTCTTTGTTGTCCTCCGGACGCACAACCCACACACACTCACACAGACGCACTGCACACATACACGGGACAGCTCGCTTACGTCGTTCGCCTTTTGCCGCCCAAGGACACAACAGGCGTTCCTGCTTCCCGAATCGAACGGTAGAAACCTGAAAATGCTTTGGCGAGATTGGCTCACCCTACTGGCCGACCAACTGGTTGTCACAAACAACCAGGAACGCTGCGGCGGTTTGTTGACACGGCGGTGGTGGCGCTGGCTGGCTGGCGTACGTTTCCATCACGCGCGTTCGCGTGCCGACCGGGTTGGCGCTGCTGGCCGCCGGGGTGTGCGTGGCGTGTCCCGACGCGCTTGGCGGCACACCGGAAGCCGATCCCGCGTCTGCTGCAGCCTGTCCTGGAGCGCCACTCGAGCCGGTCCGATTCCGTTGAACAATAGGCAGCCGAATGCCGTACCGCCACCCCTTCGACCCGGGGCATATAAACGCAGCGCCGACGGCTGCGGTGCGGTTTTGACAGCTGCGCGATTGTTATTGTTTACGGGCAGGGCGACTCTCGCTTTCTGTCGGGGGCACGCCAACGGGCCCTTCGAATGGCGCGTTGGCTTGAGGTTCGCTGGAGCTGGTGCTATAAATGCCATACTAAAATAAACACACACAAGTACAGGGTTGCACTCCGCGATACTCCGCGCAAAGCGTGCCCAAGTTTTCGGTTGTGAATTAAAATTAAAAATTCAACTCGCTGGTGTGCGGAAGTGTGTGTGTGTGTTTCTTTTCTCTCTCGCTCGCTTTGTAGTTTTTATTATCGATAGATTTCTAAGAACATATACATGGTCATTAATTAACAGCTTTATTTTTTGCTCTGCCCGCGCGCTTCGTTAGGTTCACTTTTTTGATCGTTTTTTTTATTTGTTTTGTGTTCCATTCCCTCGTTTACCCATCTTTGCCTCTTTTGCCACGAACTTACTTAGAAAAGTGCACATATTGGTAATCTTTAAGTAAACAATTAGCCTTAAAGTAAGTAGTTTTTTTCTTCTTTGTTGCGGTGGAATTGTAATTAGTTTTCTTCAGTATAACAATTAATGTTTTTTTTTTGTTTCTCTTCTCTTCTCCACTCGCCGCTCCTTTTCCCTCTTTCTTCACGGCACTGCTGCACCGCCTGACTTCTGCCGTCTTACTTGTTTTTTTTTTTTATTGCCTCCAACTTCATTTGTGACTTTCCTTTCTTTTATCTTCTCGGCTTTTCTTCTCTACTTTCGCTACTTTGTGTTGTCCAGATTGCCTGTTTCTTTTTCTTTCATGCTTTTTTTTTCTGTTGCTTTCCGCTTAATCTAGTGTGATTTGCATTTGTTTTTTTTTGTTTGTTTTCGTTTGTTTGTTATTGTTGTAATTAACCGTTAAAACACCTATACCAGCATTAAGAAATACATTGCTTGTAAAGTAATTTGTAAGTATCCTGGAGTGATCCGATACTTCCGCGCACACCGCCCCGCCCCTACCCGCGACTACCACCACCACGACTCGCCCGCCCGACGCAGGGAGCACAGGTTTACCTTAAGGTTGCTTTTGTTGTATTGCTATTAGTTAGGAAAATGAACAGTAAGAGATGTCTGAGTGCAAAAAATAGTGCGCTATCTACGTCTGTTCCGTTCCGGCTGCCCCTCCTCGGACACATTCCTCCGCCCACACGCCCGAGCTCCCCGGGCGGAGCAGGACCACGTGGCGCACTGCCACAGAGCGATGCCGGGCGCGCAAGTTGGGGCACGCATCGGAACGGAGGAAAATACACACTCGGCTTGTTTCGTTTTGTTGCTGTTGTTGTTGTTGTTGTTTTTTTAACACCTCTACCCTTCGTTTTCACCCGCCCGAAACTCGGCTCCACTCTTATCACAGAAGGCATCTTTTTTTTTGTTTTGTTCTTACTTTTGGGCTTTTTGGTATGATTATACATCATTTTGGTCCTAGTTAAATCTCTGTACGACGTAGTGCTGTAGTAGTAGTAGTAGTAGTAGTTGTTGTAGTTGTAGTAGTAGTAGCAGTTGTAGTAGTAGTGTTCTTTACTTCCGCTCTCGTATAGTTCCTAAAGGTAGGCTTACAAAATTTTGCTCGAAAACAACGTAACAACGCAACAGAACATCCGTTTACGCTACTCTGCTCGTATCGCAAGCCTCGGACGTAGCCGATCATTCGAAAGTGTAACTCAAGCAGCGTGTAAAAATACTCGAGTAGGAGTACGTGTATGTATAAGTGTGTGTGTATCTGTGTCCGAGTGAGGGTGTCAGGCTGGTGTGGGTGTGTATGTGTGTATGTGGAAGGCAAATCTTAAATTGGGATTTGTAGATCGCTTAACCCGTATCCTTAATATTCCCAAATGGCCTTAAAGCTAGTATTTTTTGTTGTATGATTTTGTCTCGCTTCGATTTTCGTTTTTTTTTATTTCTTTTGGTTTTGCTTCACGTACCGAAAAGGGGAAAAAAGCACACACAAACAACACATGCGCGATTGCATCTAGTGTAAGTAAGATCGTGCCTTGCATCCAGCTTGATGGCATCCTTTTTCGGGTGTGTGTTTACACTTATCCTGTTCCACCCGATCCGAAACGAAACTGAATCGCACACTTAAAGAAGTATATCTGCTGCTGCGAGCCTCACTTGCTGGCGCCTCCATTTTTAACCTAGCAGTTAGTAAAATACATTAAAAGAGCATCGTTGCCGGTGGATCCCTGTCGCCTTTTTCCCCGCATTGCAGAACCAGCCAGTCTAAGCTCGGTCCGGCTCGGTTCAACTATTGCGCTTGATCGAAAGCAACGTACGGCCGCCATATGAGCATGTGCGTGAGTTTGGTTTATGTAGCTAGGTTTGCTTTCACCCGCCCCGTGTACTAGTGCTCGCCCGAAAACGCTCCTTGTCCGACGACTGTGTGCGTGCGTGTACGGTGAGCGGAGTTGCGCCCAGCCATGAGAGAGCGCTCTCCCGCGGACGGGGAGAGCAGCGAGAGCTACCTCCGCTAGCGTGCGCTCAAGCCGGGCGGAAACGGCTGCAGCAGAGCGGTGGTTCTGAGCGGAGTGAGCTGCGCTCTCAGAAGGTCGTTCTTGTTTTTTTTTTCGCTGAGTAGCTTACGGTGGATACTGAAAGATGACACCAAATCGATCGGTATGTACACTTCACGGAAGCAGCTCGCTCGATACTCCCTCTGCTGGCGCTGGGTACGCGTTCACTACGGTGCGAACGTGCGGTTCCTCTTAACTATATGTACGCATATACAAACACACACAAAAAACACACACTCATATCTAGTTAGATTAATCGTATTCTTGTACCGAAAGAAGAAAGGAAAAAAAACGGAAACAACGAAAACAAACCGTCCTTTTGCCCGGCGAGCCACTAAGCAGCCGCTGTTTCGCAGGTGAGCGAGACCGGGATCGAAAGAAGATCACACGCGAGATTTGGACTATCACGACGACAATGACACGAACATCTACGGGTTGGAACGCTTCGAAGGACAGAAACGAACGTTTGACGCGCTACGCCCGGGAAGTGGACGAAGAGGGAGGGAGGAGGGGGTTAGGGAGGGAGAGGAAACGCTTCTCTACCGCGCTCTACTACCGTTTTCGTTTCGTGTTTCTTCATTTGCTTCATCATCGCTTTTTTTTTGTTGCTTGGTTTCACTTATGTTAGAAAATCAGTCTCTGTTCGGGTGATGTGATCAGTAGTTTTTTTTGTTTGTTTGTTTGTTTTGTTCGTTCGGTTGACCGTGTTTTTCTCGTTCTTTCGCTAAGTTGTGTGCGTGTGCGTGTGTGTGTTTGGTGATTTAGTGGGTGCGCTAGTGTGTGGAGTATGTGCCGAAGGGTGCAAGGGGTGCAGTGTGTGTGTCTGTGTGTTTGTTTCTCATTTCCGGCTCGGTTGTCCGCTCGGCGCGGCCCGTTTCGCGGGGTGTCTGTTAGAAAAGTGTGCTCGAAACGCTCCTGAGCGAGCATCATAGATTGCCTTTCCCGTCGCCGCCATCTTGCTCTGCTGCTCGGACAAACTTGTACTAAATATTTCGTTTATATATATATATATAATATATATGATACATATTCACAACATACGCAATGTGCAACATGCTAAAACCGTTTTGATCAACTGAACACATATAAACATTTGCAAAATCGTTTCTGTTCTTCGTTAGTAGTGTAGCGCGTAGTACGGTTAGTCAGGTTTGTTTTTTTTTGTCATGCTCGCTTATCTGTTTAGCCTATGTTACTGTATGCGATAAAACTCTAGTACTGATTTAAAAAAAATACCGTAACACGAGTTAGAGTGTTCAAACGTTTGTAAACTGTATGTTTTGCTTGTTGTGTTTGTGTTTTTTTTGTCTTTTTTTGTTGTTGTATATATTTGTGTGTGTGAGTTCCGTAGCTATCCTATATTGCTATGCCAATTAAGTCAGCGGTAGTCACCGAACACTACCCTCGCGGCCTTGGAGCCCGCTGTAACCCCCACCGCCTTCGTACGGCGTTCGTGAGCTCGAGATCTGCCGTGAAACCGGCCCATGAACGCTGGTCGCTCCCGTTCCAGGTTCCCGGTCGTAAGTTACGCTCTGCCCAGTGCGGCCGCCCACTCAGTCACTGTTCACCTCGGCCCCGAGCAGCTTGCACTCCGCCTCGGACCAGGGTTTCGTCGCGTAGCTGTCGTGGCTCGGTACACGCCGCTGCCGCGAGATCTTGCAGTGCTGCCGGGTGGTGGCGTTGCCCACGCCCGGCTCCGTGGGCGGCGGCAGCAGCAGTTGCTGCTGTTGCTGCTGGAGCTGCTGCTGCTGCAAAGAGAACGGATGCACGGCACGGTATATAAAAGGCGTATAGGCGCACCCCCGACACTCGGACACCTGGTTTCGTAGCCGCGTCCGGGAGGCTCTCGACTCGCGCCCCCTACGTCTGCCGGGTACGGTGTTCGAAAGTTTGCGGATAGAAAGTATAGGAGATGTTGCTTTTGAAAGAACAAGAACCAGAACAGATCTCGCTGCTAGGCGACTGGTCTACTGGCAAACAGGCAAACAGTCACGAGCATCTCGAACGAATGACGCCAGGCACACCTGCCGGATACTACGCTTTGTACACGGTGCACACAGTGACGCGCTCGGTATGTACACACTACTGCGTCGAACACACAAACACACGCGCCTCCTAGGAGGCGCCGCCGGAGGTCACGGAAGCAGTGCGGGTACGAATCGACCACTCACCTTGCTCAGCGCGCTCGGGTAGTACTTGCCCTTACTGTCGTCCTCCTCCGACTCGTCCTCCTCGTCGATTTGCGACTGCTTGAAGCGGATCAGCGGCGACGACATCTTGGGCGAGTCCTTCATGCTGCTGCCGCCGTTCGCTTCCTCGTCCGACGGCTGCGCCGGCTGCTCCTTCCGGTGGATGGACCGCTCCAGCCGGCGTAGGAACCTGCGCAGGAATCGTCGGCGTCGGTCAGTCAACCCCCGCGACTGGGTGGCACGCCGCTCACGCTCACCTGATCTGATTTCCGATCGCCTTCAGGCGCCGTATCTTGTACGGCGGCTTGCGCACGTCCTCCGGCGGGGCGGCGGGCTTCGGCAGTACCTGGCTCGACAGTTCCTGCTCCCGGTGGGCCCGGTGAACGGAAAAGAGCGGAACAGAGAGAGCTGGGTGTGAGCGGTGGAGCGTTGGACGCGCGTGTCGGTGTGTGTGAGTGTGTGTGTGTGTGTAAGTGCACGCTATTCGGTTGTTTGATTGTGGCGGTGAGTGTACGTGAGTAAGTTCTGCTCTAATTGAATACAATCGAGTAACAAGTGGACAAACACGGTTTACTGCAACTAGGCGCTACGGTTACGCGCAAAACTGAACGCTACTGTCTCAGGTACGGAAAAGTAGTTCTCCATACGTAGAAACGGTCTACGATGGCAAAATACGGCACATATGTATAACACATAACAACTGCAAATCTGTTTTTTTTTTGCTTTTTACTATTGTTCGCATGTGCGGTAAACAAACCAAATGATAGTAACGAAACCAAGGCGTCAATCAAAGCCATATCATCAACGCTGCTGCAACGGTCTGCTGCACGGCTTGACTATCGAAACAATACGAGACTACCAAGAGAAAAAGGAACAACACAACTCTGCGTTTTCTATATATACACTAAAGTGTCAATAAAACGGATGCGAACTCGAACTCGGAACGGAAGATTGATCACAAGATATACACGAAGAACGTATAATCAAAGCGAATATATATATAGAGAGAGAGAGTATAAACGTAATACAGAAACAGAGGTCGTAACGCTAGCTATTACAGCAACTCGCTAGAGTAAGAGAGCGGCAAACTTTGGCAACCAACGACATCCACGTAAGAACAACAGGGGGGGAGGGTTTGTACAGGTTAGCGGCGGTACACTAAGTTTGTGAGAGCTAGATGAAGTTAATGGCGGCGGGATGAGTAGGCGGATGAATGCAAACGAAAAAACCGGGAAAGAAAACCGATGGCGTGTTGACTGTTAACAATAACTACGCAATTATTTGGTTCGACACAACAATCACTCCGTCTGCCCGCGCGCGGTGTATCGTTTTGCTTGGCTTCGTCCACTTCTATTCGGAGACTATTGCCGTAGTCTCAAATCGTTCCAAAAAAAACAACAACGGTGTCAGTGTCAGGGAGGTAGCAATTGCTACTTGCGGTGCGCTTGGCATACGTGTTCAAACGCCTCTCTTTCTTTCTCTCTCTCTCTCTCTCTCTCTATCTCTCTCTCTCGCGCGCGCTCTCTAGCGCGCAAACGAACGCAGGACGTGGAGCTTGGCGGTTTGGGTCTTCTATGAAGCGGTTTACGGCGCCGCCGCGTTTGCTTTTGGGATGTCGCCTAACGGATGCAACGGCGGAAGTGTGCTGAAGGGAGCGGGGAATGAGAGTGGGCTACTGGGGTTAGAAGTCAATATTTGAGAGAGAAAGGAAAAACAAAAACAAAACCGAGTACAATTCCAAAACAAACGTGTCAGTAAACAGAGTGAGCGGAGTTAGGCGGACGGTTCCCGGCCCTGGTGTGGAACCCGGCACCTGACTGGTGGGTTCCTTCCGTACGCGCGGCGCAGGCCGTGTTCGTTGCTTGCGACTGCGCTGTACCTACCTCACCAGTGTCATTGCCATAATCGCACACTTCGCCGGCGTCTTTTGTCAGGGTGACGTGCGCCGCACCGGTTAGATCTGCCGACGGAGAGCGGGAGATGTAGCAATTGGAGGACGGGGGGTCGTCGACCCGTCAACGGCGGCCGTGCTTACCTTTGCATGAGCGTACCGCGTACTCCCGCATCGACGTCAGCGACTCCGTGGAGGAGGAGCTGCTGGCGAGCGGCTGCCGATGGACGCGCCGCTTCGGGCTTTTGCGGGTGGTGATGGTCGGCACGGCGGCCTGCGCGTACCTGCCGCCACCGCCGCCCTCCTTGCCGCCGGGTATCTCCAGCAGCAGCGCCGCGCCCGTCTTGGACGGCGACTGCACGACGGTCGGGCCGGCGGACCGGCCCACCCGCCGGTCCTTCCGCCGGCCGACGCACTTGCGGTGGGCGGTGACGGGGGCGGCGCACGCCGCCCCGCCCCCCTTCCCGTCCGACGACGGGAAGTCGTACAGGCCGTCGGAGTCGGTGAACGGCAGGTGCGGATCCTTCCGGCCGTAGAACATGGGCGAGAAGCGCTCCATGCTGACGTTCCGTTCGCTGGGGTCGCAGAAAGGGTAGAGGAAGGAAACGCATCGAGTTGTAGAATGGGCGTGGCCAGTGGGACGCTACGCCTCCCGCGTCTCCAGCCGAGCGCAGGGGCTCGCATACCTCAGGGGACTGTCGGAGCGGGACGACACCGGCGACGGCTTCTCGCCGGCGCCCGCCTCCGCCTGGATCACGATCGACGGCAGCTGCAGCTGCGCCATCGACAGGCCCTCCTGGCAGAGGATGTCCTGCCCGGACTGGATCAGCTCCTTGCCGAGGTACAGCTCCAGCTCCTTCGCGCTCCGTATCTCGCCCTCCTCGATCTTCTCGTCCAGGTGGTCCGTCCCGATGCCCTCGTCGTTCGACTCGAGCAGCGGCTCGTCCGACAGCGTCTCGGAGTCGGAGCGGAGCCGGAACGAGGACGGCTGGTAGTGCCCGTACCCGGCCGGCGGCCCGCCGCTGGTGGTCGTGCTGGTGGTGGTGGTGGTGTTGGTGGTCGTGTGCCCCGACCCGCTGCCGGTGTCCGCGGACTTTTTCCTTACAGTAGATGATTGTCGGCGATTGTTGATTAGGGAGTGAAAGCCCGGATAGCCGGCACCAGCAGGACCTGGAGCGAAGGAAGAGATTAGTGCGCCGCTCGGTAGTGCAGGTACACCGCAGGTGCGCTTACCCGTACCCGGTTCGTCCGACTCGTGCGGGAAGAGCGGATTGTTCGACCCGCAGCGGCTGGGCCCGGGACTCGCCATGCTGGAGTAGCCGGACGAGCTGAGATTGCTTTCGGACGGTGCGCGGTCGCCGCGGATACACATCGAGAACGGGCTCAGGTAGCACATGCCGCCCGTACCGCCGGGCGGCCCGAGACCACCAACACCACCAACGCCCCCGTTTGCCTTCGAGCCCTTCGGGCCGATCGGGTGGCCGGGCGACGGTACGTCCGCGTCGGACACCACCTCGCTGCTGTTGCACGTGATCGTTATCATCGGTGGCTCGAACGGCAGGTCGAGCGAGGACGGCTTTTCCCACTGTTTCAGGAATCTGTAACGGAGCGGCATTAGTATCTGGAGGGGGGGTGGGAGGGCGAACCTAGTTAAGCGTAGCGTCAAACGTAGCGTGCCGAGAACCGAACCCACCAGGTTCGTTCCGCTCTTCCAACGGAACGCGACCGGAACTAGGCGCATGCTTTCGCTGTACCGCGTGTATAAGTTGAAAATGTCCGGTTGGAATAATGGTCATCTTTTGCCGGTTCACATTCATTGGATCAGTTTGACAGACATGTCTTTTTTTCGTTTGACATTTGGCCTCATTTCATATCGCCAACATTCAACCAGTGGGCAAGATCCAGAAGCTTGGAAAATAGGTTCCCCATGAGTTATCCGAAAGGCAGATGGAGCATCGGAAAGTCGTTTGTGAAATGCATCTTCGACGATTCCACAGAAAGTCATTGTAGCATCCAGACCCAATCGTTCCGGCCTAAAGACGATGCTCTGTGTGTGGTGGGACCAAAAGGGAGCGGTGTACCACGAGCTATTAAAACCAGCTGAGACAGTGAATACCTCTCGTTGCCAACAACAAATAGTGAACTTCGAGTTCTGCATCGATGGAAGAGTGATATTGCAACATGACAATGCACCGGCGCACAAGGCTAAAGTCGTCGAGGAGACTATAAAAAAAACCTCAGCTGGGAGATTCTGTCACACCTGCCTTACTCCCCAGACCTGGCTCCAACAAATCATCACCTGTTTGCTTCTATGGGCAATACACTTTTAGAGCAGTACTGCTCCGAACATGAAGATGTCCAAAAATGGAAGAATGGTTTTCATCGCAGCCCAAACAGTTCAACTGGAACCGGATTCATTATATGCTGGGAGATGGGAGAAATGTGTAAAAACAACATTTCCAACTTATACACCTGGTAAACAGTGTCTTAATGTGAGTTGTTTTGCGTGCCAGCTCAAAGCGATCAGTTCGAGCTTCGAGTTGTTCTGCCAAAAAAAAAGAACTAGTTCCGTTCCGTTCCTTTTTCCCATCACCAGTCATACTCACCTTTTCTGGTGCTGCTGCTGCTGCTGCCTGCCGCCGGTGTACGAGAGTACGCTCGCGTCGAACGACTGGTTGGCACGCTGGGGTGGCGGCGACCCCGGGAACACGGCGACGGTCGTGCGCTCCTTGGTCGGGCTCGGGTGCTGTATCACGAGCGCCGGTATGATCAGGTCGCGCGGCCGCTCCGGGCTCCGGTGCTCCGGCGTCGGCGGGTGGATGTCGATCGAGATGACCGGCACGCCGAGCCCGGCCGGCCCGTCGACCGTGGTGTCGCTCGGCGAGGACGACAGCGTCGTCGAGGAGGAGTAGCCGCCCCGCTCGAGCTCGTCCGGCGGCGGCGGCGGCCGTATCTCAATCGACAGCTGGTGGGGCTTCTGAATACAATGGAGGATTAGGATCAATGCTGGCAGACATGGCGTTTTTGGCGCGCTAAGCGGAGCGTGGTCAGTGGCCGGAGAGGGGGCGGGGCAGAGTGGGGCAGTGGTCGGGAGAGCAGAGGTGCCGAGAGCAGGGCTGCTTCGAAACGGGAGTGGCAGAGGCGGACACAGTCGGATGGGAAGGTGTTGGTGAGTAGATTCGTGTGACGGAGGGCAGAAGAAAACATACAGTGAGTAAAGGCTCTGTTGTGCCGGTGTCTGAGTACACTGAATGCGTTTGGGCGTACAGGTGTTCGGAGAGAAAGAGTGTGTGTGTGTGAGAGAGAGAGAGAGGAGCTGGAGACTTAATAGAAGGGGATCTACAGTAGTACAACACAAGAGGGTAGAAATAAACAGAAAAAGAGAATGAAAAGACCGATTCACCATTCAGCGCATCGGGAACGTGGTGAACTGTGGACACACAATGGCAGAAGAGGTATGGCACATAGCGTGAAAGACAGGTGTGCGAGAGGAAAAGAAAGAAAGAAAGAAAGAAAGAGAAAGAGAGAAAGACAGAGAGATAGAGATAGTTGAGAGAGATTGCTTAGTAGACGACTGCGAAGGGGGGTCTGGACACGGTGCCGGGGTCAACGTCCTGCATCACGAGACGCAGCCGAGGATGGAGGTGACGGAGCTACGGAGCTACGTGACAGGGAGCGCTATGAGCGTGGTGTCTCGGGTGTCGCCTACGCCTGCGGGCACCGAATTGGCAAACTTACGTGGTAGTCGTCGTAGCCACTGTTGAACGTGACCGACATCGACTCGTCGTGCATGGACTGGGGCGTCCGCATGCGCTGCGGCCGGGGCATGATCGGGGTCAGCGCCGGCGACGGGATCGGCGTCGGCATCTCGCGGATCGGCGACAGACACTTGTTGTTGATGCCGTTGCTCGGTATCTCGAGCAGGATCGTCGGCGGGTGCAGCTGGGCCGTGCCGGCGGTCAGCCCGCCGCCGGGGCCGCTGCTACTGCTGCCGCCGCTGCCGCTGCCGCTGCCGCCGCCGCCGCCGCAGCTGGTGGTCGTGGTCGTCGCCGACTTGTGCGCACTGAGCGCGTCCAGCACCGGCACCTCGATCGTGCTCTGCCGGTAGAAGACGGGCGAGTCGGACGCGCCGCCACTGGAGTAGCTGACCGGCGTGTGGTTCGACGACGTGGACGAGTCGTCGTCGCCCGGCACGTCGTCCTGCGGGCTGGACGCGGTCGGCGTCGACGACGGCGAGATGACGATCGACGACGGCAGCGTGTTGAGCGCGCCGCTCGACGCGGCGAAGTTCTTGAACATCGCCAGGATCGAGTCGGCGCTGGACACCTTCGGCCGGCCGGTCCGCCGGTTGCTGCTGCGCAGTCCGAAGTCGTGCAGCGCCAGCTCGGAGCTGGAGAGCGAGTCGCTGCCCTGGTTCGACGACGTACTGTGCGGCGACCGGATTTCGTTTGTGCACGGCGACGGCGGTACGGAATTTGCGCGCGGCGGTACCTCGTTCGGAAGACTTAGGGCACTCGAGTGTTTCGTTCCCTTTGGTGTGGGTGTGTGAGTGTTTTTTGTTGTTGTTGTTGGAAGGGGGTTGTTGACCGGGAAACGACGCCGTGACGTGAACGGGAATGGGGTGGTGGTTGTGGTGGTGGTAGTGAGGACAATGAAGAGATAAATAGTTTTCAATGATCTGCTCAGCTGTGGTCGACGTCCGCAATAGGGGTTTCGGTTGTGTTTCTAGTTGAAAGGGATCAGTTTGGTTTTGTTGCTGTTGCTTGGAAGGACCTCCTGTGGAAGTTCTGGAGTAACACCGAGCGCTAGCCAATTTACTTGCCCCGTCCATGCGCAGGGCCTAGGCTAGCTTTACTGCTACAGACAAATGCTCACCATCCGCTTTTGGCGACACATACACACACGCACACACGCACACACAGAGAGAGAGACTTAAGGGGCGTGCACCGGATCGGCGCACGAGCTAGCAGCACACGTTGGACTTCAAACGACTAATAATTGGTAGTACATGTTAACGTGTCGACGTGTACGACTAACTAACAACCCAAACGTGAGCGAAACGAATGGACGAATAGGTATGGCGGCCGCAGGCGGCCCTCGACGTAGGTTGTTAGTGTTAGTAACAAGGTACGCTTACGCAAAACAAAACCAAGCCTAATTCGGAACACAAAAACGAAAACGTTCAAAAGCCTGAGACGTTTGAAGCGGATGATGTACAAGAACATGGGTTTTGTTGTTGTTGTTGTTCGAATGGACGACAGGAGGGTAGGGAGGTTCCAAGTTCCAACCGCACAGAGGTACAAACCAAAAACCATACAGAACGGAAGAATGAAACTAACCAATGCCGAACGAAAACAAGGAACAAGGAATACACGTACTACGGTTCAGGTACGGACTGGTATATGCTATCAGTGTGCGTGCAGCTACTCACATTCGCCAGGTCCTCCGAGCCGGAGCTCATCTCGGCCGACACCTTGCTGAGCAGCCGGGCGAACGTGACCTTCTTCTCCAGCTTCGGGTCGGATATCTGCCGCACCATCGACGTCACCGACAGCGAGTTCTCCGAGAACGTCGTCTCCTTCATGCCGGCCTCCGACTCGGCGTAGTTCGCCTTCAGCCGCGTCTCGGACAGCTGTATCAGCTCGCCCAGGCTCACCTGCTGCGAACGCCGGGACGAGGGCCCGAAAAAACGAAAAACAACGAGACAGAGAAAACACACACGAAACAGGAGAAGAAGAAGAAGAAGAAAAACGAAAGCGTCGTGTAAGTAGTGGGCGGTGAGTGAGGGGGTCGCCAGGCGTGACGACACCGACGGCACTGACTTTAGTGGCGGCGTTCTGTGCCGGTGACACCAGCTGCTGCAGGATCTGCTTCTTCTCGTTGACGTTCTTCTTCGTCGGCGTCGAGTTGTTCCGCTTCTTCCGGGGCGAAGGGGTGCCTGCAAGATGGCGCGAGACGCGAGAGAACGGGTGGACGCATGAGTGGGTCGTGACCGCGTCGGGTGCCTGCCACGGGCTGGGAGCAGGATCGGGTGAAGTTTCGGTGGAGAGGAATCACAGTGGTTGTGAGATGGGTGATGGTGGTGGTGGTGGTGGTGGTAGTGTTGTGGAAACGAGCTACTACTGAGAAGGTAACTGCCAAAACCATGCGCTAGGTGTTGGTTACTCGGGAGTTGGAAGGAACGAATACTAAGAGAGTGCAGAATCCGTATGATTGCTATAGAATCTACCGGACGTGTAAGAGCTAAACGGAAACGTACTCAGTTAACCATCTAATACACATGTTCTAGAAGGTAGAAGAAACTATTTTACATCAGTACTGAGGAGGTGAGGTATGGTACTACAAAACTCTAAACCACAAAAAACAGCTTGCAGTTTGTCGGTATACCCCAACGATCGACTCGGCTCTAGTCGTCGAACAGACGGAACTCTACAGATCGGAGGCTAGCTCGAGCTTTCACAACCATCAGTAAGGAGATTTAGTAACAAAACCTCCGAAAAATCAATCGACATATACGTCCATGTTGAACTTCGCTCGCTGCTCTAGCGTGGGTAGCAGTAGTTCGGCAGCAATGATATTCACAATGTTGGTGAACGAGTGAAGAGCAACTACGGATGAATCCAAATGTGTGGAGCGTTAGCTTCTCTATTCAACTGCTAAGCTTGTTTTTTTTTAATAGCACAGTGCGCAAGATGAATAACCACACACACATACAATGACACGGTTCTGAGCCAGAGAGCGAGCTTCGAACGTTTCGGAAAGACAATGGCGGGAGAGCTAGGCGTTGGGTGTTGGTTGGAGCAGGCTATAGATATGCGTTGTTATCCTGCTTCTATTGGCATGAAAGCTCTAGTCAACATCTAAAACAATCCAGCCATAAAATCAGGAGTATTACTGTACAATGCGTTCGAAATGACAATAAGACTAATATAGACAGACAGACAGACAGACAGAGTAAAAGAGAGAGAGAGAGAAAGAGAGAGAGCGAGAAAGTTAAGAAAGAAGGATAAGAGATGTACACAGAGAATGAAGTCGAGCGAGAAGCAAACGAAAAGAACCAGCAAATATTACAGATCGTGAGCAAGGCACTAACGGACACAGCAGTTGAGGTTGGACTGGTAAGATTGATTGATAGATTGTTATTGGTTTAAGTTAGGTTGCTGTAATACTTGTCGAAAAGAGGTAGGTTTGTTTGGTGCTATTATGTTTTTCGGTTATTAATTTTTATCATATGTTTGTCTGTCTTACGTCGAGGAGGGGGCCGTAAAAGATCATCTAAAGAAAATGTTCTAGCGGTAGCCCCTCCAACTTGCTGTGGGCTGCTGAGACTCAATATGGATGGTTTTCTTATACCCAATCGTCCGAAGATCGTCCGGTGCGAGGCGGGGGTAGTGGCGTTCGAGGAGGATACGGTACCGGCGGACGCCTGCAGCTGCTCGCGCAGGGCAGTGTTCAGATGGTGGGGCGGGAACGTGCCTGCAAAAACGAGAGAGGAGAGACCATCAGACACCGTACGCCGTACGCCGCCGCCGCCACCGCCATACTTCGGTTCAGCTGCGTGTCGTCCGCGAGTAGCTTCTCGATCTTCTCCGGGAAGTGGCGCTTGGCGCACCAGACCAGCCCGATGACGGCGAGCACGACGAACACCGTGATCAGCCCGAGCCAGAACGGCTCCTGCAGCATCCGCTCCGACAGTGGCTTGTACGGGATGTGCATCATGCGCTTCTCGCAGCGCGGGCCCTCCCACCAGGCGTGACACCGGCAGACGAAGCCGCCGTTCTTCTCGAAGCACTCGCCCCGGCTCTCGCACGGGTTGTCCGCGCACGGTTTCTGCCGCTGGTCGCACCGCAGCCCGACGAACCCGGGCTGACAGTTGCACTGCCGCACGAGCGAAGAGAGAGAGAGAGAGAGAGAGAGAGAGAGAGAGAGAGAGAGAGAGAGAGAGAGGTTAGCAGCAGTGCCGCAACGACGTTCACGGAACGGGACGGCGTTCACGGAACGGGACGGCGTTCACGGAACGGGACGGCGTTCACCTACCTTGAAGCTGGTCGGCGTCAGCTCGCACTTGCCGAAGAAGCACGGCTCCAGCTCGCAGATGTTGAGCCCGCAGAAGCGGCCGGTGAAGTGGCCGTAGCACTGGCAGACGCCGCGCCGGGCCTGGCCGGCGGCGATGCACTTGCCGCCGTACTGGCACGGGTTCGGCCGGCAGCTCTCGACCCACTCGTCCGCGTTCGAGATCAGCTTCATCTTGTAGCCGGCGTCCTCCTGCAGGCGGACGGTCGCGTTCAGCCGTATGCCGGTGCCGTTCGCGTTCCGCTGCCGGATGTGGATCGTGTTCAGGTAGGAGGTGATGTAGATCGGTGCCGGCTTGCCGGCCAGCCCGTGGCTACCGATGGCGGGCTGCCGGAGCCGGACCGCACCGCGCGCTGGGTAGTGGTGCTCCGCGGCCGGGCTCACCTTCACCGGTTCCGGCTCCACGCCGGCTGGCTTCCCCGCCGGATGGTGCTCGCACAGATGCCACAGCGTACCGTTGCTGTCGGTGTAGTTGTCGTAGATCTGAAACGCGATCGGCACGCGGCCATTTCAACACGGTGTTAGTGTGTTGGCGAGCTTGGAAGTTCCTAGTACTGCATGCTCAAAGCAACCCTAAAGGATGCAAACAGTGTTGGGCAAAGCGCGTGCGTCCGCACTGTGCACACAGCACCGCACAGTACAATGAAAGTGCCGTACTTCTAGCACTATGCGTTATTCACCTTGTTACTTTCTCATAGTTTTTGGATATATAAGGTCCCGGGATCGCTTTTGGTTGCTCGCTAGAAGTGTTGGTTGCAAATCATAACTGTCTCTCTCTCTCTCTCTCTCTCTAACTGGCCCGCTCACAGTTGAGCACGTGACATGGCCTGGTCTCCAATCGTTCTCCAGGATACTCGGTCCGTGGCTGCAGTTCTCCATCCACGGTTATGCCCAATCTCCGTCAGGTCGAGCTCCACTTGATCCAGCCAACGAGCTCTCTGCGCTCCTCTGGGCCTCGTGCCGAACGGGTCGCTGACGAGAACCTTCCTGGTGGGACAAGAGTCCGGCATCCTCATCACATGTCCTTCCTTCCAACGTATCCTTCCGGCCTTCGCCACCGTCAGGATGTCAAGTTCATTCTCCTCCTCCACACACCCTGCTCGCACAACCCACCGAAGATGGATCGTAGTACCCTCCGTGCGGGGTTGGAGTCTTCTGGATCGCAGGAGTTTGTGGAGCCCGTAGTAGGCACGATTCCCCTGAAGAATCATAGCTGTCTTTACGTCCATTATGACATTGTCTATTCTAGCGTTGTGAGCCAAACGAGATCCCGGCACCTACACATCTAAAATCTACCAACCGCAACCGGTTGAAGCATGCGAACGCACAGTGCTAGAAGTGCGGCACTGCGCTAGCTTCGCACAGCACAATATAATGCGTGTGCGCGGGAGCCCAACACTAGATGCAATCCCCCAAGAGTACCGACGTGGAACGCTTCGCTTACCTCGATGAAGCCCGTCTGGTGGCAGCCGTGCTGGCTGAACCCAACACCGTACAGCTCCAGCAGGATCACCTCTCCGAGCGGTGCGATCAGGTGCTGCGTGTAGTCGACATCGTACGGCATCGGCTGCGGGTAGTTGAGCGAGTACAGCATGCCGGTCGTTCTGTTCGTGAGCGTTATGTAGCGCTGCTCGTTCACGTGGGCGACTGAGAGAGAGATAGGGGAGAAGCAAAGAGACAGAGAGCCGTACAGGATTCGCGCAGTCGTCGGGCAACCCAGTGCTACTTACGCGTCTTGAAGTTCGCGTGGAAACCTTTACCGCGCGGGGTGGCGCCCGTCTGCAGCCGCACCACCAGCCGCTCGCCCTTGCTCACGAACACACCGTCGTTGGCGTGGGCCGCGTCGGCGAACGGCTCGAACGGGCCGTCCGCGATGTCGACGAGCAGCGTCGCGTCCTGCGCCAGATCGGTCAGCAGGAACTCGAGCCAGACGCGCCGCCCGTACGGCGCCTGTATCACGTACGTGCAGTCGACGTTGTTCAGCAGGAAGTACGGGTAGTTCGGGCTGCGGATCGTGCCCTCCTTGGAGGTGATCGTCTGCAGCGGACAGCCGGCCATGTCGACCGTCGTCCAGGTGGCGGAGAAGCCGGTGCCGCTGATCGCGAAGTCCGAGTGGAAGCGCACGATCGCCTCGTTGCCGGTCGAGACGAAGTTGAACCGCGCCATGTTGCTGTCGTGCGTGCCGCACCAGCGCACGTACGGCAGGAACGTCGGGCTCAGCCCGTCGACCGGGAGCGTCGGGTCGCTCAGCAGCGCGCCGGGGTCGTGGTCGGCCAGGGTGCTCTCCTGGTCCGCCAGGGCGTACTCGGCGACGTACCGGATGCGGCGCTGGAAGCGGGTTGCCGCACCGGCCACTGCCGACTGCTTCCCGTCCTCCGGTGTCGGCGGTTCGCTCGGTGCCTTCGGTGCCGGCGGCGCCTTGTCCGGACTTCCGCCGCCGGTTGTGCGATTGTGCTGGTAGGCGGTCAGCGGTGCGGCGACACTGCCGTCCCCAGCGTACCCGGCCCGGGCGTTCGGTGCGATCGGGTAGTTCTGGATGCTGATGTAGTCGTACAGACACTCGTCCTGGTGCTCGAGGTCGAGCTTCTGGAACTGGATGATGATGCGCCGCCGGTCGGGCGCCACGATCCGTATCCAGAAGTCCGTCTGCGTCGGGTAGGGGTTCGGGTAGCCGGGTGACAGCAGGTGGCCCTCGGTCCCGGTGAGCGTCTGGTTCTTCACCATCGTTTCGTCCAGCCGCGGCCGGGGCTTCTTGCACACGTAGCCCCCGATCATCGTGCACTTCTGCGCCGTCCAGTGCAGCCCGGACGAGATCATCGGTGTCGGCGACACCTTCCACTGGAGGCCGAGACAGGCGGGCGTCGCCTTCACCGCTTCCGACTTCTCCGGCCGCTGTCCCGGTAGCCAGCCCTGGGGGAAGGTGACACATGTCATGAGTCAGTTCTGCAAACCGGTACGAGGCAGTCGCTCTACCTACCTCGAACAGCAGCTTCACCCCGTCCACCCATTCCAGGTTGCCGGTGGCGGTGATCTCCCCGCCGACCCAGTAGAGCGACCGGGGCGTGTAGTCGATGCTGTTGCGGATGTTGGACGTGATGAACCTGCCAGCGGACACGAGGAAGCGGATCAATCTGTCGGTTCGGGCTGGTCCCCCCCCCCTCCCGGCGCGAAAACATACCTCTGCTCGTCGGTTGTCGATATGGAGGCGAGCTGCGCACCGATACCACGGCAGATCTGCTGGGCGGTGGTCCAGTCCACGTCCGGGTACGAGATGATCAGGTAGCACGAGTTGTTGTACGCCTTGAACCGCTCGTCGTGACACTCGGACGTCACTGGGGTGGAAGGATGCCATGGAAGCGTGCGAGCGTGGGTGAAGAGCAATACAACAGTGACATTACACCAACCGGGCCCAATCAAACACCACCGGCACGGGATCAGCATTAACGCAAAACACCGCGCAGCGAACGGCTGCGCGAAGTGGCCGAAACATGTCGTCCCGAGCTACTACCATTTGATGGTCTGCGTAGAAGTTGAAGAAAACGAAAACGCGCAAACGATACTAACACTCGAAGCAAAGGTTTTACCAACACTACGAAACAAGGCAAACGTCGTGGTAACGGCGTACGGACGCGGCGAACGCAACACGCCGGGGAGATGGTCGAACCAGCACAAACATGAAACTTCCAACAAACGACTGTACGCAAGTCAACATGCACGTCTAACTATCACTCTCTGTAGCCATTCCAGTACGCAGCGGCAGCAACAGCAGCAGCAGCAGCAGTAGCAGCAGCAGAAAATAACTCTTTCTTAACCACAAACAGAAATGTATGTACAACTACGGGAGCATTGAAACATCGAACATCCTGTTGAACTCAGCACGAAACGTCAACTAGTATCTCCTGGCTTGGGTCTCGGTACAGCAATCCGTAACACAATCAACAAACGCTGGTGGCAACAACAAAACAAAACGAACAAAACCACACACAAACACAAGTGAGCAAACGATTCCGGCTTAGATACAACAAAAGTGGAAAACAGCTTCAAACACAGCCTCGCGAAAACCAGAATCCTCTTCCCCGCAAGCGCAACCGATACACAAGAAAACAAAAGCCGGCCCGAAAGGAGAGCTCCACCTCCGCGCGCACACCGGACCTGGTGATGGGCAAATTTGTTGCGGCGAACCTGCTCGGAGCTGGTCGCAGCGTTCGAGCGTCCGCTGCACGGATGCGGCAAAACAGAGGCGAATAACGCGGCGCAACAAACGAACGAAAGATTGTAAAGGCAAGCGGTCGGATAAATAGATAGTGAATTGTTGTTGTTTTTTTGGAAACGAAAACGTTGGCTGATCGTAATGCGAAACAAAACTGTCAGAACTTCAATCCGAGAACTAGAGAGCGAAGGTAGTTGTGTTTCAGGCAGTAAACTGGTTGAACGGGGAGTTTTGGTTTTTGTTTTGTTGGTTTTTTTTTGCACTTACCATGTGCCTTCGGCCTTCCTATGCATTTGAATATAGGTATTTCAGTTTATCGTAATCGTACTGTGCAAGAGGCGTTTTGTTTTTGTTTTTGGTTTTTACGTATGCGCTTTGAGGGTGTGCTGAGTGGTAATAAGTTTTGGTTGCGAGCTACGGCAACTGCTAGCGTGCTAGGCCGCAACGTCAAAACACTCTCCGACTGTCAAAACAATCCCAACCACCGCCGGGATGCTTGGCGGTGGTTGGCGATTGTTTGCAAGTAACCCCGTAATCCAGAACAACAAAACAAACGAATGGCTAAACCAACCAATTGGAGCTGAGTCGTGTACGTAAACAACGTGGTACGCTAGGGAAACAAAGAAAGGAGCTAACCAGAGCCCTAGTGAGCAGAAATGGCTCCCAGAAACGAAAGAATGTCCACGCGGAGCACCACTACTGCCAGAGTGACGAGTAGAGAGTGAGAGAGAAAGAGAGACATAGAGCGTAAGAGTGATGGGTGTGTGTGTGTCTGTGTGTGTGTGTTGTTCGAATAGAGCACGCGTGTTCGCGGTGAACCCACTAACGCAACGAACGAGGGTACAGCTACTGGGGTTGCTCATCTCTACCTGTCCATCCCATCCCATCCTGTCCATCTTACCGTTTTCCATCGAGATCTTCGCCTTGTAGCCGCCGTAGTTGTTCGAGTAGTCGGACACGAAGCGCAACCCCACGAGCGGACCGGCCGTGACGTAGCGCAGCAGCTTCAGCTTCGAGCTCCAGTCGCCGCAGATTTTGCGCGGCACACTGCCGAGGCTCAGCTCCGGCAGCGGCAGGCTGCTCGTGTAGCGCGCGTCGCTCGGCTGCAGCACGATGCTCGGCACGCCGAAGCTGATGTCGCGCGCCTGGTGCGGCCCGTCCCCGTCGCCGGTGCCGGCGGCGGCGTCGGCCGGCTTGACGCTCTTCCGCCGGTGCTGCACGCTGCCGCGGCCGCTGTGGCGCGAGTTGCGAAAGCGAAACAGCACCGTGCTGGAGAAGTCCTTCGCCGACTTGGACGGCACGTACGCCGGACCGGTCGCGTCCGGTTCGACGAGCTGCAGGTAGTCGTACGAGCAGCTGGAACGAGAGAAGTGTGGCGGATGTAATTGCGCCTGGTGCTGGTGCAGAAAGCGGCGCGGATTGCGCGCGTGCGACACTAACAGTGGTTCGTTCTCCAGCACCATCTCCTCGAAGTCGAGCACGACGCGGTAGCCGGGCGGCGCCTGGACGAGCGTGTAGCAGTCGACACTGTCCGGGTACTGCTGCGGGAAGCCGGGACTCCAGATCGTCGCCTTCGAGCGGTCCACGCTCAGTGTGACGGTTACGTTACACTCCGACTCGTTCCACAGGCGCTCGGGAAGTTCTGGAAATGGAACGGTTACAGGGAGGATTCTTTGTAAGCGGAACGGAACTGAGCGCGTGCTCTCAAAGACTTGAGAGCGATGACTCCCCAAGCCGATAGGCGGGTCGTACCAGCTCACTCCATATCTGATCTTTCCGAAGAACCGTTTGAACCTGTAACAATAGCTTTTAATAACCTAGATCACACACACACACACACACACGCATATATTTGTAATCCATACACATACACATATTTGTACATTCACACACATGCACTGACAGTTGACACAAGATAACCATTCCGTACCTGGGCGTCATACAGTTCACAGAACCTGCTGAATCGTTTGAACCTGTTGAGCACTCACCTTCGTCCATCATACGCTCGCACAGGAAGTAGTTGCGCGCATCGCAGTTACGGTCGTTCCACATGTACGACATGGTCAGTGGGCTGACGGCGGGCGTGGTCTGCCCGCTGACGGACGCGATCTGGAAGTGGCGCCGGATCTCGACGCAGTCCTGCCCGCTCAGCCCATCATCGTTCGGCTGGCGGTTGTAGTTTTCCTGGTGCATCCATCCCGGAAACCAGTCTGCTCCGGCGAAGAACGAGAGCAAGAGAGAGAGAGAGAGAGAAAGGACACGGGTGAGTGATCGAGCAGCGGCGCGATCCTGGTCGACGTACTCGAGTAGGTGAAGGAGAACTTGTCGTTCCACCGGAACTCGCCCTCCACGGTGAGGTCGGACGCGCCGATCCAGTACGCGTTGTCGTCCCGGTAGCCCGGGCTGTGGAACAGCAGCTGGTCGGTGAGCTGCTGGTCCTCACCGGAGCGGATCGACATCAGGTGTCCCCCGAGCCGGTTGCACTCGGCCTCCGCCTCCTGCCACGGTAGCCGGCGCTCGACGGACGCGATGCAGAACTGCGCGGTTGCTATCCAACCGAAGGCACAACGTGAGGTGATGGGCTCGATCGGGGTCGCCCTGTACTCGAACAGCAGCGTCGCCGCCGCCGCCGCCGAACCATTGCCACGCACGTCGGACGTCGCCGGTGCGGGCACGGACGACGATGGTGAGGATGCCGCTGGCGCGTGGGGGCTTTCACTGCTCGCCGGTTGTGCTACTTTGCTGACCTTCAGCGCCAGGTTGTTGCCGGCGGACGTCAGGGTGTAGCGGGTCGGGACCGTGCTCCGGTTGACACAGACCGTCCACCGGTGCCGGCTGTCCTCGTACAGCTCCACCAGCGTGCCGTCCGCCGCCGAGCAGCGTATCGGGGCGAGGAACGCCTCGTTCGCGGCCACCGCCGGCGGCCCATCACTACCCTCCAGCTCGATCGTCGCGTGCCGCACGCTGCTGCCGTTCTGCGTGCGCTCGTTCGTCACCAGCTGCAGCGCTATCCGGTAGCCGTACGGCAGGTGGACGCGAAAGAAGCAGTCGAGCCCGGCGTCCCCGGGCCGCAGCCGGACCGTGCCGTTCTGCGCCCGCAGCGTCATGTTGTAGCAGTAGTCGACCAGCCGGTACTGGAGGCTGAACAGCGGCGCGTTGTGCAGCCGCAGCGTCGTGTTGCGGTGCGGCTGGAAGTGGAACGCCCGCTCCGCCGCCGGCAGCTCCTCCAGCTTGCCGCACAGTGATATGGTTTGCTGCGCCCGCTCGTCACCGTGGCTCGGATCCGGCACGAACCGCAGGTAGCCGCCGCCCCGGCACGGTGTGTTCAGCCGCGTCAGCTGCACGAGCAGACCCGGCAGCTCCTCCGGCTGGGCGGACGGGCGCGTCGGGAAGGTGAGGCTACAGTCGCCGTACCCGGCCGGCAGCCTGTTCGAGGCGATCGTGCCCTGCGCCTGCCGGAGATATAAACTACACTCTGCGAACGGGAGAGAAACAAGGAAAGAACAACAGCGTTCATCGTCAGCAACTCTTCCCAAAGACAAAGCCCGGTGCTCTTCGGTTCGTTCAACAAACTGAACTGACTCGAACGGTGACCGCTCTCTGTGTGGGGGATGCCATTGTGTAGTAGAGATGTGCGTACTGATTAAGAGTGAGTGAGTGAGTTAAATCTTTCGAACGAAACGAGCGAGTCAACTCCTCGTTTAGCATGTTATGACTGTATTGGGAGTCGTTATAATCGAGGTCACTCACGAGTGAGTAACAACTCCGGTCGTAGGGATCCGAATCCCAAAAGAGTGAGTGGGAGTCGCTAAACGAGTGAGATGGGAAGTGAGTCGTTATAATCAAACCGAATACCAAAAGAGCGAGTGGGAGTCATGAACATTGTCCTTATATGCCGGTACACCCGCCACTAACTCTTTTGGGGTTCGGATCCCTACTAGAGATGTAAGTACTGCATAAGAGTGAGTGAGTGGATTAAATCTTTGTAATGAAAAGAGTGAGTTAACTCCTCGTTTAGCATTTTAATGACTCTTCAGGGAGTCGTTATAATCGAGGTCACTCACGAGTGAGCAGGAGTCTCGTGAGTGAGTTTGATTATACCGACTCCCTAAAGAGCTGCTGAACGATTCGAATCCCAAAGGTGAGTGAGTGAGAGTTAGTTAACTCTCACTCATCTCTATTGTATAGGGTGACTCTCATTCTCTCTCCCTCACACACAACACACGGCAGCTCACTTCGTCGATCGACCGTTCATACCGCCATTGATTGATTACCTTCTAAAAGCACCATCGTGTAGATCAGTTCGTAGATCACGTAGCTAGTCATTGTACGATATAATATTCTGCAAGTAGAAACGTAAACGTCAAGCACCTGCAGGCACTGGGCTCCCCACCAGTTCTACGCAACCGTTCTAACCTAAAGTAAATAGTTTTACTCTGCTGCGCCGACGCCACGCCATCGGTGGTGACACTGGTGCTGCTGCTGCTGCTGGAGTCGTTCACACTCTCGTCGTGCGCACCCGCACCCTTCGGCTCCGGCACGGTCCAGCTGACGGACGCCTGCTCCTCGAACATGGCGTCGCGCTTCCAGACGTTGCGCGGGCAGCGTCGGTGCGATCTGCCGGCGCTCGGGGGCCGTCGCCGACGGCCCGCCTCGTACTCGCTCGAACCGTCGACGCCCGCCTCGGCATCTCCGGCGGGGTCCCGGTCCGCGTCGAAGTACGCCGGGAACGGGTCGCCGAAGATGACGCGCTGCCCGGTGTCGGAGAGGAGCGTGTGCTGCTGCTGCTGCTGCCGTGTGGCGAACGCATGGTGCAGCCAGTCCAGTTCCATGTCGTCGATCCAGGTACTGCGCGGCATGGTGTCGGCGTCCCCCGGCGGCATCTGCGGGTCGTCGCCGGAGCCGGCGCGTGCCGTAAACTGCCCGATCGGATCGTACCGGTACGGGTCGCCGGCGAGTGATTCAATGTAGAAGTCGCGGATCTGGACACCCGGCGAGCGTTTCACTTGCACTGCGCGTACACAGAGAAGGAGAGATAAGCGCGAGAAGGGGCAGAAGATAGTGTTGGGTAACAGAGATTCAGATTCATGTATTTGAATGAATCTTTGAACAAAATGAATGAAACTGAATCTTAGAAACAAAGATTCATGCATCTCTAGAGATTCATGAATCTTATGAATCTCTAGAAGATTCATAAATCTCGTGAATCTCCGATTCATGAATCTCATGAATCTCTGGAGGTTAAAGAATCTCTAGGAATTCATGAATCCTATGAATCTATAGATTCATGAACCTCATGAAGCTCTAAAGATTCATGATTCTTATAAATATCTAGAAGATTAATGAATCTCGTGAATCTTTAAAGATTCATGAATCTCGTGAATCTTTAAAGATTCATGAATCTCATGAATCTCTGGAGATTCATGAATCTCATGAATCTTTGGAGATTCATGAATCTCTAGGGTTTAATGAATCCTATCAATCTCTATAGATTCATGAATCTCATGGATCTCTAAAGATTAAAAAATCTATAGAGATTCCTGAATCTATAGTGATTCATACGACTCATCAATCCCTAGAGATTCATGAATCTCCAGATGAATCTCCAATCTTTAGAGATTCACGAGATTCATGAATCTTCTAGAGATTCATAAGATTCATGAATCTCTAGAGATTCATGAATCTCTAAAGATTCGTGAATGAATCTGAATGAATCCTAAATGAAAGATTCATGAATCTGAATCTCGTCGAAAGATTCGTAAGACACAACACTAGCAGAAGGAGCACTGCGTGTTACTTACCGCGGTAGACAATGCCCGGCACGATTCCGGTGCCCGTCTCCAGCAGGTCGTGGCTGACGTCGATGTAGAAGTTGGTGTCCTCCTCCTCGGGGCTGCGCCGCACCGGGACGACCTGCTCGCCGGACGACTGCAGGTGCTCGACGATCGCGGAAGCGCACGGGTTCCGGTGGCGGCGCAGCTCCCCGTTCGCGGTCGCCTTCCCGCCCGGACCGTGGTTCGGGTGGGTGTAGTACGTCTCGAAGCGACGACCCTCCTCCTCCCCGCCCATCCCGGCCACCGTCTCCCGCTCCAGCTCGTCTTCCTCGTCCTCCTCCTGCTCCTGTTCCTCCTCCTCCTCTTCCTCCTCCTGCTGCTGGCCGTCCTCCTCGTCCTCCTCGTCGGCGTCGTCCGGGTCATCGTCCTCGTCGGCGGCACCGTGCGACTCCCGGTCGTGGGGACCGCCGGCATAGACCGGCCCGTCCCGCGGCACCAGCAGACTCTCCAGGCTGAGCGGGTTCGGCCCGGGCCGGTCGCCCTGCGCCGGTGCGCTCTCCTTCGTCAGCACCAGGACCGGGTTGCGGCCGTCCGCGCCCGCCAGCTGCTCGTCGTGCACCGACTCGCTGAGCAGCTGCATGCCGGGGTACGGCGCCCCCGGCGGGCTGGCCCGGACGTCCGGCACCGGTGCCAGCGCCGCCGCCAACACTACTAGTAGAACTACGCTCTTCATTTTCCTTAACGCACTATCACACTGTTGGCACTACCAGCGACACCGGCGAGCTGCAGCACATACTTCCTGCCGTGCGACGGGGCGAACAAGCGAGCGGCGGCGCACTACGTCCGCGGGCGTTCGAACACGAACACGGCACCTGAAAGAGACCGCTGCCGGCCGGGAAGAAACGGGTTGGAGTTGGTGGAACAGAGCCAGAACAGAGTCCAACACCTCCAGAAGATCTCCCGAGACGACACCGGGCGACACGCACTGGAACCCGACGTTCGCTCGCCTATACGCGTCCCTGTTAGGCTGCTGGCGGTTCCGCTCACTTCCGGCACTCCCGCACATCCCGCACTCGCTCGCACGCAGACACAAACGCGCGCGCCTGACGGCTTTTTGCATTCCGATCGATTTTATGCTTTATGGCGCACGGTACAACCAAACCACACGGTCGGCACCGTAATGAGGCCCTGTTACATATAGGCCGCCCCCCTCGTTCTCCCTCTCTTTCTCTCCCCTCTTCAAGAACGACCTGCGACCACCCTGAGCTGCATTATATCACGCGCAGTGTGCAGACACGTTTCTCACCCCTTGCCGTCGTCGTGGACGGCAGGCAGCAGCCGAATCCTCTGGCCCCATGTAAACAAGCGACGCGACCCGGAGCGGATCTCTGCCAGAGGGATCCCGGCGGGTGCGAGCTCAACAACCTTTCCGCCATTAATGATTAATTCAACAGGCAATCAAACACACCGTTTTTCGGTCACGCATGTCCCTGCATCCTGCCGCACGGTTGGAGCATGTCACCCCGACACACACACACACTCACAGAGAGACGGGCACGTTCGTGAGGTTGCTTGTCCGTTTAGGAAAACGGCCTAGCTGCCACCAATGCCATTTCCAAGGATGCCAAGACACGACCTGGTCTAATTTCCGTAGACTCCGTAACTCCACTGTTCGCCCCCCCCTATTCCGTTGCATGTGATGCAGATGTGTGTGCACATGGAGCCCTGTGTGTGTGTGTGTGTGTCGTGTTCATCACTCCACACGCACTCTCTCTCTCTCTTTCTCTTTTTAGTACTTTCTCCCACTCTCTCTCTCTCTCTCTCTCTCTCTCTCGCTCGTACCAAGTGGTTCTCTCCATCGTTTGCTCCCAACTGTCACCAGCGCAACACTTTGTTCCTAGTATATATACTTTTTTCTCCTTCTTCACTCAGTCACCAAACAGGAATGATCTGAACTCCGCAACTTCGGAGGACCTTCAGTATTAGCATGTACATGTAAATATTCACACACATTATACATGCTGCTGGAAGCCCCCCTCCTCCTCCCAACACACACACATACACTGGCCGTTTATTATCTGTTACATCTTCGATTCGGGGTAGGATTCTTGATAAAAAAAAA
>KB672491.1:4954986-4974440 GCA_000349145.1 Anopheles dirus | reverse complement strand
CACGTTCGTGAGGTTGCTTGTCCGTTTAGGAAAACGGCCTAGCTGCCACCAATGCCATTTCCAAGGATGCCAAGACACGACCTGGTCTAATTTCCGTAGACTCCGTAACTCCACTGTTCGCCCCCCCCTATTCCGTTGCATGTGATGCAGATGTGTGTGCACATGGAGCCCTGTGTGTGTGTGTGTGTGTCGTGTTCATCACTCCACACGCACTCTCTCTCTCTCTTTCTCTTTTTAGTACTTTCTCCCACTCTCTCTCTCTCTCTCTCTCTCTCTCTCGCTCGTACCAAGTGGTTCTCTCCATCGTTTGCTCCCAACTGTCACCAGCGCAACACTTTGTTCCTAGTATATATACTTTTTTCTCCTTCTTCACTCAGTCACCAAACAGGAATGATCTGAACTCCGCAACTTCGGAGGACCTTCAGTATTAGCATGTACATGTAAATATTCACACACATTATACATGCTGCTGGAAGCCCCCCTCCTCCTCCCAACACACACACATACACTGGCCGTTTATTATCTGTTACATCTTCGATTCGGGGTAGGATTCTTGATAAAAAAAAACACTCTCACACACACACACACACAAAGAAAATCGATAGTCAATTAACATTGCCCTACCCTCGCACGGGTCGCGCTCCAGTTACGGGTGGACCACTCGGATACGTATCTGTGCCACCGGAGATCCAGGACTTTCGACCGCACGCTCATCGGTGTGTTGTGTTTGTTTGCTTGCTTGTTGGTGTGCTTGTTTGCAGTTGCAGTTGACTGAGGACGCGCGCGTTCGTCGCGCTGCTTCGCCTCGCGGGGTCGCCTGCGGGGCCACTACCACTGTGGCCGCAGTTGAACGCTGGCACCAGGCAACGCTACGCCACCGTTTCACACACACACACACACACACACACACACACACGCACACGTTATGCAGGGTCGCTTTGTATCATATCCCGCTGGGAACCACGCTCCTTCGCCCGCTGTGTGGGGTGCGTGGGCATCGTCACTGCACGGCGGATACTCTCAGACTGAGAAGGGAGGCAGCCACTGAGCGCGGTCCAGAACGACGGTCCAAGGAATGTGTGGTTATGTGTGTCCCGCTTTCCGCTCCGAGCGCAGTCTTCCGGGGCAGCGCTAGTCGCACATGCTGCTCGCTGAGCGTGTGGAGCGCCGTCAAATGTCAAGTGCTTATAAATTTACGTAACTTTCACTGTGCAGTCTCGGTCGGGGTCAGGAAGTCAGCGAGAGAGCGAGAAAGAGGGCGCAACAGAGAGAGAGAGAGCAAGATGGAGAGAAAGAGCACGAAAATAGGCGAAGATCCCGACGGGGTATGGAAGTCCTCGTGCTCCAGAACCTCCTCGCTCTTGACAGGCGTGCGTACAAAGGATCTCAGCGTGCCCGCGAGGAGGTGGACACGGTATGGCGTCCAGCGTTCTCTCCTCCCGTTCGCAAAAAAAAGCGGAAGAAACAGGTGAAAACCGCACACGGCACACTCGTTCCAACAAGCGTCTGGCGCGTCCAGACGTTCGCTGCTGTCAACGCCGCCCCGTCAGCCCGTCGAAGGCGTCGGACGGCGTGCAGCGTGCATGTTTCCAACGTTTTGGAACTGGGCGAATGGCGCCTGCACGACGCAGTTGTAGTTGAAGCTGTTCACTCAGAGCGGGAGAGCGCGCACTGCTTGCACAACATTGCAAACCGTTTGCTCACACACGCGGACACGGCACAGCTTCCGCATCCGCCTGGGAGATGTTTGTTTTTGAGTTCGTTCGTGTTTTGCTTTCTGACTAAAGGAGCCAAAAAAAAAAAAACATCAATAATTAGCCCGAACGCATGCAATTCGTATGACAAGCGCGTAACGATCATTCTGAGCTAGTTTCTGGCATAAGTCTGGGCATAAGATTGCCGGTTGTTGTTTTTTATGACCACTCCCGCCTTCAGCGACTCGCGCCCTAAAGGTATGCAACCTGCGGAAGTTCTTCGCTGTATGGAAAGCGAACACCAGCTGAATAGGCACTCTTACTCAGCAGACTCAATCTCCCGAGCACTTGCATGCTGATGTCATTCAGAGCGGATGCACTCTCCAGCGAGGCTGGCTTTCAAAATTAACACTAAAACTATAAAAGAAATCAAAACTAAATGTTTCACGGTGAAGGGTTCCGTGTAATCGCTGGATGGTGAGTGGCAAGTCACATTTTATTTATTTAAAAAAATACATATATAGCAGCCATACGGAAATTCATCGTTGCAGCCTTGAATGAGAAGCGCCCTCTGTCGACGGGTATCAAAACTTACAATATTTAGGTCAATAATTTAAACATTAAAACCTTTGTAACCTGCCCGGCATTGCAGATGAACGCAAAATAGAATTAATCATTAAAATCAGTACAATGATCTTCATATCTTTTTTATATAGTGTACAAGTAAGTAGACATAATTTGGAACAATTTTATTATAACCGTTTAGGATTGTTTTTCTCTTTCATTCTCTCTCTCTCTTTGCTCTCTTTTATATCGCTCACTCCCTCTCCGTCTATCGACAAAACCAGTTGATAGCCGACCTAATCGGTCTCGTTGTACTGCCACAGCTTGATCTCCCCGTCGTCGCTCGTCGTGAGCAGCGTGCCCGGTGTGTGCGGATGCCAGGCGACCTTGTTGACGTCCTGGGTGTGTGCCTCGACCGCCGCGACCAGCTCGAACGTCGGCTCGTTCGGGTCGGAGTCGGACGTCTCGCGGAACACGCGCACCATATCGTCACCGCAGGCGGTCGCCAGCAGGCCGGTCCGCTTGCACCAGTCGAGATCGTACACGCTGCGCGTGTGGTACCCGGCCAGCGTGCAGACGCACTTCCAGACGGCCGACTGCGCCGGGCACGGTATGCCGAGCGTGTTGTCCGGCCCGTACCGCTGCCACAGCTTGACCGTGTGGTCCTCGCTGCAGGACGCCAGCCGCCGGCCGGTCGCGTCGAACGCGATGCTCCAGACGGTCGACGTGTGCGACTCGAGCGGGTCCAGCATCTCCCACTCATTGTCGGCCGGGTCCTGCCGGTACAGGCGGATCGTGTTGTCGTAGCTGGCCGACGCGAGCAGATCGTCGTGCGGGTGCCAGCACACCTTCTTCACGTCCTGCGTGTGCCCGTTCAGCACCGCCACACACTCGTACTCGTCCTCCTGGTCCGGCGCGTGGTGGATCTCCCAGATCCAGACCGACTTGTCCCGGCTGCAGGTCGCGAGCAGGCTGCCCGAGCGCGACCACGTCACGCTCTTCACCTCGTTGTCGTGGCCCTCGAGCGTCGCGTTGCACTCGAACTCGCCGGACTTCCGGTCCCAGATCGCGACCGTCGTGTCGAAGCTGGCCGAGGCGAGGTACTGTCCGCAGTAGGACCACGCGACGTCGCGGATCGTGCGCGACTGCCCGTCGGTCAGCACCGTCTGTGCCGCCCACCGGTCGCCCGCTTCCGACTGTGCCCACACGCGGACCGTCTTGTCCTCGCCGCAGGACGCGAACACTGTGCCGGTCGGATGCCAGGCCGCACTCCACACGCGCCCCACATGCCCGGTGAGCGTTTGCAGCAGCTCCAGTTTACCCATGCCGCTGCCGGGAACGGTTCGGTCGGTTGATTGCTGCGGCTGCGAGCAGTCGGTAGATGTTATCGCTTTCCTACGTGCAGTATGTCGCGCTTGCCGGTGCCGTTTCACTCGCAGTTGTTCGTCTCGGTTTGATAAGCCCTACCACAGGGGTTTGCCGCTCCGTCTAGAGCCCCGGAACGCCTGCGGGAAGTGGAGAAAACAAGCGGTTACAAAACTATCACCAAACATTTGCGCGCAGAAATGCTACTCACAAGCAAGGATCTTCCCTATCGGCAGGCTAGCAATGCGGTCCTGATTCGCTTCAATTCTCTAAAACACCCTGCACGGCAGCCCGTCACGTATCGCATGTAAACATTGATCTCTCACCCCCCCTTTGACAGCTCGCCGTGAGTGCGCTGTGAGCATTGGAACAAAACAATAACAAACCAAGCACTGTGCGACGGAATTTGCCGTTTGCTTTTCTATTACACAGAGGGAAAATGCCTTTATCGAACGCAAGTGATTGAAATTAATAAAATGCATGCATTTTCTTCACAAGTGGTTCTTCCCAACCGCTTGGCAGTGGAATGTGTGGGGAATGAGAGTCCCCGGAGGGTGGTGAGTTCTCAGCGAAAACTGGTACAAACTGGTATAATCGGTTCAACGTGGTCGTTACGATGTGTGCGTGCCCCATGACGAGCGAATCGCACTAGCGGGAGTCAAACTTTAGTAAACTCAACAGTGCCGCTGCGTTTGCTCAACTACCAGAGGAGGGTGAGTTGTTTGGTTGGTGTGATTTATGAGGTCGGGAAAGCGGCGACTGCATGCATGTGACATATTCTCGAGAGTATCTGCCTATGGTATCAGGCAGAATGGTTTATCTGAGCCCGCTGGGATATTGAAATGAACCATATCGTCATGTTCTTGGGAAGTGATGTGTGAGCTAATCTTTTACGCCAGCGTATGCGCTTGGGATTACTTCGTTGATGAGTGGGGAGATCGAAGATACCACGAACCGACACTAGGAGATGGACGTGACGACGACAAACAACAACCACCCAACACCAGTTCCAGTACACAGCGGACGATTTATTTTCCCCTTTCTAGTCTACAGCGTTTTCCAAACACCACACCTAGCGAATAAGGCTGTTCCGGAGACCGGTTTGTACAAAAGTTAACATTAAAATATCTCCATATCAATATTCCGTCCACCTCTCTTCTCTGCGCACTACTCGAAGCGTCGACACTGCCCGGCTGATATGTCATCAAATAGAGGAAGTCCAAGGCGCCGGTGTGCGCTGGCTAGCTACCGGTGAACACGAATTGATTTGATTGTCTGCGTTTGACTGTAGCGTTTGTAAGCGACGGTAACGCCACCCGAAATGGCACGGCAGCTAGGCGAACATCTAGAAGGCACGATTATGGCTGGACGGCACGAAGCGTTCGTTTATCGGACGTGCAGCATCTGGTGATGCTGCTGCTGGTGCTGCTGCGCCAGCGTCGATATGCAGTTGACGCACTCCACCGGGGGCGGGGCGTGCGCGGCGGGCGCGATGCCGAAGATCGCCAGGATCAGGCGCTTCAGCGCGGCCCGGAAGTCCTTCAGGTGGTACGCGTACAGCAGCGGGTTCATGGCGGAGTTGAGGTGCGAGAGCGTGATCACGAACAGCATGACCGGCGCGTGGATGTGGCACTGCGGGCAGAACGCGACGATGCAGTTGATCGTGTGCAGCGGCATCCAGCAGAGCATGAAGAACAGCACGATGACGGAGAGGTTCTGGGTGGCCTTCACCTCGCGGTTCTGGGCGGCGCGCAGCACGCGCAGCATCGTCCCGCTGTAGTTGTCCTTCTTCGTGCGGCGTCTGCTGCTGCTGCTGCTGCTGCTGGCGTCGGCGTTCGACAGCCGGCTGTCGGTGGTGCTCACCGACAGGATCTGCTTGCGCTGTAAGGGGAGTGGGGAGTGTGCGCGTGAGCTGAAGGCAGCTGTTGGGGTCTACCCTACCACACCTACCTGCCGCACGATGACCCGGTAGATGTGGATGTAGAACGCGAGCAGCAGCACCGCCGGTATGATGATCGTGACCAGGTACAGGAACACCAGGTAGTCGTAGTTCATCACCTTCACGAACAGGCAGGCGTCCTCGGACGGGTCCTCGTGCCAGCCGAACAGCGGCAGAAAGCCGATGATCGACCCGGCCAGCCAGCACATGCTGATAATATCTGCAAAGCGTACTCTGTGATACTCCCGCAGACAGCACTCCCCGCCGCCGTCGCTACTTACAGAGCGTGGTCTTGGTGCGCATGTTGCGCGAGTAGGCGAGCGGGTGCAGGATCGCCCAGTACCGGTCGATCGACACCGCGACCAGGCAGAAGATCGAGATCGTGCACAGCACCACCAGCAGCGAGATGGTGAACAGGCAGGCGTGCAGGTTCGTCGGCAGCCCGATCGAGGCGAGCACGGCGAACGGGATGCCGAGCGTGCCGACCAGCAGGTCCGCCGACGCCAGCGACACGATGTAGAAGTTGGTCCGGCGGCGCAGCCGGCGCTCGCGCTTGAACGCGACGATCACGAGCGTGTTGCCGAAGATGGCGGTCAGGGCGACGGTCGCCTCCAGCAGCGCGTACGGCACGTTCAGCCGGACCTCCGGCGGGTCGTAGTCGGCCGCGGTCGGCGGTGGGACGCCGCAGGTGCCGTTCTCCACGTCCGCCATCTCACACATCCCGGGCGCACTCCGGTGACACTAAGCGGGCGCGTGGACGTGCGTGCCGCCTGCAGACTTGCTCACCATGCCTCCAACTCCAACACTGTGCCACCTGCAATCTTATCTCACCAACCGACTAACAGTTTCGGCGCCGCTGTACTATGGGCATCAACAGGAAGAGAAGGAAAAAAAAACACCCCAACAAAACGACTAGTCACTATATGATGCACGTGGAGCCGCTAAGGTGTGCGCCGTCCTACGCGGACTTCCCCCGGGCTCTGGCAGCGCTGGCACGCGAGTGCGTTGTTGTCTCCGCACGGGACGGTTCCCGAATGCGCACACTCTGGCCGCAACAGCACCCACGGAGGAAGCGACAGAGCAACAACAACAACAACAACAACAAAAAGCAAGCTAAAACAACTACTCCCTATTTGGGAGTCCTCCGTACGCGAAGGTTCATTACGCCGTATTTACTTCCGCCGCGCCATCCCGCCCCATGTTTGACCAGCGCTGCTTTTTTACCTTCTTTATCGCAACACCAGCGCGGTAATTACCCTCCTGGTGTTGGCCACCCCGCGAGCCCCCCCCCCCCCCCCGGCCCCATTATTGCCATTTAGCAAATTCCCTAATTCACGGGCCCGTCCCCTGGGCCAATCGCGTGGATGACACGAGGCTACGGGGTGCTTCGATTGGCCTTACGTACATATTGAGTAGGGTTAGGTGGGGGGTCGTGAATTAATTTTTCCAACGCGCTGTTTATTTCTCCCTTCCTGCGGGGAGGCTCCAGGCTCCTCTCCGAGCCCTCCTTCCAGTCACACCAGCGACAGGGAACAGGCAGATGTGTGTACAGCGCATGCTTCTGCACGGTTCCTCCCGGTTCCGGCGCTGCCCCCAAACGCAGCGTCCACATTACTACCACCAAACGGCTCTCACTGGCAGCTCCAATATCTCACGGCGTGCCAGATATCCGCCACGATATCTCCTGACATCTATTCTCACTCCACAAGGATACCACTGTGCGGTAGAACAAGTGGGGGGGCCGAGCAGTAGTTCGCTCTCGCCGGCTCTCTTCCGTTGGCGCTCTTGTCGGCGTCGTTTCAACACTCGCTCGCAGGCAGGCTCGCTCGCTCGCTCTCCCCGCTCGGGCGACACACACCAGCCAGCCAGTACATTCAGCGTTCAGTATCCTTTAATCTGTTGCCAGTTAGTTGCGCTGCCCGTGCTGGGAAGATACTGTTGTGTGGTAACGCACTGCTCTGCTCGACTTCCTGTCCGCGCACCGAACCAGGCAGGACTATCGCGCGTACCGAGCGGGACGAGGGACTCGGGAACCGCCTGACGGGAACCAGCGGGAACCCGTTGAAAGGCGAAGCACAGCAGCAAACAACAATACGGTCGTTTGGTGACGGTCCCTGGCCTGGTGGATCGGTGTGCCCGAGCTGCTGGGTTGGCGCAACCGTCCCGGTGGTGAGATGAAGGCATCCTTCGCTGCGCGCCAGTGCTCGGTCCGCAGTGGGTTTGCGCGTAGTGCGAACGGCCGCGAGGCGGACAACGCAGCAGTTCCCGCGGCGCACAGTTCGGGTTCCGTTTTTTTATTTTTTGCGCCCGAAAGGTAGGCTAACCCCGTCGCATTCGCTGTTTTTCTTTGCTTCCCTGTGAACTGTGAACGTGTGCGCGCGTTTGCTTGTGCGTGTTTCTCTGTGTGTGTGTGGTAAAAATCGAACCAAAGAGAGCATCTCGAACTGCGCGTGTGGTGACTGTGTGCGTGCGTGTGTGTGTGTGCTTGCTTGATTACAGCGAGCCGAGTGTGCTGCGGTGTGCAGAAAATGGCTGAGCACAAAGATGGTGGCGAAAGTGGTGTCGTTGCGAAGCCGCGTTGCGCTTGATCCGGTGGTCCGGACGGCACGGGCCCACCACGGCGGGCTACAGTAACAAAGCGTGTGCATGTGCAGGCGTGTGTTCGTGTCAGTGGCCGCACTGCGTGTGATCCTGGTCCGCACGGTCACCTGGTCAACCTGGCCGCTCGGGCCCAGTGTCAGCGGGAAAGTGACAGTGTAAGTTTGGAGCAGCTCCACAAAGGGACCCGCGGCCATTACACACAATCAAAACCGAAGAAGCAACACAAAGAAGAAGGAAAAAAAACGCAAGACATTGCATATCATCTCCACTCCTACGCCACACAATCAATAAGTAGCGCCACAGTAGCGGAACGCGGATATTGGGCGCCGAGGACATCCTGCGAAAATATGCGTCCCAGCCGCGGATAATCGCGTAAGTAGGCAGGCCTTCCCGCAAAGCGCCATTAAATCTTGCACCCAGCCCCCCCCCCTGCTCTGAGGAAGACGCAAAAACTCGCCTCTTTATTGTTTCTTTTTCTTCCTTTCTTCGTGCGCCGTCCGCACTCTCCGAGGCAGGAGCTTTTCAGCTCACGCGGGAGCACGTATGCAGCGTGAGGTGTCGTGTCGTTACTCGTCGTTTCGTTACGGACTGTTGCGGGAACATATTGCTGGCATTAGAAGAGGAAGTGAGCAACACAGAGCGAACGAGCTTGTGTGGGAGAGCGAGAACGAGAGCGAGAGAGAGAGAGCGAGAGTGAGAGTGAGCGCGCGAACAGGATGCAGTGCGTTTGTGTGTGTGTGTTTGTGCGCGTTAGGTGGATGGCAGAAGAAGTAAAGCTAGGGATGCTCCATTTTCCACCGAGCAGACTACTAATGGTTGCCTGTGACGTTCCGAACTTGGAACCCCGGCGATGTAATCCGCTTTTTTTTCCTCCCCGTACGCTGAAAACTATCGGAGACGGAAAATGCTACTCGAAGAGACCACAGGGAACTTGGGGAGCAAATGGGTGGGATAATAGAGCAATCTTCTACCGCGATAGGGGCTTTAGGATGGAGAGGGAACTTTCCAATATCTCGATTGCACACAGCAGCAACAAAAAACCTAGTTTACTTTGCAATGGATGCGACATCGATACAACGACCCAGCAGGTCGTGAGTGTTTGTGTGTGCGTGTGGTTGCGCTCCACACAGTTTCGAGCGATTGATCCCAGCTCCACGCCACGAGCTACAGAAGGCAACCAAACAACAAAAAAAAGAGAACATCTGAGCCTAGATTGAATTTGGTTTACGAATTCGCTTATTTGCTTTCGATTTCTCAACCGCGGCACGGTGCGGCGTTTCACCCTGCACTGTTCGGGACGACCGGTTGGACCAGAGTAAATAAATAAACATCCTCGCACTCCAGGGTGCCCGCCAGGGTTCCCGTTTCGCGTTCCACGTTTTGCTTTGCAGCGCTCCTTTTGCTTCCTTCGTCTGCTGTTTTGCTTCCGTGCTGCACTCTCTTACGACTGGTGTTGTTATTTTTGCAGGATAATTGGTACCCGAATTTCGCAGCAGAAGTACGACCGGAGAGCTCGCTCGCAGAGGGAAGCGCCACGCAGCCCCGTGCGGCTGCAATGGGCTGTTGGTGAATCATCCACTCCGATCGAAAGCTCGCCATCGCTCGAAGCCGGCTCCTGTATATACCTAGAAGGGGTGGAGAAGGATAGAGCGAAACTACCAGCGTCCCGGATCGAGCATTATGCGATGGTACTGCTCGAGCGTGCGAAGCCAGTGAAAATGATACAGCTGTACTGTACAGGTAAGCGTTGCTGTGTTCTATTCCGTTCCTTCAGAGTAGGGTGGGCACCGCAGTTTGTGGTGCTCACCCCGCGCACACCGTTCCAACCGACTAGTCGTGGGACAGAGGCGCTCGGCAGATGAGACGTGTGCGACGACTCTTACGCACACTTCCAGTGCGGCGACGGGGCCATTGTTCCGATGCTGTGCCGGAGAGCTGCCGCACACACTGACAGCGATCGGTGCTGTCAGATCAGTGACCGCTTGCGGAGGTGTGCGGAGCGATCCTCTCTCACGCTCGCATCTGCTGGGCAGCCGAACTGCGCGCGTGCTCTCTACAACAACAACAAAAACCCGACGTGTTCGTTCGCAGTGCTGCTGTTCCTGCTGTCGACGGCACTGTGCGCCGACTGGAGTGCGAGCTGCCCGCTGAACTGCATCTGCAAGTGGTCGAACGGGAAGAAGTCGGCGATCTGCAACGGGGCCGCCCTGACCGCGGTCCCGTCGAACCTGTCGACCGAGATCCAGGTGCTGGTGCTGAACGACAACAGCATCCCGTACCTGAACCGGGAGGAGTTCACGACGCTCGGGCTCGCGAACCTGCAGAAGATCCACCTGAAGCACTCGCGCGTCCGGTACCTGCACCGGGAGGCGTTCAAGAACCTGAAGATCCTGGTCGAGGTCGACCTGAGCGCGAACGAGATCGAGACGCTCGACAAGCAGACGTTCGCCGGCAACAACCGGCTGCGCATCATCAACCTGTACGACAACCCGCTCAAGATGCTGGTCGCGGAGCAGTTCCCGGTGCTGCCGTACCTGCGCAACATCGACCTGCACGGCTGCCAGCTGCGGTACGTGGCGGAGACGGCGTTCTCCAACCTCGACCTGCTCGAGCTGCTCGACCTGTCGAAGAACCGGCTCGAGAGCCTGCCGCACCACGTCTTCAACCACATGCGCAACCTGAAGACGCTCGTGCTGGAGGAGAACTGGTGGAACTGCGACTGCCACCTGCGCGACTTCCGCGGCTGGTACCTGGAGAGTGCGCTCAACCGGCGCAGCCTGCACTGCCAGCGGCCGGCCGCCCTGCAGGGCCTGTCGTGGGAGTACCTGACGACGGAGCAGTTCGGCTGCATGCCGACGGTCGACGTCTACCGCGACGAGTACGAGCTGGAGGACCTCGGCACGAACGTCACGTACAAGTGCGTCGTGTCGGGCGACCCGGAACCGACGGTCCGGTGGGACGTGAACGGCCGGGACGTCGACCAGGGGAACGCGATCGTCGAGACGGAGCGGCACGTCGCGCTCGACGGCAGCGTCACGCACTGGAGCAACCTGACGATCCTGAACGTGACGAGCAACGACGCCGGGTTCTACACGTGCACCGCGACGAACCGGGTCGGGCTGGCGGCCCGCAACCTCAGCCTCGTCCTGCCGGAGGTGGTCGAGCGCGTCATCATCAAGACGCCGGAGACGTTCTGGTACTTCGGGCTGATACTCGGCATCTTCGGCACGATCTTCGGCCTGCTGGCGCTGTCGGTCGCGGTCTGCCTGGTGAAGCGGAAGCTGCGGATGCGCCGCCGCCGGAAGACGATCAAGAACAGTGTCAGCTTCAACGACCAGGAGAAGAAGCTGCTCGACCTGAGCATCACGACGAACGAGCGGCAGGAGTTCAGCGCGAGCGACGCGGTCACGCCGTCGACGAAGACGGACTCGACGATCGCGCTCGAGCCGGTCCAGATCACGATCGAGTCGATCGCGACGGCGGCGAAGCGGGAGGAGTACCCGCTGAACGTCGGTGTCTTCCCGCCGCCGCCGGAGTTCTGCGCCCAGATGCTCGGCAACCCGACGTTCAGCAACATCTACATCTCGGTGTCGGTGACGCAGGACCCGCTCGAGGGCGCCGACGTCAACATGTACCCGGACCTGCTCAACATCCCGAACCGCCACCAGAAGGGCCCGCCGAAGATGGCGCCGGTGAGCGTGGCGTCGTACGCGACGCTGCCGCGCAAGCAGGGCGGCGGCGGCGGCGGCGGCGGCCCGCGCTGTTCCATCACGTCCGGGCACAGTTCCGGGTCGAGCGGGGCGAGCACGGTGGCGGCGGCGGCGGCGGCGGCGGTGGGCGCCCCCGACGGCCCGATGCCGCTGACGGAGGCCGTTGTCAATTACGCGACCGGGGTGGCCCTGCGCGACGACTCCGGCTGCGAGATGTCCGCGTCACCGGTGCCGTCCATGTGCGCCGAGTGCAGCCAGGTGCTGCAGGCGAAGTACGCGACCGGCACGGGCGCCCGCACGCTGACGGCGGTCGTCGGCGGCGATCTCGCCGCGCTGGCCGCGTCCGGCGGCAAGTGCGAGAAGCCGCTCGCCTGCCTCAAGTACGACAATATGGGCCGCCGGTACACGGCCGCCGGTAACTCGACGCTGTCGCTGCCGGACGAGCTGAAGGCCGGGGCGTCGGCGGTGGTCGTCGGTGGCGGTGGCGGCGGCGGCGGCGGCGGCGGTCCGGGCGCGTCGTTCGCGGTCAAGCAGCAGGACATCGAAACCATCGTCGAGCAGGACGACGCGCCGCACGCACTGGACGAGCCCGATCGGCTCGACGACCCGATGATGGAGTCGACAGCGGCGGCGGCGGCGGCGGCGGCGGCAGCAGCAGTTGCGGACACCGGACCGGAGCAGGCCGCAGCCCAGCGGTCGGGCGGTCTGTACGTGGTGGGCAGTGACTTCGTCTCGCTGTAGTCGTCGCCCCGGCCGGTGCCGGTGCCATCCTACCTGTCTGCCGCACCCGCGGAGCGCAGGTGGACCGGAGGCACGGAGCAGCCGATCCAAACCATCGAACTTAAGCTGTACAAACATGTCTATCCCACACCCGCCCACACGACTACCGACTACCCCTGTCCGCCCTTCCAGACCAGCACGTACACAGGAACGCACCAGTATTAGTTGGACGCCGGCAGAGGAGCTTCCGTACCGCGCGGCCCACGTTCGTTTCCGTCCCCCGGCAGGTCCGCTTCCGGGCGACTACGTGATAACCGAGCCTCTGCTTTGGTTGGTAGCTGTTCCGCTGTACTCCCGTCTTCCCATTCGCTTGGTAATCCCCACGTTCCACTCAGGCACTGCACGCGGCGGTAAGACCACAACAGTTACTCTGTAGGTATTATATAGATACACACACACCTATATATATATATATAAATATATATACAAACAAACACATATATATATATAAAAACATCGGGCTGTCGCTTTCACACTCATATCATTCGCTCCCACTGCTCCTCCTTACTGCTCACACGGTAGACACCTGGCGAAGCGCGAGGTTAGGGGCAGTAAGAGACTGTGGAGGTCTCTGGATCGGTTCTCCCCCTCCTACGGCGTAACCCAATCACTGCCGGAGAGCGGCTCCGCGTGGAGGCGTCGGCAGTGGCAAGTACGGTCTCGAACGGAATCTGACACATCTCAGACCACCAAGCCAAAAATGTGGTCTTCCAGCTGGCAGGCAGCAGCCAGGGCGAAGCGGGAACGACGGGGAGGCGACCGAACACGAAACCTGCGACGCACAGCCGCGCTTGTTCGATCCCGTTAGTGGAAAGTAGCTTAGTTCTGTCAGCGTCCGTGGGGCCTCCAACATGGCCGTCACTTTCTTCCTTTCGTTGGCGCAACGGGTGCAAGTGCTTCACTGTACTGACACGATTTATGTTTTGTACCCCCTCTTCCCTCTTACTACCCCCACCCCACCCCCCACCCATGCCCTTCCACCCACTCCCCTTCGCTGTTAAAATGGCGGCAGAAGGCCTAGCTGGTACTACGTTTATACGGCTGCTGACTATTTAGATGTTATGTTTTCGTGGTTCATTACAAATCTCTTACTCGCTGTCTCTCTATCTCACACACACACACAAACACGTATACACAGACACGAAACGTGCGGGTAGTGACATAGCAGGAAGGTGGCGGTAACAGAACGAGTAGAGCAGTGTGGTAGCTTTACTCCAGCACACCAGCAACATTACCCGCTCGAAGAAACCAAAACAAGCTAACTAGAAGAAGAAGAAGAAAGCAAAAACAATGGTTACTAAAAGAAGAAAACGAAAGAAAACAAATATAATCCGACGGAGAACGCAACATTAAAAATGTGCAAAAGTGACAGCTGTGTATGGTAGCGTAATAGTGGTCGGATCGGTTCGGTCGGACAGTTCCAATCAATGGGTTTTTTTCCCCCTCCCCCAGGTCGCGTTCTTTCGTGTCCAGCGGGGGGATAGGTTACGGTGGGAGGGGGGAGGGGCGCAGGGGGAGGTACGATTAAGATGTGTTAAATGTGTAAACAATGGAATGTGAAACATTTCGCGCGAAGTGGCGCGACATTGCAAACTAAGGCAGCATGTAAAACAAACAAATAAACAAACCAAGCAAACCAACAACAAAACCGAACAAAACAAACGAAACTACCACGGCGGTATTATAACGATAAGCTTACGGTGACTTTTAGTTGGAACGCAGTTGTGTTAACGTATTTGCAATTTAGTAGATGAAAGTAATTTTAGATCATTACCAGCCGGAGGATACTTCAAAATACAACACACAGACACAAACAACCAACCAATCAAATCTAGTTAGAGAACAAATGAAACAATTTTAGCGTACAATTAGTAGTATATGCATATTGACGATAGAGAAACAAAGCAAACAAACAAAAAAGATAGAAAAAGAGAGCGAGAGACGAAGAAAACGCAGGAGAGCGAGCGAACCAGTTGCAGCAAAGCGAAGCGAAGGAGAAAGAGAAAGCAACATGGGTTCTAAAGCCAAATGACAGCGAGGAGAAGAGAAAAAAAAACACAAATAATAACACATGTATTCTTTCAAGGTTCTCCACGGCAGAGGGTGTATGATTTGCGCATGTATAGTGAACGAAAATTCCAATGGAAAGGATAAACGAATCAAAACTACTGTAATTAATTAAAGAAAAAAAACTTCTCTCCATCCCCGTCCTCCACACCACACCCTTGTCTAACCATGCCCCCCCCCCCCTCCTTCACTTTACCCCACCACATAGAACACACAAACACACACAGACCCCAACCACTGGCAGTCAATATACTACTAGAGCAGTATGATACGTAATTATTTCCGACGCGTTTAGCTCTTACCGTCTTGCGACTTTTGCGTGTTTGTATAAGCTTTCTAGTTTCGGGCGCTTCCGTTTGGCAGTGCGCTAGCGCGTGGCCTCCTCCGTTTTTTGGACATTGTCGGCCTACGGTTACTTAGGGGTAGAGCGTTAGGTGGAACAGGCGCAACCGATAGCGCCGAGCGCACGGGCTGGGGTGCAGATTTTAGTGCAATAGTTTAGCGTTTTTTGCTGAAGGATCTTGAACTCTCGGTTCCACGGTTTGTAGTTTATAACTCGCTCCCCCCCAATCCCACTGTCAAAAAAAAACACACACACACACAGAACAGACATTTCAGTATCGAAAAGGGTACGCGTTGAGTGTGCGATATAGTAGCTCCGCTTTGGCGCACTGTTGGACGCATCGTTATGTTTTTGAAGAGCACGGAAAAAATACGCAAGGAAACTGCAGCAAACGGCCGAAACGCAGTGGACAATCAGCGACCGCTTTCTGGCGCTATTGCTGCTCCAAATGCTTGCATTTTTTGTTGTTGTTGTTTGGTTGTTGTGTCAATTCGCCCTCGAAGTCGCACTAGTCGCGGAGAGGTTTGTCGATCGCCATCGCGTCCTGTGGACGCGTACGCTCCCTGCACTTACGGAACGCGCCAAGTATACGCGCAGCCCATCCCAACCGTCATTGCCCGGGCGGAGCGGGCAGACCCTCGCTAGTATACCACGGTGGATCCCCTGTCTGTAGCATATGCTTGACTCTCTCTCTCACACATATGTAAACACCTATAAATCAATACTAGTCAATCCATCGTTTCAGAGCAGCAGTAACAAGGAAGAAGAGAAACAACAACAGAAAAAAACAACACCCCTCCCCCAAAACAACCGACATTTAATATACTTTAATGCTCATGCAAAATTAGAGTACTTTCTAAGAAATAAAGCGAGAGAATAATTGAGAAAAATACATCTATGTTACGTGAAAAGCACGGTGAATTATCACAGTGAAAGAAAAGGCACGGCAGCACAGAACGGTAGGTCCGACCGGCGAGAGTGTTCGTTCAGTCTTGTTTCAGAACAAGGGCCATCGACATGTGATGTTGTGTTGGTGTTAGAGGCAACAAAAGGAGCGTTGTCCGACGCTTAGTCTATGAGAGGTGACAGTTTTAGTATTTACTAAATATACTTCAGTAGATGAATACCTAGTAGAAGGAATTCTTGTATGTCTTGGCTACTCATCAAGTTTGGCCGGTTAAGAGACTTGACTCATTTGGTATAGAATAAAGAATCTACAGAAAGGCAAAAATCAAGAAATGTTTTACCTGCAAAGTGAAAAAAGTGCATCCGAACGCTAAAGCATAAAAGCAACATTCTGGATCTTTGTTCTCACTCGTCGAAACAAGACAATAAGTGAAAAAAGGGAGCACAGCCCTTTTCGATCCCTTTCGAGGTTTGTATTTGATAAAACGATTTCCGTGCCGATTGGATACTTTTAGGGCTAATAAAGCAAAATTTCGTCACACACACGCACACAAACATGTGACGTAACCGTCCGCTCGGAACTGGTATAAAGTGTAATTTTCTCGTTTCAAACGCCAATTCACCACAGCTGTCAGAACTGTCACTCATCGTAACGTCAAATGTGCAAAAAAAAACAACAAAATAAATCAACACACATAATTGTAAACAAACTTTTGGTTTTCCGGAAACACCGGCTGTGATAATGTTGAAATCGCGGCGAATTTTGTCGCTGCTCGTGCACCACAGCATCCGGCAGCCGCCCACCCGGCTGCTGCACGTTTCCGCCCGGGCGGCGGTGAAGAAATTCGTCGACTCGGAGAACGACTACGCGTGTTCCGTCCTGCGCAATGTGCGGCTCGAGCAGCCGGCGGAAGTTCCGACCGGACTGGCGGTGGGGTCATCCGCCGCGGAGGATGTGCTGGTGGAGCTGAAGCGGATCGTGGGCGCGGGCACCTCCTCCACGCTGCTGGACGCACGGTCCGGGGACTTCGTGGCCCGGTTCGTGCGGCTCGTGCCACAGTTCAGCGACGAGCAGCTGTCGCGGGCGTTGGAAACGCTCGGCACGCTCGAGGAGGTCCGGTCGATCTACGACCCGCACTACCTGAGCCTCTGGACGACGCTCGACGCCGAGTGCCTGGAGCGGGTGACGGGCTGGAACGTGGAGCGGCTGCTGTACATGGCCGACCGGTGGTACCCGCTGCGGTTGGCGAAGCAGGGCCGGTTCGTGAACAAGGCGATCTGGAAGATCAGCAACCGGCTGCGCAAGCTGCCCCCGGACCAGCTCGTCAAGACGGTGTTCTACATCAACCTGACGCGCGTGCCGGTCGAGAACATGATGGACATTGAGGTGAACTTCCAGCAGCGCTTCGACGCGTTCACGATCGACGACATCGCCGTGCTGTGCATGGGCTTCTTCAAGACGGAGACGCCCGTCCGGTCGGGCGAGCTGCTGGAGCAGATCTATCAGCGCGTGACGGCGGACGTCCGCACGGTGGAGGACATCCCGCTGACCGCGATCCTCAAACTGCTGCGCTATTCCTCCCGCATACCGCAGGTGCCGTCGATGCAGCGCCTGCTGGACGCGCTGGTCGCGGAGATCCCGCGCCTGTCGCACCTCGCCTGCCTGCACGTCGCCCTGCTCGGCAGCGACATCCACGTCTGTCACCGCGACACGCTCGAGCGGATCGTGCACAAGTTCCTGCCGTCCGTGACCACCCTGCGCCTGAAGGACATGGAGCGGATCGCGTTCGTGCTCGCGCACGGCAACGTGTCGCTCGCCGGCGCCAGCGACACCCACCTCCTGCGGGCCATCCTCGCCGAGCTGCCGCACCGCGTGCCCGAGATCGTCCAGTACCCGCGCTGCTACGTCGCCCTGCTGCACTTTCTCGCGCTCCGGCACATCTGCGACGCCGGGTTCGTGTCGGCCGCGTTCGAGCGGCGCTTCCTGCAGCTCGCGTACGGGCGCAACATTGCCGGGGCCGGCCGGGAGGCGGTCGCACTGGACGCGTACGCCGCCCTCAACCTGCCCACGTACGCCGGCAACCGGTTCCCGGCCGATGCGTACCGGTTGGTGTGCAAGCTGACGCAGGACTACCTGCCGAACGCGAACTACAAGCTCACCAAGTCGGACCGGATGCTGCTGGACGTGCAGGAAGCGTTCGGCGGGCTGGTGGGTGAGCCGTGCGCGATTCTGCACCTGCTGCCGCACTACCAGCGTCCCGATCTGCTGTTCTGCTGTGATGGGCGCACGCGCCAGGTGGTGCCGCTGGACGCGAGCGCTACCCACGCGACGCACGAGATCCGGACGCGGGAGAGTGTGCTCGGCGTGCGCAGCGGGGAGCGCCAGCTGCGGCTCGTGGCGATCGTGGTCGGTTCGTGGAATTGCTACGTGCGCGACGAACGGCGCCGGACCGGTGGGTACGCGATGAAGCTGGAGCAACTGCGGCAGCTGCACTACGACACGGTCGAGGTGAGTGCGGGCGATGTGGTTGGGTGATGAAATTTTCCAATTTCCCTTCCAAGCAACTTCAAACCCCATTTGCTGGAGCGCTAAAAATCACATCTAATTAACGTAACGACGAGTCCGATGCCTGGATGCTGTGGAAGTTACAAAGTCCTGCGGTGTTGCTACAGCATTGGTTGTAAAATTAGGTATTTTTGAGCAGAAAATCCTGAGCAGCGGACGGAAAATCGAAGGCTCAGAGATAGTGTTTGTGGAAAAAGCCTAAACATATACTTTGCATATGTTATCCGCCTCATACAAACGCTTTATGGGCCAGTTTATTGTTAGTAAGCTGCTGTAAAACACTACAAAAGCGTTTTGACGTATTGTTTTTGCGATTTTACATATATTTGCTCCTAAAAATATGTAATCTGCATGGAAAAAACGCTTTCCAGGCAAGAAAAACATGTATAAAATATGTTTTTATTTTATTTTATTAGACACACGCGAGTAACGTTGGACTAATCTCGGTTATGAAATCGCGTCCACTTGCATTGTTGTACATGGTTCATTGTGTGCTTACATTATCTTAACGATAGCTTCGTCCTACTCAATCCTATTGTAGACATTGTACTATCTCAAACCGAGGACGTGGTAGTTGCCACTGGAATGCCGTCGCCTATGTCATCCTAAGTGTGCTTTCTTTCCCGCAGATACCCTGGTACGAGTGGCCGTACTACTCCCGGGACGATATGCGCAAGTATCTGGAGGCGAAGCTGTCACCGTACCTGCCGAAAGCCCGCCGGCAGGCAGCCGCACTGAAATAAACCAACCGACGATAGTCAACCCCGTACAGGCTGTGCTGTGCTTACACATAAACGCTATATTTAACAAGCTGAGAAACGAAATATTTAACAAGCCCCCCCCCCCCCCCTCCGACCCCCTCAGTGCCCCTGGGAATCCAGCTACTCCAGCAGCTTCGTGAGCGTCTTCTTCGTGTACT
>KB672491.1:4915448-4945388 GCA_000349145.1 Anopheles dirus | reverse complement strand
CGATCACATGATTGCGTACGGCCCGCATCATTTTGGTACTGGATTCGTTCTGGACGTTGTATCCATCAGGATATACGAAAAGAAGAAGGTGTAGTTAGAGAGAGAGAGAGAGAGAGAGAGAGAGAGAGAGAAAAAAAAAGACCACAACAGCGTCGAGTGATTATTTTTTATATATTTATTACGTTCTATTTATAATACACTTGCCCTTTTTAAAGGTCAGCGCTACTCTGTTTCATTACTTACTTTGCACTGTTTGCCCCCTTTTACGCATCCTATATTTCGTGCCTGACAATGTGCTGCATCTGCCATGACTAGCTCGGCTTTGCATTGTGCCTTACTCTTCCCGCCCGTCTGCGTTCGTTCTTTGTTTATAAATTCTGTTATACGGACACCACACCGCAGTTGCTGGATATCTATTCACATTAAACCAGAATAAGTAATATACTTCTTCGTCACGCTCGCGCGCTCTCTTTTTCTCTCCACCATCGCATCCATCGCATCCGTTGGGTCTGCGATTTGCTACAGTGCTGCTTAGATCCTTAAATCTGTAAAAGGGTTACGTGTATTAGTTTGGGTTGTTTCTTGTTTGTTTTTTTTTTTGGTTGCTTTTCTGCGATTTTTTCTTTTATTTTGGTTGTCATTTGATTGTTAACACACACAAATTCTATTTGTAATTATTGATTAGACGGGAGGAATGGAACGGAGGCAAAGGAAACGGTAGGCGGAGCAGGAGCAGCCTGGCCCCGGGTCCAATCCGTGCTGCGGTGCCACTAACACCGACATGGCGACATGGCGACTTGCCTGGAAGAGTGACAGCACAGAGAGGCGCACAGACGGTCCGGTGTGTGTGATCGACAGCAAAACCGTTCGTGCAGCACTGTACAAATGAAGCTGACGTCAACAGATAGAAACGTAAGGTTTGCCCGTATCGTTCGTTCAACGAAGAAGCCAGCCAGCGTCCAACCGTGGGCAACGCTCACTGGCTTCTCTTTGGCACATTTGCGCTTCGGCAAGTCCGCACTGGAGACCGAAGCGCCCTTATCCTAGGTGCGTTAACGCAAACGAAAGAACGAACCTACTCCTCTCTGCCACTGCCGACTTTGGTCACGGTTCCGGGCGATATGGGTGACGAACTGTACGCTAAACTAGTAATCGTGCCTGCCTGGTTTGTGCTTGTGTTGTAGTACTCGTAGATTAGTGAGAACCGTTCGGCTGGCGAAACGATGCGCATTTTAGATTTGAATTACTTGGTGGGACCGTTGTATGACTATTCGTTCGTTTTTGTTTTGAGGGCGGGGCCTCCCTTTCTGTATGTGTATGTAGGGGAGTCCCACGTGCTGGTGCCTGCTACCTCCAGGGAAGCTAAAATAACCCCCACCCATCCCTTAACTTGAACATAAACAAAAACAAACAAAAAAGGGAATCTCGTATCTCATCAGGTCCTGGATCCGTTCACCAGCAGCTCTCTTTGTGCGTTTAGACACGAAACGTGGAAGAAGGGTTGCTGTTGCTGTTGTTGTTGGTACGGGATATTATGCCACCGAAGCGTAGAAGCTCAATACAGTAGAACGACGAGTTAAAAATATGGATGCGTCCGCTCCGCTCGGCTCCAGCCAGCAGTTCGTTGGGTAGACATCGATTAGCGCTCAACCGTGATCGTGCTATCACGGGCTCCTATCACGGGCTGTGTGCGAGTGTGAGTGCGACTGGAGCGTTCACGAGCGAGCGGCTTGATTCGTACGCTCGCCGGTGGCTATCAGTTCATCACCCTCACCGGCAGGCCACGCCCCTCCTCTTTCTGTCGCGTGTCGGTTCGAAACCAATGCTTGAGAACCTGTGTTTTTTTCCCCTCCGTTCAGCCGCGAGCGGTCGCTCTTTCCGCTCTCGCCAGCTCATCCGGGGGGCGGGGGCCCACCACTAGGCGCGCTGTCACCTTTAGTAGTAGGTCGGGAAGGGATGGTAGGCGGCCGCCGTCGAGCTGTGCTGGTTGATCGGTGGCGACGCGATGTTCTGCTTCATCGGGTGGTGGTAGTTGGACGAGCCGACCTGGTGGTGGTGGTGGTGGTGGTGATGGTGGTGGTACGCACCGAAGCCCCGCGTCGGCGACACGACGTGCCGGGGCGGGGGCGGCGGCGGCGGCGGCGCGGCCGGAGCCGCCGCCCCGCCCTGCCCGGTCGCGTCCGACAGCAGCCGGTTGTTCTGCTCGAAGATGAGGTGCGTGGCCGGATCGCTCACCAGCAGCCGGTGGTGGTCGGCCGGCTGGATCTGGGAGGAGATGAAGGAGGCGTGCCGGACGGACGCGTGGTGCGCCCCGTTGTTGACGGTGTGGTGCGTGCCGGTGTTGGAGCTGAGGTCGAGCGACACCATGCGTATCATGTCCGGGTGGTGGTGGCCGCTGTACGAGAGCGTCGGTGTCGGCGGCGACTGCACGAGGTAGCTCGAGCTGCGGCTGAGGTCCACCGTGACCGACTGGTCCGCGTCCGAGTCCTGCCCCTGGACGTGCTCCTGCACGAGGTGCTGCAGCTGCGTCTGCTCGAGCTGGAACGATTCCTGCTGCTGCTGCTGCTGCTGAGACTGCTGTTGCGTGTGCTGTTGTGATTGTTGCTGCTGCTGCTGTGTCTGGTGTTGATGGTGATGGTGCTGATGTTGATGTTGATGATGCTGTTGTGCCTGCTGTTGCTGCTGCTGCTGCTGCTGCTGCTGCTGCTGCTGGTGATGATGTTGTGATTGTTGCTGCTGCTGCTGCTGCTGCTGCTGCTGCTGGTGATGATGTTGTGATTGTTGCTGCTGCTGCTGCTGCTGCTGCTGCTGTTGCTGCTGCTGCTGTTGAGGTTGCTGTTGCTGTTGCTGCTCGCGCTCGCTCAGTATGTCGTAGATGTGGTGGTGGTAGCGGTTGAAGTGCAGGTTGCCGCCCGTCTGCGCCGACAGCTGGAAGTTGGTGTGGTGATATGCGGAGACGGACGCGCGCGACGACATGTCCAGCCCCTGGAAGTCGGCCGCGTCGCCGATGCTGTTGCGCTGGAAGTCGACCAGGTCCTCGTTGCCGTACTTGATGCGCATGTCGGCGGTGGCGGCCGGCAGGCTCGCCCCGCCGAGGCCGCGGCCCCCGTCGCCGTACTTCTGCTGGTGCTGGATGAAGTCGGCGGTCGCGCTGGCCCCGCCGGGCGCCCCCCCGTTCCCGGCGCCGGCCGCCCCCGCCAGCTTCAGCTTCTCCTCGCCCTGCACCGCACTGACGGACAGGTTCTCCGCGATCACGATGCTGCTGTCCTCGTCGCTCGACAGCTGCTGCAGGTGGTGCGCGTCCTTCAGGTTCGGCTCGAAGCCGTCGAGCGTGAGGGCGCTGATCGCCTTCGGCTGCTCCTGGCGGCGCGCCGCCCCACTGTAGCCGGGCTCGGCCGGCCCGAAGTCGTACCGCGGCAGGGACGGCGTCGAGGCGGGCGAGATCAGGTCGTGCTCGGCGTAGATGGCCCGCGAGCTCGACCGCACCGGCGACCCGCCGACCAGGTGCTGCCGGCCGCCGGCCGGCCCCGGCGTCGCCGCGTACCCGAAGTCCCCGGGCTGCTCCGGCGACAGGGCGCTCCGGACGGAGTCGACGCTGGCGGTCAGCTTGTGCGGCCCGGCCACGGACGCGCCCTGCAGCTGCTGCGCCAGGTGCTGCCCGTCGTAGTGCAACAGCTCGCTCTCCTCGTAGATGGCGGCGCACTTGTCGCGCGACTTCGGCCGGCTGACCTGCGCGGCCTGGGCGCCGCCGGCGCCCCCGCCGCCGCCGCCGCCGCCACCACCGCCGTACTGCGTGATGGAGTTGAGCTGCATCGAGAAGTGGTGCGACTTGAGCAGCTTCATCTCGTCCACCGACTCGTCGAGCTGGGCCGCACTGAACGCGCCGTTCGCGGGCAGGGCGTTGCTGCCGGCGTCCGTCCCGGTGCCGCCACCGCCACCTCCACCTCCATCACCGCCGCTCGGGTCCAGGTGGTTGATGTGCAGGCCCTGCTGGCTCTGCTGGTTCGTGCTGATCTCCGCCTCGGTGATGATGTTGCTGACCGAGTTGAGGGCCGCCTCCACCAGCATGCTGGCGGACGTCGGGATCGTGTTGAGCGTGCCGCGGGCCGCCCCGCCCCCGCCGCCGTTGTAGAACGACCCGAGCAGCGTCTGGTGGTTGAAGTGGCCCTGGAACGCGTGGCTCTGGAACGCGGGCAGGTCCGGCAGGCTCAGCCCGGTGAAGTTGGACGTGTACTGCTGGATCTGGGCGTGCGCGCTCTGCTGCTGCTGGTTCGGGTTGTTCGAGTCGACCACGTCCAGGATGGTCGAGTTGTCGTCGTCCTCCTCCTCGTCGTCCGCCACGTTCGGCGGCGGCGTGTTCACGTTCCCGTTCATGATCAGCTTCGTGAGGAAGTCGCGCCCGGTGACGGTGCCGAGCATGGCGCCCGCCTCGCCCTGCTGCGTCCCGGCGGCGGCGCCGGCGCCGGCGGCGCTCCCGTCGCCCGGCAGCTGCTCCCCGTCGCTGATCCACTTCTTGCTGCCCTTGCTGATGACGAGCCCGGCGTTGCCGCCGCCGTTGATGTACTCCTTGTACTTGAGGTTGCTCGCCAGCGACGCCATGTCGACGAAGCCGCCGTCCACCTCCGGCACGCCCTTCATCTCGTCGTCGCTGCCGCCCGCCTTGTACTGGAGGGCGGCGGCGGCGGCGGCGGCGGCCGCCGCCGCAGCCGCCGCCGCCGCCGCTGCCGCCGCCGCGTTCGCGTCCAGCTGGTTTGATATGTTCAGCCGGTGCAGCTGGCCGACGTGCAGCCCGCCCGCCTTCGGCTGCTCGTCCGGCAGCGCCGGGTGCACCAGATGCTGCATCTCCTCCAGGCCGCCCCGCTCGCCCCGGCCCTCGTCCAGCCCGTGGTGCGCGTGGTGGTGGTGGTGGTGGTGGTGGTGGTCGATGATGTTCTTGCGCATGTCGTCGACGGCACCGGCGCCGCCGGCGCCGCCCGCCGCCGACGTGCCGATCGCGGCCACCTTCGCGATGTCCTTCAGGTTGTTGTTCAGGATCGAGGTGATCTTCGTCGACAGCAGCGACAGGTTGCTCTCGTTCCGGCAGAGGTCGTTGAACGACTCGAGGATGTTCTTCGTCTTGAGCAGGTTGTTCGAGAAGGGCGACGGCAGCCGGGACAGCTGGTGCTGGTGGTGGTGGTGGTGGCTGTGGTGCAGCGCCTGCTCGTCCTGGTCGCCCTTCGCCAGGCCCGTGGGGTCGTCGAGCGGCGCGTGCTGCTGGTCGCCGTGCTGCAGCTCGTGCTGGTGCTGGTGCTGCAGCTGCCCGCTCTGCTCCACACCGTCCTGCTGCTCGTCCGCGTGATGTACGGAGAGCTGCTGCTGCTGCTGCTGTTGGTGCTGCTGTCGCAGCAGCTTCTGCTGGTGCAGCTCGTCCTCCTTCTGCAGCACGTCGGCGACAGGCAGACCCGCCACCAGCTGACTTGATTGATGCGCAGTTGATAGACGTTGCGATGCGGGCGGTGTATTGGGATAGTCCAGCTGTGATTGATGGGATGATTGCTGCAGCTGTTGCACCGTCGTTTTGACTTGGTCGGTTGACTCTTGGTGAAGGGCCTGCGCGAGATCTGGTTGCTCCAGGAGATGCGTCTGCTGCTGCTGCTGCTGCTGCTGATGCACCGACGACTCGTCGAAGTGGTTCAGCTGGCGGGAGCGCTTTTTCCGTTCCACCTTCTCACTCGCGTACCCACCTTCTTCCGATGCCGACGATTTGTGTCGCTGCCGGCGCTGTACTTCATCTGCGAATAGGATTCAGTGAAGGGTTCAGTGTGCCTCCCTGTCCACCCATTTACCCGAAACCTACCGATGATGCCGTCGTTCAGGCCGCCCGAGTACGCGTCGAACGTGTACGCGACGCTCCGCTCGATCTTCGGCATCTGCTCCTGGGTGTAGCCGTGCACCTTCTTGTAGTGGAACTGCAGACACTGCTTGGTCGTGAAGGCGGCCGTGCACTCGCTCTCCGCGCATCTGTGAAGTGAAGTGCAGTTCGCATTGTTAGTCGAGGTTGCGGTTCGCTCTCGCTCCGGACGCGCCCTTACTTGAACGGCCGCACGCCCGAGTGCGTCAGCATGTGGATCTTGAGGTTGGAGCGATTCTGGAACAGCTTCTGGCAGCGCGGGCAGCTCACCACGGCCGAGTTGCGGCTGTGCACCTCCTTCGAGTGCCGCTGGAGGGCGGCCCGCGAGCCGAGCAGCTTCGAGCACAGCTTGCACTGGAAGTCGCGCAGCACGTCCGCCATGTCGCTGTGCATGCGCTTGATGTGCACCTTCAGCTTCTGCGGCTGGCAGAACTTCCGCCCGCAGAAGTCGCACAGGGGGCGCGTGCGCTGCGGGTTCGCACTGCAGCCGTACGTGCGGTGCATTTCCAGGTAGTTCAGCCGCAGGAAGAACTACAGCGGGAGGGGCAGAAAGCAAAACCGGCTGCGTTAGTGAATGTTCTCTGAATCTCTGAATCGGAATGTTTGGAATGGAGGTACGAGAATCTGCAAAGATCGGTTAATCTCCAGAGTGTCATGGATCTCCACGGATTCTTGGATCTCCAACGATATCTCCAAAGATTCGTGAAAGAATGGATCCCGAACGGAAGACTCGTAGATCTGAATCTCTGAATCGGAATGTTTGGAATAGAGGTACGAGGATCTGCAAAGATCGGTTAATCTCCAGAGGGTCATGGATCTCCACAGATTCTTAGATCTCGAACGATATCTCCAAAGATTAGTGAAAGGAATAGAATGGATCCCGAACGGAAGACTCGTAGATCTGAATCTCTGAATCGGAATGTTTGGAATGGAGGTACGAGAATCTGCAAAGATCGGTTAATCTCCAGAGGGTCATCGATCTCCACAGATTCTTGGATCTCCAACTATATCTCCAAAGATTCGTGAAAGGAACAGAATGGATCCCGAACGGAAGACTTGTAGATCTGAATCTCTGAATCGGAATGTTTGGAATGGAGGTACGAGAATCTGCAAAGATCGGTTAATCTCCAGAGGGTCATGGATCTCCACAGATTCTTGGATCTCCAACGATATCTCCAAAGATTCGTGAAAGGAACAGAATGGATCCGGAACGGAAGACTCGTAGATCTGAATCTCTGAATCGGAATGTTTGGAATGGAGGTACGAGAATCTGCAAAGATCGGTCAATCTACAGAGGGTCATGGATCTCCATAGATTATTGGATCTCCAAAGATTCTTGAAAGGAACATAATGGAGCCGGAATGAACGACCAATAGATCTGAATCTCGTCGGACACAATAAGTGGGGTCGTCGAGTCGAGCACGTACCTTCTGACAGAATTGACACTGATATGCACCCTTGCCGTCGTGCAGCTTCTCCGCGTGCTTCATGATGTTCTCCTTGCCCAGGACGGCCGCGCCGCACACCTTGCAGTGGTACTTCCGGATGGTCAGACTGAAGCCGGGATCGTGGAACACCGAGCAGTGCGTGCGGTAGTAGAACGGATGGTCGAACTTCAGGTTGCAGCCACCGCAGTCTGTAACAGGTCCCGGGGGGTAGAGAAGACGGCAGACGCGTTACAATCAGCTGCCCTCTGCAGCCCACTCCACCCAACCCATACTTACTCGTCTTCTCCATCTTCTTCTTGCCCCAGGCGGAGTTGCTGTCGTCGCTCCAGTAGAGCAGCTCCGCGCCCGGCTCCAGGTCCCGGCACGTCACGAAGTAGATGCCGCCGTCGTGCACCTGCAGCACGCAGTTCTTCTGCTCGCGGGTGCGCGCCGGCCGGATGTAGCGCAGCCAGTTCGACAGGTTCTTGTTCTCGGTGCTGGTGTACGTCGACCGCGTGCCGTCGAACGTCTCGACGATGTGGCGCATCGTGCAGTCGTCCTGGATCTCCGTCTCGCGCACCACCTGCCCGGTCAGGGGCCCGATTTTCGTATACTTCGCGATGCAGACGGCGGTGTAGACGCTGAGCCCGTGGCCGCCGACGGGCCGGCTCTTCGGTGCCGGCTCCTGCTCCCCCGGCGCACCTTTCGACTCGCCCATCCCCTCCTGCTCCTGGTGCTCCTGGTGCGGCAGGGCCGCCGTGTCCTGCTGTGGGCCAAGCGGCTCCTGCTGTTGCTGCAGAGGCTGCTGCTGCTGCTGCTGCAGGGCATCGGTGTGTGTGGTGCTGCTGATGACGCTGTGCGCCTGCGACTGCGGACACAGCCGCAGCTCGAACTCCGGCGGCAGCGACACCTCCGAGAAGGACGGCGACAGCTCCACCTTGCCGCCGCCCCGACCGCCCTCCCCGCCGTCCTCGTCCTCGTCGTCCACGTCGTCCTCGTCGTCGTCGTCGTCCTCGTCGTCGTCGTACTGGTCGTCCAGGTCGTCGTCCAGGTCGTCCCCGGTGCCGCCCGGCTTGAGGAACAGCTTGTGCCGCTTGATCAGATCCTCGTTCTGCTCCAGCCACTGGTTAAGCTCGATTTTGTTGCTGATCTCCCGCAGCGGCGCGCTCAGCGGACACTGGTCCGCCCCGTGCTTGCTGCTGCACCCGCCGCACACCTTGTTCTTCCCGGCGCCCGCACCCTTCGCCCGGCGCTGTCCTGTCCCCTGCTGCTGCTGCTGGTGCAGCGACTTGCGCTGGCTGGTGCCGCCGGCCTTCTCCCGTGGGGGTCCCGCGGCCCCGGGCAGCGGCCGGTACTCCTGCTCCTCGTACTCGATGTGCAGATCGACGTCCGTGGCGGCGTGCGCCCGCTTGCCGCGCTTCCTGCCACCGCCGGCACCGCCGTACGCCGTCGCCGCGTCCCCACCCTGCGCGCCCTTCTTGCCCGGCGGCAGCGCCGGCTTCTCGTCGACGGAGCCCGGCTCGCCGAACTCGCACTGCTCGAAGAAGCTCGACGTCGTCGGCAGCTCCTCCGCGGGGTGCGCTTTGCGCTCCAGCTTCTGCTTCTCCTCCAGCTCGGTCTTGATCTTCTCCGCGATGCGGTAGTCGAGCACCTCCGTCTCCGTGTTGAGCGAGTCCTCCGACACCGAACCCATCGTGCTGCTGATCGAGTCCTGCTGCACCTCGTTGCTTTGCTGCTGCTGGTTCGCCGGCGGTGGAAGCGCTTTGCGCAGCGTCTTCTTCACGAGCTCGTCCATCAGGTACGGGTCGTGGTTGCCGACGGCCGGCTCCTGCTCCTGCTTCGCCTCGCCGAGGAAGACCTCCGCCTTGCGCACGGCCGGCTCGGTCGGCACCGCACCGTCGCCGGACTTGCCCACCACCGTCTCCTTCACGTCTCGCTCCTCCTCCTGCTCCTCCTCCTCCTCTTCCTCGTCGTCCTCCTCTTCCTCCTCCTCCTCCTCCTCGTCGTCCTCCATATCCTCGTCCTCGTCCTCATCGTCCTCTACCTCGCCACCACCACCACCGTCCTCATCCTCCGCCATCGGCACGGAGTCGTCGTCGTGGTGCGGCGGCAGGTGACGGGCCGGGTCGTCGGCCAATGTCTGCTCGCTGAACGACACCTTTCCGCTCCGGCGGCAGCCGTCGTCAAGCTTATGGATAATATTTACATTCTTGTTGAATTGTACTCTCTTGGTTTTCTTTCCCGCGGCCGGTTTTGAGCTGGCGAAGCTGATTGAAGACGAGTGGAGCTGTTGCTGGTCTTGCTGCTGCTGCTGCTGCTGCTGCTGCTGCAGTTGCTCCTCGTGCGGCTGTTGCTCCAGCAGCGGCTGCTTCTGGCCGCGGCCTCCCGATTTGGCTCGTCCCCCTTTGCCGGAGGTCCCCGCTGGCTTCGGAGGTAGCGTTTCGCTATGGAATCTGTGCAAGAAAGCAGTGACAAAGTGTTAGTGACGACAGCAGATGTAATGAGATGTTGGTACAAAAACGTGCGTTTGGACGCACGTCCATTACACTTGAAAGACACCAACATTTCTGATATATTGAGGGACTGGCTGAGCAGAGTGCACTCAGAACTAACGAGACGCTGATATACTAGATGTTAGATTGAGACAAATGTATCAGGAGGAACCAGCATCTGTCTAGGTCTGAAATAAGTGTACTTGGGCCTAAATTGATGCTGGCGTGCAAGAAAGCAGTCACAATGTGCTAGTAACGACAACAGATGTAATGAGGTGTTCATACACCAAGGTACGTTTGGACGCACGTATACGACTCTTGAAAGGCACCAACTACTGGTTCTTGTATCTAGGGACTAGCTGAGCTCACTCAGAGCTAACGTGACGCTGATAAACTAGATGTTAGATTGATACAAATGTATCAGGAGGAACCAGCAACTGTCTAGGTCTGAAGTAAGTGTACTGTGTGCTGGCTATACGCTTTTCCGCGATGTTGAGTAGTTCTAGCAACAGAGTGTAACCGGTGTAGTTAGACCATTCCCCGCACGCACACCCTGAACGGAACCTGTGATCCGCGTGTCACCTACCCGTTCAGCAGCGGCGAGTCCTTCTTCCAGCTGCTGCTCTCCGCCAGCTTCAGCAGGAACGACACGAACTCTACGTCGTTCTTGAACAGCAGCACGTTCCGCAGCGTGTCCCACTTCTCCGCGTTCTTCGTGCCGATGTAGATGTTCTTGCTGAACTGCTGGTGGCGGTACTTCTTGACGCGCGACTCCGCGCCGCCTCCTTTGCCACCGTCCTGCTGCTGTGCCCGGGGCTGGCTCGCGGTGGTTGATTGGAAGAACGCACTCTGACCATGCTGCGGTGGAGGCGGTAGTGTTGGTTGTGGTTGCGTGCCTGCCGCCGCCGCCGCCGCTGCCGCCGCCGTCACTCCAGCGCCACCCGCCGCCACACTGCTGCTACCGTAGCTGTTGCCACCGTCGTTCGAGCCGTCCTTCGCGTCGTACGCGGAGGAGAAGAACGACGAGGATGAGTTGGAGTTGCCACCGCCACCTCCGCCGCCGCCGCCGCCGCCGCCGACGCCGCTGCCACCGCCTACGATGTGATGGCGGCCAACGATCGCCTCGAACGGACCGTTCGACTTTTCGCTCGCCGTGTCGTTGTTGTAGTGAACGCTCTGCTTGCTCGAGCTGCTGCTGCTGCTACTGCTGCTGCTACTGCTGCTGCTGCTGCTACTACTGCTGTTGTTGTTGTTGTTGTTGTTGTTGTTGTTGGTAGTAGTGGCGTTAGCGGTGGTGTTGGTGGCGATGATGGTGGTGGTGCTGGTGGTGGTCGCCGTGCCGCTGCCGCTGCGCTTGATCAGGTTGGCAATTGGTGAGTCGATGTCACTGTCCAGAATCTTGGGCATCTTACACTGCTGTGGCTCGCTTCGGTTGCTCGACGGTGTTGGTAGCTGGCGTTCCGGGCGCGGCGCGGCTCGGGCTGGTTTGTTGTTGCTCCTGCACTGTGCGCCGTCCGTTGCGCTGCGTTCTGATTGTGTGTGGAGGTGTGCGAGCGCCCGTGCGACGCGGGTGTGCAAGGGAGGCGTGCCTAGGCGGGGCGGCACCGCATCCCGCCGTGCGCGGCCCAACCACTTCCTTATGTAATGTTCTCTGGCACGGCCTGCCCAACCGCATCATCCACGGTCGGCGACGCAGTTGAAGTACGCACGGGCCCACTGCCGAACTTCCTGACTTGCTTCACTGACGGCCTCGGTTCGCCCGTTTTTTGTTCTCTCCCGTCCTGTTCTTCTTCTTCTTCTTCTTCTTTGGCTCGACACCACCAAACTTTCACTTCCAGGGAAAGGCCTCGCACGCACACGCACTCACACTCACACACCACTTGCACGTACTCTGCCTCGGTATCCCAACCCCTCCCCACCTCTCGAAAGCGCACCCAGGCGCACAGCCTCACAGCACGGGCGCTCCTAATGGCTGCCTGGGGGTGGCCATTGCCAAGCCCGAGACTTCCCGGAGCAGCGGACCGCAGCACGCCCGGAACACTCCCCGCGCAGGCCGTTTGCAACTACGCCACTACACGGGCTGCGCCATCCGCCCGATGCTGCTGTCGGGGAGGGCGACGTGACGGTGATGACGATGATGATGCCCGGTTGCCTGCTGGACACTCCTGCTGCTGTTCGCGACGCCACCGTTTTTGTGCGGCCCGTGCACGCTTGGCTCCACCGTGTTTGCCCGGAGGTGCGTGCAGGCTCGTTCCCGTCTTTCCTTTCCTTTTTCTTCGCCGTCGTCGACTACTCGCTATACCGCCGTTTGCTTACTTCCCTGTTCTCCGCTGCTACTGCTGCGCGTAGTCGCACTGCTCGACCGACCGAACGGGGATTCGCTTTCCGCTTCCGACACTTTAAGTTTGCTGGAAAAATCGGCGCCTGAGCAGGATGAGATATCGATGCATTCATCTTTAATTTGTTCTCACGTCCGATTCGCTCTATTTTCCACCGCTCTTTCTCGCGCACTCTCGCCTTCTCGCTCGCTCTTTCGCTTGTTTCTGGTGCGTTCCCAGCAGGGACGTGCTAGTGCCCTCTCGCTCGGCAGCTTTTCCCGAACCTTGCGCGTTGGACGACTCCGCTCAGGACGACTCCGCGTTTTCCGCGAGGACGATTCTGGATCTCTCTCTCTCTCTCCCGCGCGCCGGAAGTTCCTCTCACGCAAATACCGAGAGAGAGAGAGTGAGAGCATCCCACGCTCTCGGACGCGCGCGCGAGAGCACCCCGCGTGTTGTTGTCCTTGCAGCGCCGTACGTACGTACGTACGTGCGCGTCCTGAGATCAACCACATCCATCAACTATCATCGCCCTCCACCCACCGGCTCTCACACCCAACCAGGGGGGGGGGGCAATCGCGCAATGCTGCGCCGCAGTCCACACGGCAGTACAAAAAACACACACACACACCCTCACGCACACATACACACCGGCGGTCGCCGAGAGTCCTCATCTGTTGCCGCCTGGATCCGGGGGCGGGGGGAACTTGCGGGCGGGCAAGCGTTGTGCACGTTCGTATGCGTTCCGGGGTGCGCACGTCGGTCGCATTTTCGGGAAAACGGGAACAGCACACACACACACACGGCAGCTCATTTCTCAACAGCAGGCGAAACAAAAAATACACGCAAACATGGCAGCACAGGAAATAGAGCAACGTCGACCACCACCACCACCACCACCACCGGGGGAATTTGACACTGGTGCGAGCGCGGCCATCTTTGTTGCTAACCACATTGCCCCCCCCCCCCCCCCCCACCCGTCTCCCCCCCCCCCCCCCCCAATTGACTTTATTTTATATATGTATATTTATTTCAGCCCATTTGCTAATATACAGTACCTTTTCTTGTTGCTTCATTTAATGATAAATACGCATCGGTTTTTGGGTTTTTTTTTTGTGTTTGTTTTGTTTTGTTTTATAGCTATCAAACGGCCGTATTTATACGTTACACAAGATGACAGTTAAGTTATTACATTGTTTAATTGATTTGATTAGCTGTTTAGTTTTGTTTTCTGTTGTTGTGTTTGCTTTGCCCTTTGTTTTTTTGTTGTTGTTGTTGTTGTTGCTTTGTTTTGGTTTATTCTTTTACGTTCATTTTTGCCATGTGTTTCTTTCATTGAGTTCGTCGGCTTTTATTCTCCTCTTGCCTCTCTTTGCGCGCGCGTGTTCGTGTGTATTATGTATTTGCGTATGTGTATGTGTGTGTGTGTGTATTGGTTTATTTATACATTTATCTAATATTTACCTCATATATTGTTTGCTGCCGCAGCCGCCGCTCTGTCCCTATGTTTGTTTGTTTGTTTGTTGTGGTTTTGTTTTTACAAATTTGCACAAGTAAATAGTTAAACCCTCACATAAATACGTTAAACCATGGTTGTTGTCATGAGTAGCCGGCTGGTTTCGCTCGCTTTCTCGCCCGCGGCTGCTTGCTTCGTTTTGCGCCCTATATTTACTTGCTCCGTTCGTCGTCCGCCGCTCGGCTGTTGTCCCGCTGCAAACCACTGTGCTGGAACAGCACCTGTCATGCCATCAGTGGGCGTGTCTGACAGCCAGTGCCAGCGCCGGTAGTGCGGCGAGTAGTAGTTGCGTCCACTAGCTGTCACGCGGCACGCGCATCATCTTTAACCTAACAGTATGTAGCAGGCGCGAGACCTGGAGGGGGTTAGTATGTGTATATATAAAAAAACGGTGTATATCTATATACGCGCGAGAAAAAAAAACCACACACACACGCACACACACTGTTCAGTCTAAACCCAAAAGCAAATACTGTTCGCGGCATTCGAAAGCAATAGCGTGTATGACCCTCCCTTCGGTCCAGACCAACCAGCACCCGGCCCCGTAGGGCTGGGAGTGGAGCACAGAGCCACGTTCAGTCGGCACAGGTGGCACAGGTCGTAAAAATCCTGTGCGCAGCGCTCATCCCGGAGTCCGCGACAGCAGCGGACAGGTTGTCGTATGAGCGTATCTCCAGGGCTGCTGCTTTGCAGTTCGTGTATATACGTAATTCGTAGTAGCTTCGGACGGTGTATTGCTTCAAGCATCCGTGTGTGCGTGTGTGTGTGTGTGTGTGTGTAGACCGTTCGGGGGAGGGGTTTTCGCTGTTGCTTACATCACGTGCCCGTCGGCAAGGGCTACTGCTCTCAATCTCAGCCTTCAACTTCAACTTTGGTTTACGGGTTCGCTTCTCTAGCGAGAAGCGCCAATACTGTGAACGCACGCCTGACTGCCTCGGAAGCAAACGCGGAGAGAACGAGTGATAATCGTGTAAGTGAGCCAGTGTGTGTGTGTGTGTTTGTGCGTCTGCATGTGTTAGATGCTGTTACTCTAATCGCAATATTCCGCCCGGATCCCGGTGAGCAAACGCTAAGACAGACGAGCAGATGCAACACGGACGCTACAAAAAGATGCCTCTTCCAGTCCATTAGCGTACTCTGCGTTGCCTAGGCTACACCTAGGCGGAGCAGCGCCTAGTGCACGCGTGTGCTGTGCATGCGTTGGCTCCTACCGGTGTGTTCGCCTCTTGCGCTGTCTTTACCGCCTCCACCGTCGGTTCGGTTGGTATTACTCTTGCAGTTCTAGCTTAATTTTGCTTATTAAATGATGTCAAAAAATATATCATTTTCGGAGATTCCCTTCCCTTTCTCTCTCTCTCTCTCTCTCTCTCTCTCTCTCTCTCTCTCTCTTTGTTCGTTATGTTCACTACAACTCGGCTTATGTACGCGTGCTTTGCCCTTCGTTCATTACACTCCGCCCGTAAGGTAATTACATTAAATGGTATCTTTGGTTGTCGTTCAACACCATCACCGTGGTTTGATGTCTTCTTTCCCCCGTTTTCCTTGCCTTTTGCATGCTCGCATCGTACACATTTTGCCAACTCGCTGCTTCTGTTTTCTGTATTCCGCTCTGCTCCGTTTGCTCATTTGCAAGCCTTTGGTTTCGCTTGCGTCGCACGAAACCCCTACCCTGGACCAATTTGCAAAAAGCTATAAGTACTATGTTGTAACCCAACGATTTACATTTACTTGTGAGTATGTAGTGTTTATCCAGTTTCATTTATATGTGCTTGAGGCCCTGTGGCGTATCGTGTCCCTTCCGTTCCCGATGGCAATCTCTCAGTTTTGCCCGTTTTTAAGGTTATCTTTAATTAGCGTTTAATGTATGAGCGTCTGGCTTGTGCCTGTGTGTATGTATGTGTGAGTGGGTGTGTGTGTGTGTGCTATGTTAAATCCATAACAATAGTCATGTGAGTCGCTGAAGGCCAAGGGTATGAATCAATTCCAAAAAATCGCGATCAATGTACACATACAGTCCGCCTACACATGTATACCTGACGTGAAATTATGAAGTACGTAGAAATGTTATCCGTCGGTTTTTGGCGGTAAAAATATAGCTAGTTATTGCAAGCGTAGGTGCTGCTGCACGGCCTAGCCCTAGCCGGCAAAGAAACGCACAAATTTATATGTAGATCGGGTTCTCCTGTCCCGTGAGCAGCCGGAACATTGAAGTGGGCATGGTTTTCATCAGTATCTGGGAGAGAGAAATGGGCGTGAGGTGTGAGCGACCGATGGCAGATGACCATCCCAGGTCTGTATGCTTACCTCGCCGACGGACGTCGCCAGAAGATTCACAATCTTCTCGTGCGGCACCGCGACGACGCTCTGGTTGTTGATCTCGATGATCCGGTGGCCGACCCGCACACCGCCACGCTCCGCAATTCCTCCCCGTAGCAGGCTGCAGATCTGTGGTGGATCGAAGGGACATTGAGACGACGATCAACGCGCAGCACGGAAGCCACACTTACCACCCCGTTCTGCACGCTGAACCCGAGCTGGTACTTCGTGTTCGGGCGCTTGATCTTCACCTCGACGACCGGGGCGCACGGGACGACGGTGAACTTGACCACCGTCTGGTTCTTGGTGTTCTTGATGTACCCCTGGCAGGTGGAGAGCGGCAGCCCGACCAGGCTCAGCCCGTTGATCGCGATGATCTGGTCGCCGATGTTGAGCTGGCCGCACCGGGCCGCCGCCCCGGCCGACGCCAGGTTCGCGATCACGACCGTCGGCAGCATCGAGCCCCAGCCGGACTCGACGATCACCACGCCCAGTATCTCGCCCTTCGCCTTCGGCACCACCACCTCCTTCTGCAGCTCCTTCTTCGCGAAGATCTCCAGCTCGTCGCCGAAGATCTCCTGGCTGTTCAGCACCTCCTGGTAGTCCATCTCCTTCATGAAGCTGTGGTCCTCGATGCCGTTCGCCTTCAGGAACTCCATGTACGCGACCTGGAACGCCTGCCCGATGCTCTGCGCGATGAACTGCGCCTCCTCGCTCTCGAACACGTGACAGATCATTTTTGGCGTCCGGTTGCCCTTGGGGCCGGCACCGCCGGCGGCGCCAGCACCGGCGGCCCCGGCGCCGGCGAGCTTCTGGGACGGTGTGCTGCCGCCGCCGCCGCCACCGCCGACGGTGTGCCCGCCGCTCGAGCCGTTTCCGGCCCCGCCGGATGAGTCGGTCGAGTCGACGTCCTGCGGGACGAAGCGCCGGCGCGCCATCAGCACGACCAGGTCGCCGATGTCGGCGATGTAGGAGATGGTGCGGAGCGCGTGGTCCATCATGATCTCCTTCAGGTCCGTGTTCAGCACCATGATCTTCTCGGTCGAGATGAACAGGTCCACCTCGGTGCTCGGTTGCACCTCGCCATCGGGTGACTATGGAGAGAAACGCAACGCACCGCTTATGTTAGTTCGCTAAACAGAGAGGTTAGCCTATTAGACATACTCACCAAAGCCTGCACACGTTGTTGGCGTCGCCATAGTACAGAGAGAAGAAGAAGAAGAAGAAGAGAGAACGAGCGTGTGGTTAGTACGATCAATACAAACACCTCCGCTCGATCCAATCAAACTTACCTTTATTCTAGAGACGGCTTCCTCCGCCTGCAGCATGCGCGTTGATTTGGTCGGCTGTCCTTCACACACCAGCTGGGTCGAGCCTAGGTACCGCGCCCGAAAGAGGACACCTTCGATAAGAACTGCCAGAAGCTGCAAACGAAACGAGCCCATTTGAGGTTAGTCCGACACCGGTGCTGGTACGTCCTCTGTGCGGGGTACGACGTAGCCGCGCTTGGGGTTACTTACAGACAACGATCCGTACAAGTGTGTATGAGTGTGCATGACAGTGGAGAAAACGAACGGATGTTATATCTATTGCCGGTGGCGTGTGCCGACGCATCCTACCTACCTTCCTTGTTCTTCGACTTCCGCTTGGTGTCGTTGTTGTGCAGCGACTTGGACTTGGTCGAGCCGCCCGGGCTGCCGGAATCGTTCGACTTGTCCAGCAGGTTGCCCTCGCTCAGCGAGTGCTGCGGGCTCGGGTTCGGCGACGTCAGCTGCGTCTGCGGTTCGTTCGGTCCGTTGAAGTTGATCAGGTTGCCGCTGGCCTTGACGCTCTTGTGGCAGCTGGTGGCCGCGGTCCCGACGCCTCCGTTCACGGCGCTACCGGTGTTGGGACCGGCGGTGTTGCCGGCACTGCCGCCGCCACCGCCGCCGATGGACGTGCCGAGATCGGCAGCGTTCGCCCCGGCGAGGTTGGCGCTGCTGCCGACGGTGGCAGCAGCCGTCGGCAGGAAGCTGCCGCCGCCACCGGTGGCCCCGTTCGGTTGGCCGGTGCGTGACCCAACCGCCGGCCCTAGCCGCTCCCCGAGTGGACCCTGGGCGGTGGTGGGCTTAGCGCTCGCAACCGCCCCGGAACCGACGCTGGCGGCACCGGCACCGCCGGCCGCGCCCGACTGCAGCGCACCGTTGCCCTGCTGCTTCGGGGACACCTTGCCGAGGGCAAGTAACCGCGCGCCCGGCTTGCGGTCGGTGCTCCAGTGCTTGCCGCTGCTCTCGTCGTAGAAGCCCTGGTCGTCGAGCCGCTGGTGGCCGAGCAGCCGGTCCGTCTCGAGGTCCGTGTCCGGGTCCTCGTCCTCGTCCACCAGTGCCATCGCCTTCGGTGGCGGCCCCTGCCCGATGAGCACGTCCGTCTCGTCGGCGTAGTCGCCCGGTGAGCCGCCCGCACCGGTGCCCGCCTTCGGTGCGACCTGCTGCAGGGCGGTGGTGTGCAGCGCGGACGGCGACGACGACAGCTTACAGGACGGCCCCGACCCCACCGTCTGCTGCTGCAGCCCGTTCGAGAGGGCGCCGCCGCCAACACCAACACCAACGCCGGCGGCGGTGCTGCCACCGTTCGCTATCGACTTGCTGCCGAACTCCTCGTTCGCGCGCGTGCGCGGTATCCAAATCGGGGAGAGGCTGGACGCGCCGCCATTGGTGGTGCTGCCGGTGCCACCGACGCCACCGTTCCCGCCGAGCGAGTCGCTGAACTCACCGGAACACATGTTACTCTTGTCGAAGGCTTTCCTCGATTGGTTACCGCTAGCTAGTGTCAGGTTCTTGGTCTTCTGCAGGCATAGTCGGATGTCCTTCAGGGTCGACTGTACGTCCGCGCTGGAAGTCTGCGTGTGGTTGAACTGTTGCTGCTGCTGTGATTGTTGCGATTGCTGCTGCGTTTGCTGCTGCTGCTGCTGCTGCTGAAGCTGCTGGAGGTGCTGCAGCTGGTGCTGCTTCTGCTGACCGGGCTGCTGCTGCTGCTGCAGCACGGACAGGTTATCACACTCGATCGAAGATTTCCTGTGCGGTGCCGGCGCTGGAGGTGGTGGAGTCGACTGAATAGTATCTGAGCACGCGAGAGAGAGAGAGAGAGAAAGAGAGAGAGAGAGAGAGAGAGAGATAAAGAAACGTAGTAAGTTTGCTGTTTGGTTTACATATCGTATGGTACGAAACGTACTGGATCTTATTTAGGCCTATCGTGAACGTCACCGAATACTTTGCACTGGCGGAGGCTCGAGAGAGGTCTAAATAGATGCCGTTCGGAAGGACATGCACACACCGGTACTTACTTATCGTGTAGAGTGACTCCAGCTCGGGATCGCGGTTCTTGAATATGCTTGCGTTGTGTAGCATGCTGGAGTTAAGCTTAAGGTTACCCATACGGAAGGTGCTGTTTACAAAAAAGCCTTCCACGTTCGTGCCTTGGTTCTGCTGTTGCTGCTGCTGCTGCTGCTGCTGTGATTGCTGCGGACCCTGCGGGCCTTGACTGGCCTTCATCTCCTTGGACGCAATTGGTGACGAGGATATCGACTGCTTCGCCGTGACCGACGGGGACTGTGCGCCCAGCAGGCCGTACGCGCTGGCACCGCCCGTCCCGTTGCCGGTCGGCTCGCGCTTCACGCTGCCCGCCACCAGGTCCGGCGGATGGGTGCCCGCCGCGCCCGGGGCGCCCCCGTTCGCGTTCAGCGTGTTCTCCGAGTCCGACACGTGCCCGCTGGACAGGCCGTCCTCCAGCACCGGCATCGCCGCGTAGTAGCGCGCGTAGCTGTTCGCGTTGTTCGCGAACAGGCAGTTGAGCGACTCGCCGGTGCCGGCCGGTGCGCCGGACGTCGCGCTGATCACGCCGTTGTTCAGGTCGTCGCACATGGTCGCCCCGCTCCCGGTGATCAGGCCGAAGTCGCTGCCGTACTGGGGCGAAATTTCGCTGTCGTAGTCGCCGCAGTTCGAGTCGTAGTCGGTCGTGTCGGGCGAGTAGTTGAAGTTCTTGCTGTACTTCCGCGCGTACGCCTTCCGGCCGTCGCCACCGTCGCCGTTCAGTGCGTAGTGGAGCGGGTCCTTGTCGCTGCCGTTCGCGATGACCGGGTGGGCGTCGTAGCTGCCGTCGTTGATCGCGTCGTAGCTGCTCGTGCGGCTCTCGCCGTTGATGTACGCACTGAAGCGCAGCTCGCCCACGCCCGGGTGCTGCGACGCCTGCTGGCTGTGGTTGTTGGTGTGCGGCTCACCCGACTGCTGCTGGTGCTGCTGCTGCTGCTGCTGCTGCTGCTGGTCGGCGTACGACTTCAGTAGGCCACTCTGGACGTACATCGCGTAGTCGCGCGCATCGCTGGCCGACTGCAGGGTCGACTTCAGCGACAGCCGCACACCGTCCTCCTCGCGCCGGTCGTACTCGGCCGCGCAGAACCTGTCCGGGCCCGGCTCCACCAGGCCCGGGTGGCCCTTCAGGTGCCCGTCCGGTTTCTTCTTCCGCAGCCCGCAGTACTCGGCCAGGCGGGCTTTGCTCTTCAGCTTGTAGTTGTACTTCGCCAACGCGTTCTCCTTCTCGTCGTCGTCGTCCTCCTCCTCCTCCTCGTCTTCCTCCTCCTCCTCCTCCTCCTCATCCTCCACGTCGGCCGTGTCGTCGTCGTCTTCCTCCAGTGCCGGGCCGTCGCTTAGTATCGGCGACTTGGGCGAGCGCGCCATCCCTTCCGTCTGCTGCTTGCCCGCCAGCGGCCCGCCGTTCACGTTCCCGATGTACGTGGTCTCGATCGTTTTCGAGCGCTCGAGCTCGACCGGGTAGTCGTAGTGCACGTCGAGACTCTCGCCGTCCTCGTCGGCGCTGTCGTTGTAGTCGCTGAACTTCTCCACGTCCTCCGCCGACGGGCACTTGAAGAACTCCTCCAGCACCTTGCGCGTCTCGGAGAACTCGTACAGGTAGTCGAACGTGGACGAGTTCGCGATGGGCGGAAAGTTGGAACCACCACCGCCGCCGCCGCCAATCATCAGCTCGCGGTCGTCCGTCGGTTGCCCGCCCAGCTGGATCTTGTCCAGCCGGTCGGTCTCTCCCGGCTTGCCGGCTTTGATGTCGCAGGGCAGCACGTCGTACACGTGGCGATCCTGCTGCTGCTGCTGCTGCTGCTGGTGGTGGTGATGCTGCTGCTGCTGCAGCTCCTTCCTGGCGGCGGCCAGGCCCTTCGCCAGCTCACCGCTCCCGTAGCCACCGGGCCCGTCGCCGCCATCGCGCTGGGCGCGGGCGTGCTTCGCGTCTTGCAGCAGCAGCGTCTTGCTCAGCGTGGAGTTCACCTGATCCAGCAGCGACGGCGAGCAGCTCACACTGCCGGAGGACGGTTGGCCGTTGCTGCCACCGCTGGCCACCGTCGCCGCCGTCGACGGCACGACGCGCTGCGGAAAGCCCGGCCGAGGTAGCGTCAGCAGTGACGGCGACGTCAGGTTGATCTTCACGCTCGACGCCAGATAGCAGTCACCTTCGTCGCACAGGTTCAACCCGAACCGCCGCGGAGAACCATCGTACTCTAGGGGTTGTTTGGGATGTGTGTGTGTTTTTTTTTTGTCAAGAATCGAAGAGCACAATGTAGTGAGCTGTCAACACGGATTGCAAACCCCGCCCGTCCCGAACTACTCACCGATAATGTTGGAGCCGGCGCTCGACTTGCCCTCCGGCGGTTCCGCGTGCGTCATCGCCTTCTCCGCGAAGTCGGCCGCTCCCAGCGCCTGGTCGCTGTCCACGCTCGGGCTCGCCACGCTGAGGCCCACGTGCGGTGCGTGCTCCAGCTTCTGGCCGCCCATGTGCAGCGCGACACCCTTCCGGCCCAGCCCCATCTCGTCCGGCTTGGCGTCGGGCTTTGGCTGAGCGACCGACAGCGCGTTACCGTGCTCCTTGCTGTTGCCGCTCAGGACGACGATCTCGTCGCCGTCGTATGCAACTCCACCGCCGCCGTGCTTGTCCTTGCGCGTGCCGCCGCCACCGCCACCGCCGTACGTCTGCATCTCGTGCTGGTAGTTGAAGTACTTCAGCTTGTCCTCCATGTCGCTCTCGTCCTCGAGCGGCGACTGCAGCACCATGTTGTAGCAGTTGACCGGCTTGTACGCACCGGACGAGCCCATCCCCCGCTTCGGGTTCGGGCCGCCGGCCCCCTTCGCCTTCGGCACGTTCGGGTAGTGCGAGACGGACAGGTGGCAGTAGTTGCGCTCCATCCACCGGGCAGCCGCCGCACCACCACCGCCGGTGGCGTCCTTCTTCGCGCGCGGCTCGGCCGCCCCGTCGTCGTCGTCGTCCGAGAGGAGCAAACCGCCGCCGCCGCCGCCGCCACCGCCGGCGCCGCCCGTGGCGGCGCTGCTGATTGCAGATTGAGTTTCGGTCGGCGAACACGTCAGCGACGGTGGTTGATTGCTGTAGTAGAAGCTGTAGCCGTCCTGCGGCGCTGCCATGCCCTTGCCGACGGATTGATTGGACGTGTGCTTCATGCCGGCGGTGGTCGCGACGCTGCCGCTGCCGCCACCGATACCGAACATGTCACCTCCCTTCATACCCAACCCCCCTCCTCCACCTGCACCAGTTCCTCCTCCTCCTCCTGCTGCTCCTCCCGTACCACTCACTCCAGCGCCGCCAGCACTGATGTAGTGATTGTTATTGCTACTGCCGCCGCCGCCGCCGCCGATGTTGTTGTTCATCCCGCACGCATTCAGCGCCTGCAGGGCCTTCCCGACGCTCAATTCCTTGTCGGCGGCACCGTACTCGAACTCGCCCGTGCCGCCGCCATTGCCGCCGCCATTGTTGTTGCTGCCGCTGGCGCCGTACACGCCGCCCATGTCGATGTAGACTTTGGAGGGGCCAGTCGCGGTGCCGCCCTGGCCGACGGCGCTACCTGCGCCGGCGGCGGCAGCGGCGACGACCGTCGGCGGGCTGGTGCGCGTCACGTACGTCGCCAGGGAGTGCGCGGTGCCGAGCGGCATACTGCCGACGTCCATCCCGCAGCTGTTGTTATTGTTCTTGCTACTACCGTTCGCACCAGCACCAGCACCGCCACTGTTCATGACATAGTGGTATTCACTGCGCGGTTTGCACTTCGGGAACAGCAGCGAGAGCTTCTGCTCGCTGTAGCTCAGCGTGGCCGACGCGTCGGTCACCGTCGACCCACCACTTGCACCAACGCCACCACCACCACCACCACCACCACTACCACCGTGTGTCAGCACACCTGTCGTGTCGCTACAGGCGCCGACGCTGACGCTGCTGACGCTGAAAGGCATGGAGGAAATAGTACTGCTATCATTTCGGTCGACTGGGGTGCTCTCTACTGGTGTCGGGGATGACTTTTGGTCGAACGCGACGGTCGAACTAACCATAGTGCTCAAACCACGTCACGCTCGCACCGAAACCGTTGCACGCACCCGTCGGGGCTCTTTTTTTCTGCACTCAGGGGATTCTTTTTGCTGTGTGTGTTGTTTTTTTCTGTTTTGTTTTTGCTGCTGCTACAGCGGAGGACACGGTCCTGGCAGGGGAGGCGAAACGGACCAGAAATGCGGGCACGGGTGAACCAGGGAACCAAACCGTGAATGAAAAACCAAACCAAAAAAAAAAACAAAAACTAACGTCACCACGTCGGGAACAGACACCTTCTTGCGCCAGGAGGAGTCGCCACTCTCGAGCGGGGAGGGTTTTTTTTGTTTGTTAATTATTTTTGTGGTTTCGTTCCTGGCGAGACAGCGACCCGATGTTGAAGGTGGAAGGAAGGTGTGTGTTTTAATGTTGGAAGTAACTGAAATGTAACAATGTATAGAAACGCACTTTAATATCCTGGCCACAGGGGGGGGGGGAGAGGTGTGTGCGGCGCTCGCTTCGCTCGTCCTCGCTTGCTCGTGGCTCCCGCAGGATTGGCAGCTGGCAGCCCAGCTGCCCCGAATGCGTTTTTTTTCTTTTTGTTTCGTGCCGAAAACTGACTGTATGTGTATGTGTGCGTGTACGTGTGGTTGTTGTAGCAGGCAGGTTGAGGCGGTTTAGTGAGCGGGCCGAAGTCTTCGAGCGCGCACTAAAAACAGAGCAGCAGCCAGGGCAGAAAAATCGATAATTGATCCTTTGCACAAGCAGCTTGTGATGATTTGCAGTGGTATGACTCACGGAGGAAGAACCAAAAAAAATGGGGGTATGAACGAGGCACAGTGAGCAGACGTTAGTGCTGTTGTGGAGTGTACGCTCTCTAGCCTTTTTGTTTTCCGCGCCACTCTCTCTCACACTCTCTATGCAACGCATGTGTGTGTGTTTGAAAGTGTGTGCTAATAAGTAGGGGTGTGTGTACCGAGTAGTGAATACATACAAATGAGCGACAGAGGGACTCGATTCGATCGGCTCCAGGAGGGTTTTGGAATAGAAAGGGAAGAAGTGCGTCCCACACTGGGACGTGTAACTTCGAATGCCTACTGTAGTGGGTACGGACAGGGGCTCTGGAAAGTGTGGGAAGGGTGGGGGAGCGGAGGCGGGGATTCCTGCTGCAATGTGTATGTGCGACGAAATGATTGACCTACGGACGAAAATGAGCCTGGACAGTTAGGGTGAAATGGTGGCACGTTACGATTGCGACAAACGCGAGGCGAAAGGTGAACACTACCGGGCGCAACTATAGCCGCAACACAAAAAGAACTGGACTACTCTACTATGCCACGCGGGTGTCAGACTGGGTGCTGTCTGTTCGAAACATCCTTTAAACCCGTCCGACCGCCCGAAGGACATTCTGGTCCATATTGCGCAGGGGGAGGCGAGCGTGCAGGCTGGAACCCCTTTTTCCAACCACATACGCATGTCCCCTTACACACCAACACATGCAGACGTAACCTTATACACAGGGGCTTTATCCTGCGCATATCTATATGTATATATATATATATAAGTCCTCTATGTAAAGTACGTTTTTCTTGTATTTCTATGTACTAGGAAACACACACCCATACACACACACACACATACACACAAGCACACACACTCTCACTCTCGCACAAATACGCTCACACCACGTCAGGCACACACTCCTCAGCACAGGATGCACACCAACACGCGCATATGCATGTCACTTTTAATATAGATGTATATCTGGATCACTTTCCAATACGTGGAATTTACATTTTCGCTGGTTTGAAAATAGTAGCCATTTTTATAGTAGCTTTTCCGAAAAAAAAAGTTCGTGCCCGCGTGCGAAACACACAGGACGGACCGGGTAAGCGATCCGGCGGACGGTTCAACGATGAAAAGAAAAAAAAACGAACCACAAGGGTTAAGCACGAAAGCCCGTTTCTAGCGTATGAATGTACTGTGCACTAATGTAGTAGCGTTTCTTCGCGCTGTACCTCGCGACATGCAGCGTGGCAGACGATATATGTTTTGGCATTGCATAACGAAAATACTTTGCTAAGCAAATGGAGGGGCGGGGTTGGCGGGTGAGAGGGGTGAGAGGGGGAGGCCCCGCCCGCCCCCAGTCACGGGGCTCAGCCAGGCAAGCACGAAACCAGGAAGTGAAGCGAAAACCCCGATTACTCAGGGCCCCACGTACACACGCACACGCACGCACGCCGCACACGGTCCAAAGGCGTTCCAAATTTCTTACGTGTTTATTTCAACCGAACATCGAACACACTACGCTTTTAACGGTTTCCCTGCGACTGTTGCACTTCCTTTCGGAAGCAGTGGGAAATTGCGATTTCATTGATCTCGCCTGCCACCCCTCCCCGGTCTCCTTTGTCGGCCTGTAGAGTTTCCCTCTGTTTACCACACACACGCACACACTCTCACCCGCCGTATCCTTGCGGGCGCTCTCGCCGCTGCTCTCTGGCAGTTCGGGCCGCTGGCGCTCTCTCTCTCTGCAGCGAAACCCTTTTCAGCGTGAACGCGCAAGGACACCCCCCAAACGTCACTCGGTTCGTTTCCATCGCGCTCGCGGTGTCCTTGCACACGCGGACTACTACCGTTGCGTTCCGATTGGATTGCGCATTGCCGTGGCGTACCAGGCAACCCTGCATGGAACATCAGTTCGAATCCTGCCGCATGTGTCAGTGTGTGGGCTTGTGAAAGACCGCAAGGACAGCAAATAATTGCATTTTTATCGAGTTGCCCTCATTCTCTTCCCCCTTCTCCTTTTCTCTCTCTCTCTCTCTCTCTCTCTCTCTCTCTCTCTCTCTCCCTCGCTCTTTCTCGATCGTTTCCCCCAGGACAGGAAACGCGAGTGTAACGCCGTTTTCTCCTGTTTGAATCGGACCGCTTTGACAGCACTGGTTGTGAACGCGATTGTGCTTGAAAAAAGTGTGCCTACCGAAAGTTTTCTTGCCCCGGCGTGACAGCGGCACAGCGTTGACAGCGCTATTTACTATGGGTTTTTTCCTCTCTTCTTCGGCGTGAGAGAGAAAGTGTTATTGTTTCCCGTGCACATTCACCCGGGAGGATACGGAAAATCCCTTCTCGATCCTGGCACGAAACGACACGCACGTTCGTGTTTCGTGTACGAAGGTGCATTATTGTTACGGCGCACGTGTTACCGGCACGTGGCATCGCTCGAAAATCGGCACCGTTCCGTGCAGGAGGGGCTGCATACCAGATCACACCGAAACCCTAGTGAAAGCTGCGTACCAAATCGATTTCCCTTGCACTCCGGGCGCCAGAGCTGCAGCGATCTAATTAGGAACGCCATTGGCCAGCTGTACGATGCATTAGCCACGGTTGTGCGGTGCACGAGAGCTTAGAGTAGCAGAACATTCCCCGCGCCCGGAACGGAATCTCCCACGATGAGCTATCCGTTTGTTTACGGCAGCGATGACGGGACCACCGAGCGAACCCCGACACCGAAGTTGTGCAGCCAAAGACCGGACCGTCCGTGTATTCATCAGCGTCAACGGCAGCACCATCATTCAACCGCGGCAAATGTTCCGGACGGCGCGCCGAGTACCTCCGCCCGGGAGTGCATCCTGTCCGAAGGAGAGATCGTCGTGTTTGACGATATCGACCCGATCGTGCCGACTGGCGACCCCCCACCCGGGCTGGAATTGAATCTCGACCATATCAAAACCATCATAGGTGAGAAAGTTATACCTCACCAATCAACCAGGACACCGTCGTCCGCTCCGTAGGCAGCAACCACCTTCCGCAGGACAACCACCTTCCTATCTGAGGGGAGCTCTGATTTACCGATAGTCGAAACGGATCAATTCTTGTCCGTGTGCAGACGGGCACTAGTTAAATCGCGTTCTAAGTAGTTGAGATTTTAAACCTGATCGTAATCTCAATACACATTTTGACACAATTGCAGTGCCTTTTAAAGACACGCACGAAGGATCACTTTTGCTCAAAATCTTGTCTCTCGCGGAAATAGTATTTCCGGAAAACAATCGCGTTACTAAACCCCCCTCTTTTGGCGCATTAGCAGCCTTGCAAACCCGGCACGTTATGGCCCATTTAGTTATCAAAAATAAGCGAGAAATGTAGGGCTCGTTTGTTTTGTTTAATTATAATACCTTTTTCCGAACACCCCGCAGGTGCGCTGACGGTCATCACGTACGCGGGTGTACCGCGACGCGTGTGTTCGGTCTACGCGCTGAACTTCCTGCCGCCTGCCGTCATGGAGGCTCCGCCGAACGAGGCCAGTGAAAACAGTCAGCCCCGTCCCGGGTTTCCGAAACGTGTCGCACCGCCCGAGCTAATACCGGCCGACGACGTCGCAGCGGAGGAGCGGGCGAAGTTCGAGCATGAGACACGGCGGTTACGCCTAAAGTTAGGCCTGTGCACGAACTCGGAATGGGTGATAACCAGCCGGTGCGGGAGGTACGCCTTATCGTCGGATCCAGCGCTGGCCATACCAGCAGCACCACCTACGACAGTACCTGTGTCGAACGGTGACGCCTTCTCCGGCGCGAAGAAGCACAACGCCGATTTGGCCACCTACAAATTACGGATGAACATGCACTACCACCCGAATTATACCCGCGACTGTCCGGAAGAGCAACCCATACACTGGCGGGAAGAGGTCAGCGCCCAACAGTCAGTGCCGCCTGTGCTCGAGCCGTTCCCATACCCGCGGGACTTACCAAGTGATATTCGCCTTAGTGGGTCAGTCAGTGTATTTATAGTGTTTTATGTATGCTCATATACACGTACTAAGTTGAAGAATCGCCCGTACAGGGAGCTGAAGGACGCCAACGCGTCGAGTCCATCGTTATCGGAGCCGCCACGGCCGGGGAGCGCACCCGGTCCGGATGAGGAACCGGACACCGATCTCGAGACGGACCGGTTGCTCGGCCACCCGTCGCTGCATGCGGCCGAGTTCAACGAGTCGAGCCGCAACAGCTACTACGACAGTGCGGTCAGTGGAAAATTGCCAAAGCGGGGCGTTCCTGTATGTAACCTCGATTTTTCCACCTCAATACAGAGCTCCCTTCCACCCGAGCCAGAGTACGGCCTCGCGAACCAAGCCAACCGGCTGAGCGCGGCCACGCTGGCCCTGATGAAACAGTACATTAGGCACGATAACGAAGCCAACCTGCCGAACAATATCCCTCCAGCATGCTTAGCGGTATGTAACGCAAAACGATCCGCATAACCACCGGTGGGAAGCAACGTCGCTAAACTGGTTGTCTCTGTTCGCACAAACGCTCTCTCTCTTTGCAGGAAATTCTCACCAAGGGAAACAACACACCGAAGAAAGGTAAGTGATCTAGTGTGCTTTATTCGCTTTTACGTACGTTTTTTTGTTGTTGCTCCGTTTGCCGCTTCGTCTGCATTGGAAGTTTTCCGTACACCAATCAAAACAAACAGCGAGGGCCTAGTGATGGGCGAAGTTCAGTTCGGTTCGCTCGCGGAATGAAACAGATCGCGTGAGCGGGATAGTATTCTTTTTTTTTTGCTTCGAGAAAATTACTTTCGAACAAGTCCAAGCTTGCCGGCTTGCCCTGGCGCTTGCTTCATTGCTTCCGTTGCGCATGCTGTTGCTGTTTCCGTTCCGTGAAGCCCGTCGGCGACTGTGACTTTTGACGATTAAACGTAGTATTTACTCATCTCATCTCATGCTGACCCTACCGCGTTCTGCTCCACTCCAAACCCCGACCGACCTTACCGAAACCGTAAGTGATCGTTTGACGACGTTGCGTTTCCAGCGCTTCCTGCGGAGTGGCCAGTATCACAGGCGATGACGATATGCTCTCGATTATCCGGTTGTGATAGGAACAAGTAACGATGCTGCTTTAGCGGTAGAGCTGTTGTGTTCTAGTATTCTGCGAACGGTTCGTTCAGTTCGTTCATTTAAAAACGTATCAATATTTTCCCCGGGTGCGGATAATTGAGAGTGTACTCCCTCCCGTCCCTTCTCCCTCATCTTAAGCCGCCATTCCCGTTCTCCCTACCCCCTCCGCCCTCGTGTGAAGATGTGTTTTGATTGCCTACTAATTCGTGCTACGTTTTCTTCGCTCCTCTTTCCACCGATTTCCAATCAGGACTGCTCGATCCGTCAGTGCTCGTCGAGGGGGTCGTGGTTGCGGCGCGGTACCTCGGCTCCACCCAGCTCGTGTGCGAAGGGCAGCCGACCAAACTGACGCGCATGCTGCAGGCGGAGGAAGCCGTCGCTCGGATCAAAGTGAGCCGTTTGTTTGTTTCGTTGTGTGTTTTGGTAAATCCGGTGGGGCTTAGACCCGCTCTCCCGCGTAATCTAATCCGTCCCCTTCTTCCTACATTCCGTTACATGTGTGTGTGTGTGTGTGTGCTCATCTCCAGCTGCCGAAACCTAACCTAGCTAGTAAACAGGGTTATGTGTCCGACTGACTAACCAGCAATAACCGATTCCTCTCGATTCTCTTCGCTCTCTTAACCGCACGAACACGGCCTGCTTCTAACTCAACCCCGCACAAATAATCCGCCCTTCCCCGTCCCCCGTCCTGAACCCCCCCCCCCCCCCCCCCCCCTTGCGTTATGCTATCCAAAGGAT
>KB672491.1:4846809-4915160 GCA_000349145.1 Anopheles dirus | reverse complement strand
ACCCCCCCCCCCCCCCCCCCCCCTTGGCCTACCCCACACCAATCAACCAACTCCCGGCTAGGCTATGGTAAGATAGTTTTGTTTGTGCCCGCGACTGGAGACTCTGCCGCTCTGAACTGACCGTGAACTGAACTCCCTCCTTCTGGTTCTCCCTCGCCTCCCTCCCTTCCCCCTCGCCCTCAATCCGCATTTGCACCGGCACAGGCACCGGCTGGCGAGGTGCAGCCGAGCACCGAGGTGGACCTGTTCATCTCGACCGCGAAGATCATGGTGCTGAACCCGGACCTGAAGGAGATCATGATGGACCACGCGCTCCGCACCATCTCCTACATCGCCGACATCGGCAACCTGGTCGTGCTGATGGCGCGCCGGCGCTACCCGGCCGGCGCGCCCGGCACGGACGAGACGGCGGACGACGACGGGGCCGCCGGCCCCAAGGGCAACCGGACGCCGAAGCTGATCTGCCACGTGTTCGAGACGGAGGAGGCGCAGTTCATCGCGCAGAACATCGGGCAGGCGTTCAAGGTCGCGTACCGCGACTTCCTGCAGGCGAACGGCATCGAGGACCACGGCTTCATGAAGGAGATGGACTACCAGGAGGTGCTGAACAGCCAGGAGATCTTCGGCGACGAGCTGGCGATCTTCGCGAAGAAGGAGCTGCAGAAGGAGGTGGTGGTGCCGAAGGCGAAGGGCGAGATACTGGGCGTGGTGATCGTCGAGTCCGGCTGGGGCTCGATGCTGCCGACGGTCGTGATCGCGAACCTGGCGTCGGCCGGGGCGGCGGCCCGGTGCGGCCAGCTCAACATCGGCGACCAGATCATCGCGATCAACGGGCTGAGCCTGGTCGGGCTGCCGCTCTCCACCTGCCAGGGGTACATCAAGAACACCAAGAACCAGACGGTGGTCAAGTTCACCGTCGTCCCGTGCGCCCCGGTCGTCGAGGTGAAGATCAAGCGCCCGAACACGAAGTACCAGCTCGGGTTCAGCGTGCAGAACGGGGTGGTAAGTGTGGCTTCCGTGCTGCGCGTTGATCGTCGTCTCAATGTCCCTTCGATCCACCACAGATCTGCAGCCTGCTACGGGGAGGAATTGCGGAGCGTGGCGGTGTGCGGGTAGGCCACCGGATCATCGAGATCAACAACCAAAGCGTCGTCGCGGTGCCGCACAACAGGATCGTCAACCTGCTGGCCACGTCCGTCGGCGAGGTAAGCCAGCGCGGCGCTTCGTTTCGCTCTCGCACGCTAACTCGCTCCCTTTCTCTCGCCTTCCGGTCGCAGATACACATGAAAACGATGCCGACAGCCATGTTTCGCCTGCTAACCGGGCAGGAGAACCCGGTCTACATCTAAGGGAGCGCCACTTCTTCTTCTTTTACTTGGACTCTATCCGACCCGCGAGGCGCGGGGCGAACGTTGTTGAATTTGTCTTGTTCATTGAAATAAAGTAACGACCAAACGGACTTTTTCGGATCCGGTTCTTCACGACCCCGTTTTGGAAGTGGATCATCCGAAACGGTCGCCCTTTTCATCGAGCTGCAATGCAGAACCTGAGCGGCAATCTGTAGGAACTCCAAGTTGGAATGCTTCGGGAAGATTTATGAGGGCGGACGAATAGTGTTGGAGTGGAAGCATGAATGAACGTCCGTTGCACGGTTTCGTTTAATTACGCTTTATTCTGGTGGACACTATGTGTCTGTGCGTGCGTGTGCGTTCACATCATATACGCTTCTCTCACCCGACCCACCCACACACACACACACACACACGCACACCAACACTCCGTGTGTCATGCACATCATGCGTTAAATAAGTACCAATTTCACATTTGCCATTTATTTTGTTTTCAGTTTTAATTTGTATTTTTTTTGTTTTACTGTATATTACTTATTTGCCACTCCGACCTCCAACGCCCCTCCCACCCCGTACCGTCCGGCGTGCAGTTGCACCCAGCAGGGGGGGTGGGGCGGGTGTTTTGGGGGGCTTTATTTTTCGCTTTTTTTGTTTTGTTTGTTTCTTTGTCTGCATCGGGTCGACGCTCGGCGCACTTAATCCTAGCGAATGGTTCCCTACCTTATCCGTTTTGCCTATATGTCGTCCGAGAGCGTGTAAGTGGGCTTTAGCTTAATATTTGCGGTTACTGCGATTCCTTCCACTCTGCGCTCGTTTGCGCAACTCCTCGCTCCTGAACGGTGACTGCCCGCCCCCGGGGGCATCCTAGTTAACATTCGCGCACGTCCTAGATGTGTAGGTGTCGGGTGTATGGGTGCACACACGCACACCACTCACACCCTTTCTCTCTCTTTCTCTCTCTCTCTCTCCTGCTCACAATCGTTATCGCGCATCGAAAACAGGAAGGGAAGGCCCGGATTAGGGAGACCGATCCGGTTGCGATTGAGCTGAAAAGGCAAGGCGCAGAAACGGTTTTTGTTTTGTTTGGAGGGGGAGGTCACTGCCCGAGCACCGTTGCGCCCTCGTCAGTACGATAGAAATCTGCGCGAATGGGGCACGGAACGCATGAAGCAAACAAATTAAAATCGGTCCTAATGGATGGTTTACTTACGCGTAGGGAAACGTTATCAAATGAATATAAAATGTATAAGTAGTAGGGTGGAGCAGGGTGGGTGGGTGGGTGGGTGAGGGGAACGGTTGTCCCCAGCATTGCACCCACAATATCTCGAAATGATATAATAAATTATGTCTGAGTCACAGCGGAGAACCCCCGCCTTTTGTGTCGACTGCTCCTTACGACGCTCCCCCCCCCCCCCCCCTCCTACGCGGGAAAATAAATAGTGGCAGTATTTGATCGCTACCTTGACTCGGCGCTCAAACACACACACATACACGCACGCCAATCTATCGGTTGTGTGGCTGCGAAGGACTTCAGTATTAGGTAATGTGTATGTGTGTGTGTGTGTGTATGTGGAGAAAGCGGAAAAAATACATTAAAAAAAGATAACCGCAATTCTTCCCGGAGGAGAACGCGAGAAAAAAACGAACTATAAAACATACATTTAAAAAATAACCGCCATTCTTCCTCCCTGCCGGTTCCTTCCTCTTCCTAATCCCTCTCGGTTCCTAGTGTCGTTATCGAAGAAGGCGCCCGCTCTAATTCCCCTAGCCCTCTCCCCTCCCCCACGCCTCTCTTTCTCTCACTCTCTCTTTCTCTCTCGGGGTTTAGTTATGTACAGTGGTGGACGAGTGCTGGATGTTGCGCTCGAACTCCTCCAGGCTCATCACCTGGCCGATGTTCAGCGACGGCAGCTTGCCGGCGGACGCCTGGGCGAGCAGCTCGGGCGAGAACCAGCGGGCGAGCTGGTTGCTAGTGGGCGACAGGCCGCCGTCCCGGTTGTAGTTGATCACGCCGGCCCCGCCACCGGGAGCGTTTTGCTGCTGCTGCTGCTGCTGGCCGCCCTGCTGCTGTGATGACGGTTGCTGCTGCTGCTGTTGCGGTGGTACCATCGGATGATGTGCACCGAGGATAGGATTTCCGCTGCGATTGTTGTTGAACGATTGCTGCTGCTGCTGCTGTTGCTGCTGCTGCTGCTGCTGCTGCTGGAAATCCATGCCGTTCCCGCCGGTAAAGTTCATCGAAGGACCTCCCATCGGGTTCGGCGGCAGACCGTGCTGGTGGGGCAGTGAATGGATCAGCGGCATCTGCTGTTGCTGCTGCGGTTGCGGTTGCTGCTGCTGCTGCTGCTGTGGCGGCGGCGGCGGCATTTGACCACCATTTCCGCTACCACCTAGAGAATAGAATGGGAAAAAAGGCCGAGCTCGTTAGAAAAGTGAATGTGGCTGGCGGAACCGGTGTGCCCCTTACCCTTCAGGATCGGTCTGCCCTGTGGTTTCGGCATCGGTGGCATGTGCGATTGCTGCTGATTCGGCGGTTGCTGCTGCTGCTGCTGGGGTGGCAACAGCTGCTGTCCACCCCCGCCACCCTGCTGCTGCTGGCCGGGTTGCTGCGTCTGCGGCACATTCGGTTGCTGCTGCTGCTGCTGGTGCAGCTGCTTCAGATTCCATGGAATGTTGTTGGCCATCGCCGGCTGCATGTTGCGCATCGCACCGACCGCCGACGGCGGGATCGGTGTCATCGCACTCATCGGATTGAGGATGGCCGGTACCGGCGGCATATGGTTCTGGTTGACGCCCGGCGCACCGTGATGGTGCAGCATGCCCATCGGGGGCGGCCCACCGCCGCTAGCGCCCTGCGGCCCGAACGATGCCGGCGGCTGCTGACCGACCACGCCGGCCATATTGCGCTGCTGCTGCTGCTGCTGCTCCGGTTGCTGCGGCGGTTGAGATTCCGGTGGAAACTGTCCGGGTTGCGGTTGCTGCGGCTGCTGCTGCTGTGGGTGCAACGCGTGAATCGCTGGAAGCGGTCCACCGGCATGCGGATGGAGCGGGAACGGTTTCTGCTGCTGCTGTTGCTGCTGCTGCGCCTGCATGTGTAGCTGCTGTTTTATATACATCTGATGGTGTTGCATCTCGATCAGCGCGGACAGATTGACACCGATACGTGCCGGTTCGACGTGCGGCATGTGCTGCTGCTGCGGCTCGTTCATCATCATTTGCGGTGGTATTGGTAGCTGCTGCTGCTGCTGCTGTTGCTGCTGCTGCTGCTGTTGCTGCTGTTGCTGCTGTTGCTGCTGCTGCTGCTGCAGCTGTTGGAGCTGATGCGGTACCGGATTGTCCGCGTTGTCTTTCTCCTGGGCGGCGGTCATCTTGCGCAGCACGGACGTCGGCGTGAACGCGAGCGGTGTCGGCGAGGAGGCAACCTGTTGCGGCTGCGGCGGCATGCCCTGCTTGGACGGCGAGACGGCCGACACGTTCGCGATGCGCCCGGAGCCGGCCTTCATCATGGCGGCCGGCGTCAGTTCGACCGCGCCCGGTGCCGACTGCTCCGGGTGGTGAGCGTCAGCATGTGGTTGCCCGTGGGGGCGCTGCTCGTGGCCCGGCTCCGGCCCCGGTGGCGGATGGTGCTGCTCCTGATCCGGCTGCGACAGATGGGGGAAGCTGCTGCTGCTGCTGTTGGCGTGCGACGGCGGCTGCTGCTGCAATGGCGGCGGTGCCTGATGCATTATCGCCTGCTGCTCCTTCGCCTGATGCAGCTGCACATCCTGTGGCCCTTGTTCCGGTTGCTGGGGCTGCTGCGGTTGCTGCTGTTGTGCTTGCTGTTGCTGCTGCTGTTGCTGTTGCTGCTGCTGCTGCTGCTGCTGCTGTTGCTGCTGCTGCTGTTGCTGCTGTTGCTGCTGCTGCTCCTGTCTTTTGCGATAGTTCTCGCGCTGCTCTTCCAGCTTTTTCCGTATCAGCGCGTTCTGCAGGATCGACTGCGTGTGGTACTGCAGCTCGCGGGGCGACGGGATGCGCTGGGCCATCCCGTTCGGCAGCGGCGATAGGCGCACCTGCTGCTTCGCATGCGCGTGGTACAGCAGGTTCGGGTTGGCGCCGGCCGGTGCCGGTGGCGGCGGGATCGGCATCGGCATCGGCGGCTGAATACTGTTCGGGTTGAGCAGCAGGCTGGGCGAGACGACGCGCGAACCACCGTTGCAGGCGCTCAGCACGGCGGAGATGATCTCCCGGTGCGACTGCGCCGTTGCCGGGTTGTTCATCTGCTGCCAGAGGCTCGGTTGCGTCACTTCGCCGCGCCCGAGCGCCATCATCAGCGCCTGCGTTTCAGGGCGCTTCAGCAGCTCGGCGTGACGCTGATCGGTTCCTGTAGGGAGCAGGAGACAGGGGCCAGGTTAGGGTATGTTGTAGGGGATGTATGTGGAAAACCGAACCGCAATACTCACCGGGATGGGGCATCGGCGCCATGTGCATCATCTGCAGCATGGCCGGCAGCCCGGACATGGTCGCTCCCTGGTGCGGGCCCGAGCCGGGTGGGCCGCCCTGGTGTCCCGGGTGGACCGCCGCCATATGGGCAGCGTGTGCCGGGTGGGGGTGGTGCGGTGGCACCGACGGCGGTGGCGGCACCACCCCCGGTGGGCCACCGTTGCCGTTCATCTGGTTCTCGCTCATCTGATTGAGTAGCTTCTTGAAGGCGAGCAGTTCCTGCTGCCGACCGACCCCACCGTCCTGGGGCGGCCCTTGACCCGGCTGCTGCTGCTGCTGGGGTTGCGGCTGGGGCGGTGGTGGATGCATTCCCCCTATCGCCGGATCACCGGCCGGCATGATCAGTCGTGGAATGGAGCCGATGCCGAGCAGCTCGCCACCACCGGTGGACGATCCGGATGGGCCCGGGAACGACGGTGGTTCACCGTTCGGGCCGCCGGGCCCACCTCTAGCACCACCGGGGGCCCCGCCGGCACCAGCACCACCCTCACCATTCAAATCGGACAGCCGGAAGCGTGCCTCCAGCTCCTCCACGCTGTGCACCTGGCCGAGGCTGGCCGGGCTCGGCATGGCGCCCATGTTCGGCACGGCCGACGCACGCTCACCGAGCGGTGGCGTCACACCGGACGCACCGCCGCCCGAAACGCCCAAGATTTGCTGCAGACTTCGATTCTGCAGCTGCTGCTGATGCTCATGGTGTAGCTGCTGCTGCTGCTGCTGCTTGTGCTGCTGCTCGTCGGACAGGAGCGATTTCATGTGCCGGTCGAACGGTTGGCTCGCGTCCAGGGCCTGCTGCTGATGGTGCGCGGGCCCGAGCTGTGGGTCGAGCTGCGTTTTCATCGCCGCGTTACGGTTGAACAGCTCCAGGAATGATTGCGACGAGTTGGACGTGGCGGCCGGCGAGATCGGCGCGAAGTACTTGTTGCAGGCAGCCGGCGCGTTCGCGCCCTCATCAAAGCTCGCCATATCCTTTATCATCTTGTCCAGATCCTCCTGCAGGGAGTTCTGCCGGCTGCGACCATCCTTCGCGTCGGCCGTGCCGTCCTTGTCGTTGTCCTGGCGGAAGAACTGCGAAAACCGCGACTCACGGCTGCCCCCGATTACGTCGCTCTGTTGTTGGGTGGGTTTGAAACGATGCAGAATAAAGGGAAAAGAATATAGCACAAGCGAACGAGGACGAAATACCTTGCCTTCGCCGAATCGATCAATGGTTTCCCGGCTGACATTATACAAAACCATCACGTTTCATTGCGACTCACGAAACGGATGGAGCCACAGGTACGCAAGTACTTTCGAAATGAGGTTCTTCATAGCTACACAATGCGACACTGAAAAAAAGCTTCAAGCATCGGCAAAAATGAACCACATACTCGATAGTGCAAGTTTGACGACGAAATTCCAACATCTCGCAAGTCCAACATCCAATCGATATGCCATGCCATCGTCTTCATTGGATCAACAAATCTGTGTAGGTCTGACTTGATCGTACACGGAGATGACGTGCATCCTCGCTATTGGGGAATGGTTCAGTTGAGATTTGAACCCACAACAGAGAAATGTATTACCTACGTTCTTACTGTCAATTTATAGACCGATCACACTCAGTGTTTTTTACTCCATTTGAATTGCAGAATAAACTTATTGGCAGTCAGATTCCATCCAAAACTATCCAGTGTAATCACCCTATTGCAGTTGTTCCATTTTCTTCGTTGACCATTCTTTCTTTCTCTTTCTCTCTTCTCTCTCTCTCTCTCTCTCTCTCTCTCTCTCTCTCTCTCTCTCTCTCTCTCTCTCTCTCTCTCTCTCTCTCTCTCTCTCTCTCTCTCTCTTTCTTCTCTCTCTCTCTCTCTCTCTCTCTCTCTCTCTCTCTCTCTCTCTCTCTCTCTCTATTTGGCCCGCTCACAGTTGAGCACGGCGTGCAGACAAGACATTTGACTTGCAGTGAAATGCAAGGCCGCAAGGACGCAAAGATTGCCTGTGCACTGCAAGTTTGAACATGTTGGCTCTCGGTGAGGTTTGGGTGCGCACGTGTTGACCACGTTTGAGACAAAACAAAAAGCTGCTCATCGCCCATTGTGAATGGGTTTGAGATTGATTGATCGCTGGACGGTGTGTGCGTGTGTGTTTGGTTGACCCGGAGACTTCCGTGTACGTGATTCAAAAACTCACCAGCGCGGTGTAGGTGTTTTTCAGGATGTCGAACGCGTTGCCGTCGGCCAGCCCCTTGTCGCGGAAGCCGCACAGCTCCTCCAGCATGTCGTCGGTCATGGCTTCGCCGACGTGCGGCGGCAGCGACGGCGACGAGCTGTCGATCTCCGACTCCGCCGTGCCGTTCGATGCGCCGTCCCGCTTCTCACCACCCTTGATCAGCTCGAGCAGCTCGTCGTCGGCGGTCCGCTTGGAGGCGGCGGTTTTACGCCCACCGCCGGGTTTGCCGCTGCCCTCGTCCGCGCCCTGCTCCTGGCGGTCGTTGCCGTCGTCGGCGGCGACGCCGTCGCCATCGTCGTCGTCGTTGTTGTCGTTGTTGCCGGCCGAATGGGGATGATCGGTGGGATCGTTCGGGCCGGTCGGTGTGTCGCCGGCCGACTCGCTACCGTGCTCGGACAGTGGATCGTCGAAGCCGCGCAGCTCGATCGTATCGTGCTGGGACGTGGGCTCACTGAACCACTCCGGTTCCTCGTTATCCCGCCCGTTGTCGCTGTTGTAGCGGCGCCGGTCCGAGTACGACATTCCACCACCGCCGTGATGCTGACTGTGATGATTGTTGTGATGGTGGTGATGGTGGCGGTCGTCCCGGTTGCTGTTCGAGCCGTAGTGTCCGCCGCCGTAGCCGCTGTTGCCGTACCCGTAGTACGACCCGTCGCCACCGCGTCCATCGCCACCGTAGCCACCACCGCCAGAACCCTTGTGGAAGCCCCGCATCGGCCCCGACTTGTCGTAGTTCCGGTCCCGGCCCCGATCGCGATCCCGCTCGTAACCACCGCCGCGCCCATCCTCGTGGTAGTCTTTATCCGGCAGCCCGCGTCCTCCTCGTGGCCCATCCTTGCCGTCCTTGCCGCGGTCGAGGTCGCGGTCGCCCCCGCGATACCGGTAATCGCCCGACTCCATGCCCCGGTACTCCCACGGGCTGTCGCGTGTCACAATCCGTCCGCTTCCGATGCGTCGCTCCCGTCCACCGCCTCCTCCGCCTCCCCCACCACCGCCACCACCTCCACCTCCGCCACCACTGCCACCACCTCCGCCACCGCCGCCGAGCATGTCGCGATCGTTCCGCAGCAAACTCCCGGACAGGCCCAAGCTGCCTGCACCGGACGCGGACGGCGGGGCAGACGGCATCTGGCAGCCCATGTTGAACGAGCGGCGCTGCGGCGACAGCACGATGCCGTCCTCCTTGCGCAGCCGCTCCTTCGGGTCGGCCATGCTGCTCCCGCCGCCGACCGACCGGCGCATCTCGCCACGTCCGATGCCCATGCCGCCGTTGTTGCCACCTCCACCGCCACCGCCGCCCGACGACGACGACGACGCGAGACCGCCCGGGCCACCTATCATGCCGCTGGCTGTGCTGCCGCTGCCGTACGAGGAACGGTTCCGCCCGTACCCGCCGCCACTCCCAGCCAGTCCCGCGCCGGCACCGGAGCCCGGACCGAGCCCCGGGGCGTCCTCGTCGTACGGCGTCTCGGCGCGGCGCACCAGCATCGAGATCATCTTCAGATGCTTCTCCGACTTCGGATCGTCCATGCAGACCGGGCGCACCTTCGACAGGTTGGCGTCGCGCAGCGCCAGCAGCTGGGTGACGGTGTAGCGCGTCTTCGGGACGGCCGCCGACGCCGGCCCGGCCTGTTGCTCGGAGCGGCCCTCGTCGTCCCCGTCCTCGTCGTTGCCGTCGGCGTCGTCCACCGGGCTCGTGCCGGGGGAGTCGTCGCGTCTCAGTGGTGCTGCTGGTGGCGTCATGTCCCGGCGGTGCCGCTGCTGGTATCCGTCGTCCTTTTTGCTCGGCGTCACGGCACGGTACAGGGAGCGACCGTACCCAGCCGTACCGAGCGCGGTGTCCCTCTCGTCCACCATTCCTTTGGCATCGCGTGCGTCCGAACCGGACATGGTTTCCCGTGCTACGGGGACGAGTTGCGAGTGTCTTTGTGTGTGGGTGTTTTTCACTTGAATTGATCCTTTTGCTATCCTCGGGTGCTTCTTGGAGTCTCTTCCTATTCTCACTCAACTCTCTTTCTCTTTCTCCCTGTCTCTATCCCTCTTTCACAGCAGCACACTGTATGGAAGTTTCCACTTTGTCTCTCTACACTTCGCAACTGTCATTTACGGATGCTGGCCTGCTGTCATCACCAACAACACCAACAGCAGCAACAGCAGTAGCACCAACAAAATTGGCGTAAATTAGCAGCTTCGCTCAGTCGCGGTCCTTCCGGGGGGGGCCTTCTTCTTTCCACCGCTCCGACCGGACGGGCCAACCCGATGTGCTGTAACCGTCTTCCAGCGGCCAACGCGTCAACGATGCAGCGACGACGTAGGAGTGAGCGCCCCCACTCCCGCACTTCCGCAACGCGCAGGAAGAAGACCAGGAATGTCTCCAAAACGGTTTCTTCTCCCCTTCTCTTCGGTCAGCCACTCGGCGCTTCCTTCCCGCACCCGCACACAACTACCACCACCACCACCACACACACGGTGGCACACGTCTGCGGGAAAATGCTCTTACGGTGGTTACCTCTTTCTGTCCGGTTTTCCCAACCACGCACACACACGTACACACTAGCGTACGCACTGAGTCACGCAGCCACACACACACACAGGCACACAGCCACACGCGCACACGGTTGGTAGCAGCGGAAGAGGGATTTTCTGTTCGTGTTTCGCTTCCAAAATCCACCACCCTCTCCGGGCTCTGCTCCAAGCGGCCGCCGCGAACCCTACCAAACCCCCTACCACCAGCGGGGCAACGGTGTGGTTCCGGGTTTCTCTATCACAGAATTTCTAACTTTCTAACGCAGCAACGCTAGCAACAGCCACTTCGCCTTCGCCCGTGTCCTCTTCGCGCACACACACACACACAGACGCGCGCACGCACGCACACACACAAGCACGGGCAAGCGAAGAAGAAAGAAGCAGTCCTCCTGCGCCCAGAAAACGTCTGGCTGCTGGTTTGGCTCGCTGGCAGGCTAGCAGGCAGACAGGCAGGCAGGCAGGCAGGCAGGGGCCAGGCAAGCGGCCACGGTCGAATCGGCGTCAGCAGGTTCGCCGCCCCCCCTTCCGTTCGCTGTCGACGGTGCTGCGCTACGGCGTGACACTGAAGGGAACAATTTCGCGTTTTTTGCCCACTGCACTCATGGAAGTCGCTCGTAAGTATGTCCGTCCGTCCCGACCTCAATCTTCCCGAAACTGCATCCCACTCTTCCCAGCTTCTTCCCTTTGTCGTCGACGTTTCGGTTGCAGCGCATCACGTACTTGACGTTTCGCCGCTTCGCCGTGTGCGGGTGCGTGTGTGGCTGTGCGTGCGTGCTGCGGGTTTTCACCAGCGGCCTGTGGGGCTCCGTGCCGCGCGACAGGGGACAAAGCATGCGACTTAGTTGGCTGTACTATTTACTGAACAACTGTTGCGATCGTGCAACTCTATTTTATTGATGTTTGTTTAACTACCGTGACAGTTTCAAAGGGAAATCGTATTAAATGCATCAAAAGGTTACGGGAAAGTAAGCGAGCCGTTGTTATAGACACGCGCAATGGTTGAGGTTTGCCTACATTGCAGAAAATGCGCAGTACGAAACGAAATCTGGTCGATAGGAAGCGAATGTGCACACCCAACGGCTCTTGGGATGCTTTTGTGGAATTAATTAAGCTTAAAAATAACTCCAAACTATCCGTTTGCTGCTTTTTTCGTAAATAGTATTAGTATTTCCTGCATTAAAAAAGTTTCTCATTATTTCATCAACTGTCGTTTCGAATGTTATGGAAATATAGTTCAAAACTGGCATTATTGTTAACTCCAACTAGCAGTATTGTTCTAGAAAAAGATGGAGTAAACAGTGCTCAATTTAGTAAGTTTAATGCAAAAATAACAAAATTCCATTTTTTTACGAAAAACTACGCGTTTACTTGAAAGTAAAACCCAAGCGAATGTTTGCTTCACGTTTATAACGCTAGCACTGAGAAGCTGGATCAATTTTCGTCTGCTTTTTCGGCGTTTTTATACCATTCCGTTGGGGTTTTATAGGTTTCGATTAGAATTGCCGTGGTCTGTTGGCAAAAAACGCATAAATTGCTGTTGAATTGCTTCTCGCAGCCCAATAATTCGCCCCCCGAAAGTACTCGCACGCCCAGCTATAAACACCAGCACGGGCGAAGGATGTTTTGTCGCGATCCGCGCTGCTCTTATTTATAAAGTCAAAAATCTCTCCCCTAGTTGAGAAAGTGGTTCCTCGCGGAAAAGGTAACCATCCTCCACGACCTTTTGTCGGTGTGTTTTTCTTCCTCTCTTTTGTTTTTGTTCCTCGCCTCGTGCGCTACCAACCAACCAACCCACCACAACAGACGGAAAAATCTCCCCCGGCGGCCAATAATAATAACATTTGGAAGACTCAAGAACGACGGTGTAAAGAGCCATCCCGTAGAGGAGGGGCCTTGTGGTGTTGTGGCTTTTGGGGTCGCTGTTGGCGGTGTAGCTCGGCGGGGCTCGAGTGCGTGTCTCGTCTTTGTTGCGAAGCGAGGGAGGGACACCTTCATTCCCCTCCCCACACCTCTTCGCCCTTTCTCCGGTGGGGCCCAACGCCCGCCACTAGGTAGTATTTATAACCAAAACTCCACTAAAGGACAAAGTAGACAGACATTTATTTATAGCTCCACGCCCGCCACCAGACGACGTGTGTTTTTTTTTTCTCGGCTGCCCAATCGAAACCGTGCGAACGGTGGATAGTTGAGCGTTTGGCCGTTTGTGTTTGCGAGTGTGTGCGTAAGTGCGTGTCTCTGTGTCCAGGCCTGAGCCAGGTCGGTAGGCGAAACAAGATGACGAGAAACTACACGACGAAGGGCGATAGTTACTATCAGAAGGAGTTCGCCCTGAACAGTGTGCAATCAATCGATGGCGACTCGCTGCCAGACTACAGCGAGTTCGACACCGAGTCGGTAACGTTGGACTATTTCAAGGAAAGGTAACAAGGAGCAGCCCGCACCCTCGCGCTCAATGCTCGCTCGCTCTCTATCCGTTTGCGTTTGTGTGTCTCTGTCCCTGTATGTGTGTGTGTGTGTGTTCTTCATAGAAACACCCCACCCCATCCCACACCGAAAAGGACATTGTGGTGACAAAGGAACTGTGTGTGTATGTGTGTTTGTTTGTGTGTCTCTGTTGTGTTTATGCTACCAAGGGTGTTTTTCCACCCGTTCTTCTAACGCAAGCGAAAAAGGAAAACATTCTCCCTCTTTAACCTTCCCACCCACCGACTCACCCACACAAACCGCCATCGGCCGCGTTTATCATCCGTCTCACAGAGGCTCGTCCACAGAACAACACCCGATTCCAGGTTGTGCGGCTAGGAATGGATCCTACTCCGCCCGAAGCGAGTTTAGGCCCCCGGTGAGGGCAAGGGCGGCCGCATTAGCGCCTCGGATGTGTCGCGTATAAATATAGAACGCAGCTTCGGACGCAGCTGTGTGTGCTGCGCGGTTTTGGACGGCTTCAACTCGCCGTCGAATGATGCATTAAGACGCGCGTGAGGATCACGCAATGCGTACATGGAAGCAGAATCCCATCGCGGTAGAGCAAATGCGGCCGAACAATAGTTGCTACACACTAACAGGGCGCGGTAGAAGGAAAAGGATCGTGGCAAATCCCTTCTCACCCGTTAGGCACGGCGCTTAAAACGCATCCGATGCGCGGTTCTATTTGTTTACGTTGTTTTATGCTGTTTGCTACATGCTACACCCCTCCACGAAGAAAAAAACGAACCCGAGAAGAACAAACGATCCCTTGCCGCTGCTGCTGCCGGCCTGCATCAATTCATCTAATCAATGTCCAATAACATCATTGCATTCGCGCTGCCGGCCTTGCTGCTGTGACCTTTTCGACCGGCCGCTCGGTTCGATTTGCATCATTACCCGGAGCGCCACCTAACATCAACCATTCCATCCACGCAAAAAAACCCTCGTTCTAAAACACACCGTTGCACACTGTACCCACCGCTTTTAATGCCTCTCTAACGCCTCTCTGCCGCCTTTTTGGCTGATTTTGTTTTATTTTGGCTGCGTCCCATGCTGCTGCCGCTGCTGCTGCTGTCGTGTACAACTTGCATGATTGAAGAACTGATCGTTGAAAGACAAACGAAGCTTCGCAGAGGAGGGATCAAACGGACGGCAAACTTCTTCTCAAACACAGATTTACACGTAGTTTAAAAACGCCCCAGGTGAGTGCGTGTGCGTGTGGAACCGACGCTTCCAGCCGGTGTGACGATTTCGGTTTTGGTTGGAGTTTTGTTTTCGTTCCGCACTCCCTGTGCCATTGCAAGCTAACTTCCTCTCTCACCTCGGCAGCACCAAACGTGGACCTTCGCCGGACAAAATGGCACCAACGACAACCATCGAAACCGTCACCATTACGCGACCATTGAAGGTAACGTGCGCGGGCAGCCACACGCGCCACACTCAGCGGCTCTAAGCGCGTTTCCGATTGTTCCTCTACCCTCACAGGTGATCGCGTTCATCTGCGGAGTGATCGTGATCATCCTGATGATACTGGCGCTCACCTCCACCGACTGGCTGATGGCAGAAAGCTGGCGCCAGGGCCTGTTCGTGCACTGCATCGAGGAGGGGTACGAGTCGCCGCTGCCGTTCAACCTGCAGGACCCGGCCGGCTGCTACCCGAGCCGCGACGTCGGTAAGTCCGTCCGTGCGTGCGACCGTGCGATCCGCCCTGACCATCCGTTTCTTTTACACACGCAGCGTACATCAAGGCAACGGCGGCCCTGTGCATCATCACGCTCGTGACCGACGCGCTCGCCACCTTCCTCACCGGGCTCGGACTGCGCACCCAGGACCACAACCTGAAGTACAAGTTCTACCGCATCGCCGTGCTGATCATGATGGTTGCGCGTAAGTGCCCGCACGCTCTCCTGCGCTCCTCGCCGGCGTCCTAATCCTGTCCTGTGTGTTGTTGGTCTATTTTTTTTTAGTAATATCTCTGCTGGTGGCCGTGATCCTGTACCCGATTTGCTTTGCCGCGGAATTGAACATCGGTAAGTGAGCTTACTGTGTAGGATTTTACTAAAGTAGAGCTGTTGTTTTGATAAACAACAGAATGACAAACAGACCGCCGGCACCGAACCGCCTTTTGCAGGGTTCGGCAAACTTGTCAAGAAATGTGCCAATTTGTAAATTATAGATTTAGAACGATTTTTTTTAAAGCAAAACTATAGTGAAAATATTTCACGCGCACCGACCGATTGTGTCGTTTGTATGCTCTAGTTAGGGGAAAAAAATATTCCTTGCTATTTCATGCACTGAGCAGATATAAAAAAATGTAAACAGAGAACGTTTAAATTTCAATAACCAACAGGGAAATACGCATCACCTAGTAATGAAGACAAGCGGCGTTTTATTTGAGCAAATGTGGACCAAGTTTTGTGGGCAGATCAGTTAATTAGTTCCTTCCATACAAATTCTATCCTAAAATTAATGATTAAAAGCAGGCTGTAGAGGGATCTGTAAACTAATCTTGAGCGATACCAAAAATCTGACCTGATTCGTTTGCTTCCTACCAAAAACAGCGAACCGACTGGTGTGGGAGTTCGGCTGGGCGTACGGTGTCGGCTGGGGCGCGGCGATCTTCCTGTTCGGTGCCGTCGTCCTGCTGCTGTGCGACAAGGAGTCGGAGGAGATCTACTACAAGGAAAGGAAAATTGTACACGACGCATCGTTAAGAGACTAGGCCAGGGCACACGCTCTGCCCGACGTTGTGCTTTAGAGACAATAGGAGGATCGACCACACCACCACCACCCATACACCGCGACGAACCGGCGCTGCGAGGAACTTCTTCCGCGAAAGCTTCCCTTCCCTCCCCACCACCATCCGCCCCCTCCAACCCAACCCCGCGGGAAGCGTCAGTCAACATTTGGGCAGCCAGGCAGAACGAACATGGTCTGGTGGATGGAAACGCGCGCGTTTCACAAGTATTTATTTAACACATGAATTGCCATATATATAAATATGTAGGTATATATATTTGCCGGTCCCTCCCCCGCGAGACAACTTCTCCACCCGAATCTCTCAATCGAATCTCTCACGTTACTTCCCAACACTCATGCCCTGCGCTCATACCGAATGAACACCGTGCTGCTCCTCCCCCATCCCGTGCGCAGCCACACAAAGGACACACGCATCGTGCCGCGTGGTGTGGCTCTGTAGTGTCCGCGTGCGGGAGAGAAAATTGTACATAAAAAAGACACCCGCATCCTCCCTTCCCCTCTCCCACCCTGCAGGAGCAAGATGGTTCGGATCCGGGTTGCCGCGCGAATGATTGACGAACAGTAGCACCAACCAAAAACCAAAAACAAAACAGAAACGACGAACGAAACTGAAGCGGGACGGTAGCGCAGAAACGCAGGGAAACGTAGGGCAACAAAAAGCACAACCAGCACACGGTAGCGGAAGCGGAAGGAGAACGAAATCGTAGCAGAATACGAAGAAGAAAGCACACAGACAGAGGAGCGAGTTTCTCTTTCACTTATAATCTCTTTTTTTTCAACTATTCTTTGTGCGGGAAGGAACGATCGGGCAGCGTTTTGTTTTGTTTAATATTTTTTGCATCGCAGTTTTTGCTTATTTTCGTCGTTTAATATTTATCGTAGTCGATCGAGAAATATGGCATAGCTTATCGTGTTTTTTGTTTTGCATTCTTTCTCGAGTTTACATTACTATAGTGGTTTTACCACGTGATCTTGCACGTGCAGTCGAAGAGGGCGCGACTGTAGGCGAACATTAATCTCCACGACACGGTCCGAAGCCCGGGCTCCTTCCTATTTAATGATCGACAACAACATACACTCACACACACGCGTCGTACCCATTACATACACGTATATTATAATTAATATCAAAGCAAATTCTTGTCATGTAAACTAGGCAATTGAATATTCCTGCAGCGGCAGCAGCAGCAGCAGCGCGCAGCGAAACTTTTTAGACAGCGAAAATATCGAACTCATTGTAATATAATAATACTTATTTTCTTCCTTTACCCACTCCCTTTTTCTCACTCGAACTTCTTTACCCATCAGAACCACCCCCACCCCACCCCTCTCCTATAATACCCCCCATGTGTGCTCTCAGAATGCTTTTTTGATAGTATATATATATATGAAGGTGAGCATGAAACAAGAAAAAAACAGCAAATAACCGATCGCTGCGTTTGCTCGTTTGCCTCCGGGTTGGCAAAGTGCGTTTTTTAACGGCCTTAGCGCCCGGCAGCATGCAATAATGCGGTTTCGAGCGAGCGAACGAGCGAGCGAGCGATATCCCATTGGTGAATTGTCAATTGTGTAAATAGCCGTATCGAATCAATTCATGAAACTCCCATCTACCCGCATAAAACACACAAAACAGACAACATGTATAACCAGACACGAAAATCAAACAAACGAAGAAAAAAAAAACGTTGTAATAAATAATTTAAACATATCTATTGTACAAGATTCGGTGTTTGTTAGTTTTTATTTTTTTATTTTTTTTTATTATCCCACCCTTTTTGCTCTTTCGATTTTCAGTTTTCCGTCCCCTGCATCTCCCTGTACCACACGATTCACAATCGACCGTACCCCTTCGCCGATTTAGCGATAGTTTTCGCTCGCAGCCCTTTTCCAGCGGGAAGTGATGAGAAAAGGGCAGCTCAGGCCACCGAAATGTGGCTAGCCAGGCTGCAGGAGTAGGCAAAACCGCTTTAAAAACGCTCTACCGCGCACTGTCGATAGCTTTTTTGTTGTTCCAAACGGAGCATTCGCGTAAATTGGCATCGCGCACCATACGAAATTTGAGTAAAAATTACATTATTATCTCCACACGGAGCCCACATGCATGTATTACTTGAACCGACTGGCTGTCCTCGATGATATTAAACTATAAAAATAGATGACCTAATAAATGCCTGCATGCAACGAGCGCAGGAGTAAGAGAGCACACGGGGCCCTACGGGACAGGGAAGTGTGGACGGGCGGGCGTGGTTGTGAGCGGAAATTGAAAGTGAGTTAATTAGGGAACCCTTTAAAAATAGATCCACCAAATGCGGACCACTTCAGCGTCGGAGATGCCACCGCTCGTAAAGAACACTGCCACAAACGAACAAAACCCCGAGATCCGAGCTGGCGTGGACAGGGACATACGTAAAAGGACAAGTGGAAGTAACACAGTAATAATAATAAAACACAGGGATTCGGAACCGAAACCGGGCGGACGAACTATCAGCGCAAATGCGACATGTAGCGCGTGCGAAGGGAATTGCCACCATATCGATAGGGTTTAATATGAAGTAAGTTAGTTCAGGGGAGGAGGGAAGTAGGTATAAGGCTGACGTAAGGTATTTTAGAGTTGTGTTTGTTGTTGCCGTTGTTGTTCTCCTTGTTTCTCCTAAAACCCTAAAACTCACCCTCCCAGCCGCGGAGAACCCGACGGGACACAGTGACGAGGAAGAAAACGATGAATTGAATGCAAACTGTAACTCACGACAAGGTTATAATAAATAAGCAAATCGTTCCATACTAGCACAGAACGCACGTAACAATTTTATTCGGTTGCACTGCCGCTGCCGCTGCTGCTGCTGCTGCCGACGACGCCGCTGGGAGTAATTAATAAAGGAAAGTTTTCGCGAGCGTGTAGCCGAGAAAGATGATTATAAGTAGCGCCACCAGTCTTGCCGTGTGGACGTACAGCTGCCGCACGCTGCACGCGCATCAGGTGTGGAGATCCGTCAGCGGGACGTACATGACGCCCATCAGCTGCGTATTGCTTATCTGCCCGTCGAGCGCCTTGTCGATCTGCTCCAGGTACTGCGTGCCACCGTCCGGCCCGACCGGCACGATCATCCGGCCGCCCGGTTTCAGCTGGTTGATCAGCTCGACGGGCGTCTCCGGGGCGGCCGCACCGACGTGGATGCAGTCGTACGGTGCGTGGTCCTTGCAGCCGAGCCGCCCGTCACCCTCTGGAGGAAGATGGGAGCGGAGGTAGGTCTCGTTAGTGGTCGTACGAGTGGAACTTAGTACAGCCTTTGCAGGATTGTGCATCGGGTTTCCGTCTCAACCAACGTGCTGTTTAACAGCGGCAAGAAGTGGCCGCGTCGATTCACTTACCGATCAGGATCACCTTGCCCGAGTCGATCAGCGCCTGCTCGTCCTCGCCGATGTTTTTGCGTCCCAGCTCGACCAGCCGCGGGTGGTGCTCGATCCCGACGGCGAACCCGGTGGCCGCCGGCTGCTGGTGGATGAACCGGGCGAAGCAGGCGGTCAGGTAGCCGGAACCGGACCCGACGTCCAGCACCTTGCTGTTCGGCTTCAGGTACGGCTGCAGCAGCTCCAGCGCGTGTGCGTGCTACGACGGGCAAAATCACAGATGCAAACCACGGTGAGATTGGTCGGCCGGATGGGTAAAGCCTTCCGCTCGGCTCTCCCCTCCCCCCCCCCCCTTGCGCCCTCCTTACCATGTGCGGGGCACTGATCGTTGCACCGTGCCCGATGCGCTGCGGTGTGTCCTGGTACGGGTGCAGGTTTTCCGGCACGTAGTGTTTCCGATCCGTCGCCACCATCGCCTGGGCCACCGCGTCCGACTTGATGATGTTGTACTCTGTACGGAGGGGGCGGTAAACGGGTCGTGTGAGATCGAATGCACCGTCCGGCGCTATCTCCCCCGCGCGCACACACACACACACTTACCCTGCAGCTGACGAATCAGGTCCGCATTATTCAAGCCCTTCGATCGCCAGGCCATCTTTTCGTTGTTCGCGGATGTAACTTCGCTGCAGCCGTGCCAGGAGTCGCAACAAAGTAGCGAGCACGAAAATAGTACCAGCGCACGCTCGGTCGCGTCCAAACAGCCTACTTCGAATGCTTTCCTTTCGCAATGCGCGCGTGCGATTGAGATTTCCCTCGAGCACGATTTGGCTCCGCAGGATCTGCTTGCTTTGCCTGCCAGAATATGCAACGCCCGAGGACTTTTGTTATGTACAACAACAAAACAATCAGCTGTTGGACTGCGTCCTGCAAACAACACGTACGTGCAGCTCGTTCACATATCGCGTCAAAGCAATCGATAGCGTCGAATGTACCCAACGACACGGGGAGGAAACGAGGGAATTTAATCACCCTTAAAATGTGTTTTTTTTTGCTTCAATCATGCGAAATAATCTAGTTAGTTAAAAACCGCAACTTATTATTAATAAAAGAAATATAAAAAATGATTATATTGCTCACTTCTGACTGGGCCACCCTGTCCCGTCAACATGATGGAGTTGTCAAAACCGGTTGGACACAGGGCACAGGGTGCTTCCGAGATTCGGTCCCGTGCGTTACGTTACGAAAACATTGCGACCTGTGATATGCACGGTGCGAAATTGTATTTTCCTGCTGGTTAAGTTGCGTGCACCACCCCCGGAGAGAGAGAGCGAGAAAAAAAGCCACAGGATGCTGCTGCGACGTGCGTGCCGCCGCCCGCTCGTGCAAACCCTTGCCACATTGCGCCGCCGTGCCAGCACGGTCGCCTCACAGGAACCGGCCGCCGGCATCGAACCGAGCGCCGTCGACGATCTGTCCAAACCGGTGCACACGCAGCTGCCGAAGCGCAAGCCGTTCGTGAAGTCGATGTTCCTCGGCACGGTCGACAGCGAGCTGCTGTCCTTTCCCGAGTCGCTCAATCGCGACGAACAGAGCCGGCTGACGCAGCACCGGCAGAGGCTGGAGCAGGCGCTTCGGGAGCCCGACGCACCGGCACCGCGCGCGCTGCACGCCCTGCAGGGCCCGCTCGAGCACGGCGGCAAGCGGTTCACCGAGACGGAGCTGGCGCACGTCACCGAGCTGCTGGCGGACAACCGGTCCGCCGCGATGGTAACGCTCGAGCACAATGCGATCGTGAAGCTGCTCGCCCATCACGCCACCGACGAGGCGAAGGGTCGCTACCTCGACCGGCTGTGCAGCGGCGAGCTGACCGTCGCCAGCGCCCTGTACGAGCTGACCAGCGCGCGCCAGACGATGTTCGGTACGGTCGCCGCCCTCGACCACACCAGCGGCCGGTGGACGCTCACCGGCACGAAGGTGTTCCTGCGCAACGGCGACACCGACCCGGACCTGCTGCTCGTGCTCGCCTCGACCAAGCACATGGAGCGGCTGAACCGGGCGGACGCCACCGTCGCCGCCCTGCTGGTCGACACGAAGGCGGACGGCGTGCGCGTCACACAGGCGCCGCTCGGCACCACCACCGGCGGCCTGTCGCGCGTCACCGTCCACTTCAATCGCGTCGAGGTGCCCGCCACACAGCTCCTCGGGGCGGACACCGACGGCGGGCAGGTGCTGTCCAAGTTCCTGTCGGCCACCCGCGTACAGTCGAGCGTGGTGCGGGTCGGACTGCTGAAGAAGGTGCTGAACGTGCTGACGGATTTCTGCATCAACACGAAAACCTCCAACGGTGAAATGATGTGAGTGCAGCGTATTTTGTAAACCTAGATCCTTCTGTCCTTCTTCGTTCCGATATCGTTTCGCTGGCATCGTCAACAAAAAAAACTATCGCTGAAACATCTACCTCTATCCTACTACTGACGCAGGGATATTGAGCTCGTCCGGGAGCAGCTGGCACGTATGGCGAGCGTCATTTACGCGGCGGAAAGCATGGTCTACATGACCGCGAGCCTGATGGACGATTTCGACGGACAGGACGTGGAGCTCGAAGCCGCCATTACGAAGGTGTTCTCGACGGGCAGCTTGCTCGGTTCCGCCACGCTGCCTTTACGTCTGCTCGGTCCGCAGGCCCTGGCCGCCGACGGCACGTTCGAGACGCTATTCAACGACGCGCTGAAGCTGTTCATCGGCGACGAGTCACTCGATTCGGTCAACCTCTTCGTCGCCCTGAGCGGCCTGCAGTACGCCGGGGTAAGTGCATCCGTTCTCACCCGGTGTCGGGCGCACTACTTCAACCCAAAACCTTCCACTCGTCCCGCGCAGATGCACAGCTACGAGACGATCAAGAAGGATCGCAACCCGGCGATGAACCCGTCGTACGTGCTGTCGAAGCTGTTCGAGAAGACGTCGATCGCGAACCCGAAGAAGTTCGCCGACCTGCAGCAGTACTTCCACCCGTCGCTCGATCCGGCCGCGCACTGGCTCGAGTTCTCGGTCGTGCGGCTGCAGCTCGCGGTCGAGTGTGTGCTGTCGCGCCACGGCGTCGAGGTGATCGAGCGGCACGTCGAGCTGGGGCGGGTGGCGCAGATCGCGACGCTGCTGTACGCGATGACGGCGTGCGCGAGCCGGGCGTCGCGCGCGTACTGCATCGGGCTGCGGCACGCCGCCCAGGACGTCCACCTCGCGAACATGTTCTGCCGGGAGTCGAGCGAGACGGTGCGGCTGCTGGCGCTCGAGCTGGAGAAGGGACCGTACATGACGAGCGACGACGACTACAACGTGGTGGCGCGGAATCTGTTCCGCGAGAAGGGCTACTTCTTCGAGCATCCGCTCGCGCGCAATTTCTAGGCCGCAGGTGTAGTTTAGGCAAACCGCGAGAGGGGTTAATACATAACGTTGTTGGGAAGCCGTCCGTTTGGTTTGTTTTGTCGAATCGATTGAGCCAAGTAATACAGCAAGGTAAGATTGAAAGAGATAATGCTAGGCCTGCATGAGCTAGTCTTTGTTTGGTTAAGCTTCCCACCTTCTCCATCACACGAATCATGCTAATTGGACAATCTGACAGGATCTGATCTGTTTGGTAAGCAGATCATGTACGCCGTGTTCAAGCCGTGAGCGAAGAACAACAAGAAGAATACATGTTGTCCAATTGCCAACTGTGTGATATTGATATTATTGAATGCATTGTTTCACCTCGGTAACATCGATCTTTAAAAGCCCCGAATATTGGTTACACTATCAACCGGCAGATGGCGCCACTCGGTCGAAGCGAAAATTTGCGAAACCTGCGGTGCACTTAGCTTATGGCTGTTTCGGAGGTACTTCAAAGTTCTTCAAAACTGCCAGAACGACGTTTGCCTTAGGGTTAGCAACAAATAGTTCTATTGTGAAACATTAGAACAGCTGGCAAAAATACATCGTGAAAAACAAACCCCCTCCCGCTCTCCTGCGCAGTGTTCGCGGCTCGTCGCGTGACACCATCTTTTGAGGTTGCCAAAAAGCATGACTACTAAACAAACACATCCTCACCAACATCCTGACTAGCACGCACACACACGCGGGCGCGCACACGAGGAAGTAATGAAAGTTGGCACATGTTCACACGGTGCAGCAGCGCCCGTGCCCGAGCGCAGGCGCATGGCTCCCCCGCTTCCTCCGTCCAGCAATAAAAAAGGACATCCACGACAGTGTATGTGTGTCCCAGCACTCCCGGAGCCACGCGACGTGTTTGACACCAGGGCCCAAAGCCAAACGGTGCTGGCGTTTGCAGTAACAGTGCGCTCCGTGCGTGATAGTACTACGACTTCGCAGGTCGCGATCAAAATAAACGGCGTGTGCTTGGCAGAGTGTTCGCATCCGGTGCGCGTGGGCTGCGGAAGGCGCCGCAAGGACTCCGATGTAGGGACGGCTACCCGCGAACAGCTCCGCACACAACCCTCCCTCGGCGCAACACGCAGCAGGGGACGCAGTGCAGCGTGTGCCCGCGTGAAGAACCTCCCTAGTTCGCTCCCTCCCTGCACGAGCCCCAAACACCCTCGTCCGCCAGGAACAACGGGACCATTCCATCAAACCCCTCTCCGTAACGCTAGTTCCTGCTAGTTGTGTGCTGGTGCCGATCGAGGACGACTCTGGCCGGGGTCCCATCATGGCCACGCGCATTATGTCAGCGGTCGGGCTCGTCCGCCACAGCGGGCGACGCTTCCTGCTGCTCGTCTGCGGAATCGTCGCGCTCGTCCGACCAGTACGAGTATTCCCTATCTCTCTCTCTCTCTCTTTCTTAGTAGCAACCGCTTTCGGCCTCTTACGTAGCCTCGTAGCTTCCAGGTGTCCCAGGTGTCCCAGGTGTTTGGCGCAGGCTGTACACAATCGATAATGGCGTGTGAAGTCATCCTGTGCTACCCCGAAACGTGCCAGCTTCGGATGCTTTGTTTCGCCCGGAGAGATGTGCATGCTTTTACGCATTGATTTTCCTTCTTCCGTGTCTGTTGTGCATATGTGTGTGTGTGTGTGTGTAGTCATGGTTCCACGCGTATGCGCGTACCCCATGCGAAGATGTGTTTGTAAATAAAGGCGCACAGGCACACAGGTTTCATTGATGATTTCTTCTCCCAATCTCTCTCTCTCTCTCTCTCTCGCTCGCGCGCTGGACCATGCGTCCTCCACGTGCAGGTGTCGGGATCGTCGCTGGCACTGTGCGAGGGTGGCCAAACCTGTCTTCCACCGAAGGAATGCTGCGCCCAGGGCTGCTGCTACCTGTACGCACCGCCCGGTGCGCCGCGCGTCCCGATGGCGAGCAACGACCACGTGCTGAGCCTGCTGTTCGTCAACCACTGGTACTTCTGGTGTTTCGTGCTCGCGATCGTGCTGGCGCTGCTCTGCACCTGCTCGCTGTGGAAGCGGCGGCGGCAGCTGTGCGGGTGGGACACGTCCGCCCGCCACTCGCAGTCGGAGGGCGACTCGGCCGGGTCGTGCTACGCCCCGCCGCAGTACAGCCGCTGCAACTCCTTCCACATACACGCGCCACCGCCGTACACCGAGGTAAGGCGACGCGAGCGCCCCCTAGCAGCAGGCCGGCAGTCGGCTAACCCTTCTCCCGCCCACTTGCAGGTTGCGTCCAAGCCGGACCTGTACCCGCTCGTCTTCAGCTACACCGACCCGGGCAAGGGGAGCGGTGCGAACTACCTGATGGTGCAGTACTTCCGCAACTACATCGTGCAGCCGGTCGGCTCCATCTCCGGCACCAGCACGGTCGACTCGCTCAGCTCGAGCTTCATCTGCAACGCGAACGAGGCGAACACGCTGGTGCCGCCGCCGTACTCGCGGGCCGCCAGCCCCGACCTGACGGTGTCCTTCCGCAACTACCTGATGCCGCGGTCGGCGTCCCAGCAGGTGTGCCTGGCGGCGTACGACCGCCCGCCACAGGGTACGCGACGCGACGACGACTCACTGCTCGATCAGCAGCAGCAGCAGAATGCGCAGCAGTGCGTACAGCCACGGGACCACCACCACCACCACCATCACCACCAGCAGCAGCAGCAGCAGCAGCAGCGAGATGATGCCGCCGGTACACCTCTCGCCACCACCACCACCACAATCAACCACAGTAGCGTAACAAGCAGCAACAATGTGTCCTTACTGGAGTGTCCCGGTCAGCGTACGCTCGGCCAGGTGGAGCCGGCCGGTCCACGCACAACCAACACCTCCACCGGCTCGACGGAGCAGCGCGGTGGCCTCGTGGCGGCCGGAGCCGACTCGTTCGCCTCGCTACCCGGCCCGGCCCGGGACGACGGCGCCGGTGGCGCCACCTGTGATCTAGCGCACCCTGCGCACCGCGCCAAGCTCGTCTGCAAGCTGTGCTGCTCGATGGGCGACCTGGCGACGCGCGGCCCCGACCGTCGGCCCCGGCAGCACCCGCACGCGCTGCACAAGAGCCTCGAGACGTGCTGCCACGTCACCGCGAGCCCGGTGCGCGACGACTCCGTGCTGCCGGGCGACCCGGCGCGCAAGGTCACCGACGCCGTCTCGAGCGTCGGCTCGAACGTGTCGAGCCTGGTCAACCTGGACGCGGCCAGCTCGCCGCCGCGCGCCACCAGCCCGACGGCGGAGGTGCGCGAGCTGCTCGAGCAGATACGGCAGCTGCACAGCGAGGGCAGCGACTCGGGCGAGGCGTCCGCGTCCGGCCCGCCGGCACGCCACACGCCCGCCACGTACCGGCGGCCCTCCTCGCTGATCGGGCGGCGCGGCAAGCTGTTCTCGAAGCCGACCTCCAGCTCCCAGCACCAGCACCAGCACCAGCACCAGCACCAACAGCAGCAGCAGGCCGGCAAGGCGATGTACATACCGGTGTCGCTCACGCAGGGCAGCACGGGCCCGGCGGCCGGGCGGCACCTGCGCAGTCCCGCCTCGATGTCGAGCGCGGCCAGCAGCTTCCTGAGCCGGGGCCGCAGCCGCTACTGCTGGATGTCGAAGTCGGCGCCGACGACGCCCGGTGCGGCGCCGGGCAGCTTCGCCGGCGGCACGCTCGGCGACAACCGGCCGCTGCTGCTGACCGAGCAGGAGGAGGACGGCGAGCAGAACGTCTAGGAGGGGGCCACCAGTTGCGTTCCAACGTCCGCCCACCCGCACAAGCGAGCCGCACGAATCAACGAATCAGTTCGCACACCACCACTGAAGCAATACATTTAACGCAGCAGATCGTTCAGTAGCAGCAGTAGCAGCAGCAGCAGCAGCAGCCGCTCGAACTCTTCTCCCCTATTCAGCTCACATGTGCCTCTCACACACACGCGCGCAGCCTGCGGACGGCAGCTTCCGTGTAGGGAAGCAGGCCGGGTTTCGTGGAAGGGGAAGGAGCGAGAGGCGGAGGGAGGGAGGGGGGGGGGCAGGGGGTGCTATCAGTTTAAGTATAGTATGAGAGGACAGGTGCGCTTTTCAAACAACTGTGTTCCTCTAATCGTGTTTAGTGTTTGACTCTTACCTTACTCCCTGTTTCGCTTGCTACGTTTGTAACTCTTGTAACTCTTGTGAAGACAACAACACAACACACCCACACACACGCTCATTTACTTGTTCAGAATACTTGCAGGAGGAGCGACCGGTGGGAACCGGCACGACACAGCTCCGCGCTCTCTCTCTCTCTCGTTCGGTCGTTTGAAAATGTAACACAGAACAATAAGCAACCAGAAAGGACAAGGGGAAACAAATCGCGCACGAAATCAGGGCCATCGAAAGTTTACTGCTGTAGACGACTCAGTTCCAACCGCTTTTCTTGAACCAAACTACCGAATACAATAAAGTATAAAAGCAAACAATGTAGCAATCGTAGACGTTCGCCGCTGGCCGGTTCGTGTTTGTTTTGTTCCGTTTGCAGGAGACGAACACGCACACTACTGTCGACGAGTGTTCCCGTCCGAAAACGATTCTTTTGCAAGATCCAGCGCGGTACGGCTCGCTCAGTGAACGATGGACGCACGCCGCTGATGCGGAGAGACTCCGAGAGTGTGAAGAATGTGAGTCGCAATGAATTTTTACTTTATCTTTACAGATTCGCAATGAATCTTAACAGATTCGCAATGCATCTTAACAGATTCGCGAATCTTTGGGGATGGGTATTTGGAGATTTCAAGAGAATTCACCAATCTTCAAAGATCTAGCCAAAGATCGTTCAAAGATCTGTATAACTACAGCATGGAAGTAACGTAAGTAACGGGTGGAAATAACCGTCACAGTGTAAACGACCGTAAGTATCTTCGAGCTGAGTGTTAGAAATTAAGTTTCAGCGTTATCGGTAAGATGGCGCCACCACACACATTTTCCTTTCTCGGAATACGCTAACGCCGTTTTTACAGAAACGGTCTATCCTTCAACTGACATCCATTTTGGTGCAGTCCAGTTATGACGTAGGATTCCAAAATCCAAACGTTGCATAAAACTGCAAAACGTTTGCGTTGTAACGTGCTTTTCGCCGTGACTTCAAACTGGTCTATAGATTGGCACGGTACGGAGTCTTGCGCACTTGGCTGCATTCGGTGAACGGACCAAATCTGACAGGCGAACTGTCAAGGAGGCTGTAACTGTCGCTTTAAGATGCCGTTGTGGTCGAAACAGAACTGGGGAGAAGCGTAACTTGACACTGATTGTAGCTGCCATAATCAATAATGTTCATTACACAAAAAAAAACAGTTAAATTACTTGATGCCAGCGAGCAGAGGGACCTGTTGCTCTATGTACATGGAGTAGCTGGACCTACGATGACCGCGTTAGGACCCGATTTCGGGGGAAAAAAGTTCCGGAAACTTTCTGATGCTTCCTAGAACGTATGGGCACAGCCTGCCATTCCTCCAAAAAAAACTCCGCAACATTCGTCCATTGTGTGTCCCCTGTTTGCCCATCCTGCTCCCTCCCCTATTGCGTCCACCAAACAAGGAAGATGCTGAGAGCCCACGGGGGAGAGTCGCAGATCCGTTCGCACGAGCCTCGCTCCAGAGCGCAGATGTAGAACGGTGTGAGAGCGCTTGTTGTTCTTCGCACCGCGCAGTCTGTGCATCCCGCTCTCGGACGGGCATCCGCTCCAAGGAGGTTGCTTCTGGAGCAACGCACTGAAAATTTGGGATGCAGTGTGTCGTGTAGGTTTTCGCGAACTGAGACGCTCGGCACTGGCGTCTCGCATGGGAAACGTTGCTGGCGGCCCGATATCGATTACTACTGGTTGCGTTCGACAGCGCGCTGCACGGTGAACAGGAAGGTGCTGGATCGTTTTCAGTGGCAGTGGCACCAGTGCGAGCCACCCGTAGTGGCCAGCGGTGAAGCGTACAAGCGAACGGGAAGCAGCGAAAAATGTGACAAACGTTCGGTGCGACTGGTAGTGCGACTGAAGGAAGGCAGGAATAAAGTATACACACGCAGAGGCTGAAACAGTAAGCGTTCCAGAGCCCATACACAGAGTGTTCCAGCAGGAACAGGCGGGGGGAAGGCACCGATACTAAGAGGGTGTGGAGAGCAAACTCGGAAGCTAGTCGATTGGAATCATGCGTTAGGATAGGGTTTCAAACATGGCCGTGCAGGGGACCGCCGTGGCGGTGAAGAATATGTACACGGCGGGTTTTGAGATGTATATATGAACAGCTAGGCTAGGGATATATACGTAGCTTGGTGTATATTTATAGGTATATACTCATGCAGTCGGTCATAAATACACGACCATAATAGCCACTCTTAGCAGCATCCTGCGAACGTCCATAAATTGAAACGTAATTCGTGCTCGGATCATCTCGGAGAGGAAGCGTCCCGAACATTACTGACGTCGAGAGTCGTTCCACACGAACCCACACACACACACATACACGTGTCAGTGCAGCTCTATGTGGAAGCAAGAAGGTCACACAAAAAAACAAGAAAAACAAACATTGCAACACTTCATCTTGCGCGACATGCCGAGCATTGTTTAAACGGAGTTTCATATCTTTTTGGTTGCGTCCTGCCCTTCTCCAACGTCACTAGAGTCAACAACAGGACAGGTTCCATTGTGCAGCAGTAGGTTCCAGTTCTAGTCCACCCCTTCCCCCACCTCCCCCACACTCTAGCTTGAGCAGTGGAGTCACTTGTGAAACAGTTTCACGGCTAGTACGGAAGGTGACAAGGCAGCACCTTACTAACACCTACCGCAGCATCTCCCCTGCGGGTCAACGTACTGTTGCGCTTTGTGTGTGTGTGTGTGTGTGTGTGTTTCAATGTACGTGTGTGTGTGCGTGTGTGCGAAACGAAAAACACCACCGTAACCCCTTTTTTGCCGTGGGTGGGCGGACTTGTGGAGCTCGTTTCGTGGAATGTACCGAAAACCATCAAGGACACACCTCCGCACTGCCCGAGGCGGGGAGTACCGGAAATTGAATCCAATAAATCAATCGTGCGACAAGCTCTCGACTGTGTCGACTGCTGTAGGAGGGCAAACCCGCACGGTGTACTAATTGTGCACGCAGCATCCCTTGAGCCAACCCGTCCTGCCGAGCTGCCGGCCAGATCGTCATGGTAATCGTTTTCAAATCGACTCCACCTTTCCCACGCCGCAGATCCTGCACCCACCGATCAATCATAGAACAATCATCAGCCAGCGCAAGGTGAAACATCGCAGTGAGCCACAAACCGACGGAGTCCAGTCCAGACGGGAAGGTTCGCCATCGCTTGCGTGCAGCGTTCGACAGGGCGTCCGTTTCTTGGAGCGGCAGGGTCTTACCAAGGGCACCAGCATGGGTAAGTAGGCACGGCCAGTAGCTAGAACCTTTGCGCGGCCCGTCCCGCCGGATCTGTTCCGCTCCTGTTGCAGGTCCCCAAGCCAACCTGCGGGACGGGTGTTGCAACAAAAAAAAGAGAAGGCCACACCACCTTCGGTGTGCTGTTGTTATTGTTTCATTTACTGCCATTCGGACGCAGGCACTCGGATGTGACCGTGGAGGGCAATAGTCACAGTCCCCGTTTCGTGTCTTCCTGTCTTACTCTTTCTGTTTGTGTGTGTTTTACCATCTCGCCAACAGTCAACAGGCTCACAGAGCCCCGCACCGTCGGTGCCTGCGGGTGCAGAACGCTTCGTCCCTCCGCCGTGGACAGTGGCCAGTCCGTGAGTGTAGCTTTGAAAGGATACTCAGGCGAGAGCAAACACGCGCTGGGAAGTTGTTTGAACCCTCCCTTGTGCAAGCCACACAAATCTGCCCACATACACATATATCTGCGACTTACCGTTAATGTGCGTATGTGTGTGTCTGTGTGCAAGGCAGTAAGAAATGGTAGGAATCCTCTGTGTATACTCCGACAGTAACGGCACGGTAGAGTGGTCGGGGCGCTTGACATCTTCTCGCACAGAATCTTGCCTAGCCTAGCCCACACTTGCCATTTGCCTTCGCAAACTTGATGACTTCAGGTTCTTACACACACACACACACACACACACACACACACCAGCCGCACACGATACGCACACGAGAACCTTCCACCGGCAGCGGAACGAAAGGCACGTCCATTTTTGTTTCTTTTTTTCTGTTTGCTTCTGCGTCTCAATCATCAAAGCTACAGCCCAACTTAGCTGCCCCCCGCCCCCCGCCCCCCAAGCGCTGGCGTGCTGCTACTGCTGCGGTGTATATTAATATTAAATCAACCGACTGTCGTTCTCGTGCGATATTCAGCCCGCACGGGGCCACCATTTTGTTTCTGCTACTGCCGCCACGACGTAGCTGTTGCTTTGTTTTATCTACCAGCCAGTAGGCACCTTCACCGTCCCAACTCTCACACACACACACGCTTGGCTTTGGCTACACCGGAAGCATCGAAATTCCCGTTTTCCGTAGTTCACGAAACCTAGCTTAGGGTGACACACGCGGGGAAGGTTTTCTCTTCGCCATACTCTAGCCACCTGCTTGCCACTGACATTAGTCTTGCTTCGTTTTTTACTTGCCTTAGCGGCCTCCCTGTTTGCGTGATCGAGTGAAAATGAGCGTGAAATGTTTGGGGGGGTTTTGTTGATGTTCCATAACGAGCTCAGCGAAGGAAGCGTCTCTATTCTCCAGCGTCGTCAAAGAGGTGTCCCTTGTTTTCCATTGCAATTTTAATTCGACAAGTCTGTTTGAGTTTGAGAAATCAAGAATGCTGCACATGCACCATTATATGACTATCTCATTGTTTCTTTACAACTTAAAAACAATCTTGTAATAAACTACTCATAGGAAGCATGTGAAAAAATACAATAAATACAAATGTAGATCGTCTATTTCCTGTAAGAAGACATTCGGGATAAAAATTGCATAAAGTTGTAGGCACTTGAAAACGTGAAGAAGGCCGCTATTACTGGGTAAAAACTGAGCATCTCTTTGACGAACGCCGAGAATTCCAAATTTCGCATTCACCCGATCACCGAAAGGAGAACCATTAGCTCAATAGCTCCATACGCTTCTTCCTGCCGTTCGGCAGGAAGTAATGTTTACGTTCATACTGTATCACGCGTTGCGTGCTGAATGCTCACCGGATGCTCTTGTCTTCCCCTCCCACCTCGCCAGATGCGTTCTTCCGCCTGCGGCGATCGTCCCACACGCCGTCGTACAGCCAGGGCGGCCAGGAGCCGCTGATCGTCGTCGAGGAGTCGGAGAACAATGAGAAGGAGGAGGAAACAAGCAATCAGTCGTCGCAGCGCCAGAGCCTCGACATCGAGTCGCCGGAGAACCCGTACTTGCTGTCGCCGTGGCGCGAGACGCGCAAGCACTCGCTGCCGACGCCGCCGTGCACGAGCGGCATCACCGCCAGCCAGGTGCGCCGGCTGTCGGAGCGGGGCGGCGAAGGGTCCGGCCCGTCCCCCCGCGAGCAGGCGTTCCTGGCGACGCTCTACAGCACCCCGGCCCCGCAGCCCGGCGGCCGGCGCCACTCGGTGGTGACGATCAGCCGCGTTCCGCCGACACTGTTCGGCCGGAACCGCCGGGAGTCGATTGCAGCGCTACCTGCTGGCCAGCGGTAAGTCCAGTGTTCCGTTTATTTAAACTTCCTTCGGCACCTGCCTCATAGCTCCTTAGCCAGTGTGCGCCTTTGTGGCTTTCTATGCCGCATTTCCCCAAAAGCCGCAGAGACTATAAGGACAGGGACTAGGGAGTCCAGCCAAGACTTGATCAAACAACGTGCACAATGTAATCCAGTGGCAGGATACTTCAGAAGGGACATCTTACCCAAGATCTAGGAAGGCTGTGTGTTCATTGAAACATATCTTCAGTGACTTCTTCAGTGTCCTTCAGTGTCTGTTGGTAAAGTCTCAATCCAAGACTTCTATTGGATCGTGTCTGGTGACTGGTCTCGGTCAGTGTACGCTATTATTAGGGAGCCCAGTCAGGACTTGTACTTAGAACGTTCAAAGTGTTAAGCAGGCCTAATAATTAAAAATGGCCGCCATCCACTGCCGAGCGAGTTCCATCAAATGGAAGATTGCACCATTTACTCTTGCACTATAGCTAGACTTTAAAGTTTCCAGCCTCTGCCCTGGAGATAAATGCTGCTCCGTAGCTAGTAATTAGGTTTCGTGAGGTTAGTTGTGGACGGTCGGCGCCTGAGACTTCCACCTTCGGGCACCATTATATTTAGCCGTTCCACACGACCACCCAAGCGTTTCATATCCACCCTCTCTCTCTCTATCTCTCTCTCTCTCTCGCTCTCTCTTGCTTTCTCGCCCACGGACGCACAGATCGAACGCAAGCTCCCGACGCGAAAGCAATATCGGACCGCCGCCATCGACGGACCACCGAGGTAGTATACACAATTTACAGTTAGATATTATGGATGATATAGTACAGGCTAGGAAGGCGCGCATGAAGCTGTGGAACACGAGCAACGAGCGGGTGTGCGAGGTGCAAACGCTCGACGAGGCCGGCACCGGCTCGAGCTCGCCGATGCGCTACACCAACCGGCGCTACTCGGACTTCGTCGGCACCGCGCTGCCCCCGATCCAGTCGTTCCGGCGCGCCTCGGAGATGCCGATATCGCCCTGCGCGGCCCAGCAGCTGACGCCGCTCGCCGCGTCGGCCAGCAGCACCGGCGCCAACGCCCCGTCGACGCCGTCGGCGTCGTCGCCGTCGGCGGCAGCGGCGACGGCGACGACACCCGCGTCCGACGCAGCCTTCGCCCGCCCGAAAACGAGGATGGGTATCGTGTGCACCAACACTGATCTGATATCTCTCTTATCGTCTCTAGCCTCGTCAGCGACAGAGATTAATCGATGTGGCGAGAAAGAGCACCCTAGCCCCCTAGCTTCCCATGCGTTCCCGCTCCGGTCGGCGGCGAAAAGCCCGACGACCGCGGGCACCGCCCCTACGGGCGGCGGCGACCCGCCGAAGAGCAATCTGCAGAAGAATCGCTCGAACAGTTTTGACATTTCGCTCTACCAGAATATCAAGCAGCTGGCGACGGGCGGCGGCGGCGGCGGCGGCGGTGGCGCTGGTGCTGGCGGCGCCGGAGCACTGTCGGGCGGTGACACGGACCGGTCGTTCATCGAGTCCGGGTGGTTCATCAAGCGGCACCAGCCGATGGCCCGGCGCAAGTCGTCGGCCCGGTCGCCGAGCGCGACCGTGACGTTCGCGCGCGAAACGCTCGACAAGCTGCGCGACAAGGAGAAGCCGGCGAAGGACGAACCGAAGCCGGCCAAGGCGAAGGAGTCCCGGTCGCCGCTGAACAAGCTCAAGTGGGACGGCCGGAGCGCGATCGTCGACGCGCGCATGATCGGGCACGCGATCGAGAACTTCATCACCGGGTCGTCCTCGTCGTCGTCGTCCGGGTCGGCGGCATCGTCGTCCGGCAAGAAGTCGTCGGCGGCCGGCGGCTCGAAGGACGGTGCGGCGGGCCGCGCGAAGAAGTCCGCCGCCTCCAGCTGGTTCGGCAAGGCGGACGAGGACGAGGACTCCAACGATACGTGCGACTCGTCGCTCTGCTCCACCCTGAAGGACCTGTTCGTGAAGTAAGCGACCGGCCGTGCGCACCGTCCCGCCGTCCGCACAGCAGCCACCGTATGGAAGCGCACTACCGATTCGCTCCGTGCGCCTGCAGGAGAGCGGATACCCACCGAAATGCCAGTGCGTAGGAGTGTTGTGACGAACGAGGCGGCGGCGCCGTACGTGCCGCACACAGCAGCCAGCCTGCGTTGAACTCCCCACCTGCTCGCTGCTCCAATCAAAGCACACCGACCGACAACCCGACCGTCGCTCACACCCATCAATCACACTCCGGACACACAGCGGATCACACTACTGACGGTCTGTTTACTGCTCGAGTGAAACGCGAGCGTGACAACTGTTTTGACAGCGACTACAGATTGACAGTTGACGTTTGATTAGTGCGCTACTACACGAGCATACTTTTTGAACGTTTGTTTTTGTGCAAATAATAATATGATTGAGGCCACAGGTATTGCTTTTCTTTACACTGGACGCATCCACGAGATGCTTCGCCTGCCTCAACTGAGACTGGCTATAGTGTACAATCATTTTCAGAATATCTTGCAAGTTATTTCACGCACTGCATGAAGAGCGTTATGCAAATAGAACGTCCACATTTATATGTTTAATTAGTAAAAATGTCAGTGTGAAACAGAACTCCCATCTCGGGTTTCACTCGATCAGCCTGAATGGACCTTAAGCGTAGGGGCGATATGACAACTCAGACAAACGGCTGTCGGTCGGGAGTCGACAGAGCACGGTGCTGGCTCGCTGCTGTGTGCCTCGACGAAGGAGAAGAAGAAGAAGAAGAAGAAACAAGAGGTGAAAAAGAAGAATTAACATAACCAATCCCACCAATGTTAGTATAGCCTTTTTGACATCATACATACTGATATCGAGCGTGACAAGTTTTACTAGGCTAATTGGATACACTAAAGCATGTTCGTACGTTGTGTATATCTACTAGAGTACTTGCTGTTTTTGTTCTACATTTTCTACAACTCACTCTAAACAGCAATATATCAATATATCGTTAAGCAACAGGCGTGTTGTTGGGTTTTTGGGACATTTGGGAAGGAGACGCCCGCCGCAGCGCTCACTACTCATTCACGTACGTCGTGCAGACATTTGTGTAAAACCCCCAGAACCCCCCCCCCCCCCCCATGTCCCTGTTCGTCCAACCATTCGTCCACGCCCTTCCAGCAGCAGCTCTTCACGAACGTTGCCAGCGAAAAAACAAAAACACTACGACGGCAATGGTTGTGTTCCCTGTCACTCCTGTTCCACTCCAAGTTCAGTGCCAATCGCCGCCAAACGTTTTCGTTTCTGGGAAAATTGCGAAAACCGAAAAAGAAAAAACGACTCAAAACACGAATAACACGAAGAAGAGGAGAGAAGAAGAAGCAACAAAAAAAAAGACAGCGTTCGCACAAACAAACGGGTTTACGCGTGAGACTAGCAAAGCAACAGAAACTGCGATATGTAACGATTCGATCCACCGTATATAGTGAAACAAGCAAACGAAGCTAAACAAAACAAAGCCAAAAAAAAACAACAAACGTGAAACGATTCGACTTGAGCAATTTTGCCCACCTCATGCCCCCGAGCACGAACAAAAACTCACCGTACTGGCCGCCCCATCCCCCGGCGGCAGATCTGAAACCAAGCGTTCGCTCGTAGACTAGCTATACGTATGTGTCTAAAACAAAAACAAAGAAAAAAGCATTGTGCATGTCGTAACAGGCGTCAGGCGTCCCACGCCTATCTCTACCATCGCCGGCAGTCCGTTTGACGCGCGGGGTTCGCGGCCGGCGATGTACTACGCCGGGCCGGCCTGACAGCTGTCAGTTCAGTCGCGCACCGTGGCCGCACGCGCAGCGGGAGCACGTTTGTTTTCCACTCAGTGCAACAATCAATCAATGAGGAGCTCTCACCCACCGCAATTTACTCACCGGAGATGCTAGTAGTGTAAGATAGGTGAAAACAAACAGGCTCTTCGCGGCCGCGGCCGCGTCCGGTTCCGTTGGCGAAACACAGACTGACTGACACGGTAGAGATAGGGAGCGCCTCTCCCTTTCGGGCCGGATGTTAAACACACACACACACACACAAAAAAAACAAGTTTTCTAGGTGTAAACTGTAACGTTGAATTAGTCGTGGCGTGGCCGAACTAAGCAAGAATTGAAGCCAATTAAATGGCGCACGGCCCACGCCGCGTGCGATACGAGTTTTACTTCTTTCCTGGATGTGATTACACGTAAGAATGCATCTTTAACCGACAATCGTGCATAGTTAGAAGCAGGGGGCAAGCGTTGCAGGGCAGCCGATGCCAGCCAAATCCACTCAAAAACACGTGTTTCTCTGTGGCGCAAATTGTGGTTGTTAATATTACTACTAATAATACTACTAACGATAATAATGTGAGCAGATTTGATATCGCTATTACTGTGCGAGCAGCAGCAAGAGCAGCACCTACCGGCGTTTGTTGACGCTCATGTGTTTTGTTTCTGTTCGTTGTGTTTTGTCCCTCCCTCGCGCGATCTGTCGATCGCTCTGTATCTCTCTCCCCATCTCTTCACTGTATGTGTGTGAGTGTTTGTCGTCCCCAGTGGAGTGTTACAATCAAATCAAATGCCTCAACCCGGTTGAACTCGCGCAAGCTCTGCTCGCTTAAGATTCTTTCCATATCTGCGTCAGCCTCGGGACACCTCCATTCCCTCTCCGAACTACTACTACTACCTGTCAAGCTCTACACTATGCATTCCGGTGCGTTGCAGACGTCAGCCGAGATCTGGCACGTCTGTCGCAGCCTTCCTTTCCCACTTCTCCGCGCCTTACCCCCTCCTACCCCCCCCCCCCCCCCCCCCCCCCCCTTGCCGCAAACCAAGCCGAGCCGGTCTGTTCGACGAACCGTAACAATCGGAAACTCTTGAACAAGTTTCAAACAAATCGTGACAATATATAAAACTGAAGAAATTATATATCAGAAAACCGTACTGTTCCAAACAATTTCCGCGACCTTACACTCCATGCATGCGTTCCAGCCAACTCGAACCACCTGTAATGGAAACGTTCAGCGAAAAGTGGAGCGATACAACACAAACCGGTGTGCCGGTGAGCTACATGTTAAATAGAATGTTTCCAGTGTGTGTGTGTTTGTGTGCAAAGTGAGCAACCAGAAGAAAAAAAACGATATCAATATGAGCGCCCGCAACGGAGGAAGAGAAAGAGACGAAAAATAAGACATGGAACAGAACAAAATATTTTTAAGAATTTACTGTTAACATCTTAAAAGGGTATATTTTTTTTATTAAAGGGTTTTCCTACCACATTAACCGGCGTTTCCTCTCGACGCATAAACTGATTGTTGTTACATTAGGCGTTTAAGATCTATACAATAAACTAGTTGATGAATGTTTACAAAAAGGCAAAACAAGCAACCAAAAAGAAGTAAAAAAAACACACTCGGAATGACACATCATTGTACAACAAAGTATATACATATATGAACTATTAACAAAGGAGGCACGAGTTGAAGGAGGCGGAGGCGAAATCAATTGAAGAAACAAACCAGAGTGGAACGGCCGAAACGCTACTGATTGTTGATCACCGACATTTGCAACTCTATGTGATTACGATGTATATCAAAACAAAAATGAATGAGAAACAAAACGCAAACCAAAAACCAACTAACTTATACCAAAGCATCTAAGCTGCTACAACAACACAAACAAAACAATCAAATCAAGCATAAATACACATACACACACACATACACTTTTTGGATGGTAACAAAAACTTAAACTAAAAGCAAACCCTACACTGGCGAACACACATCACAATCAGACAACGTACTAAATCGGGTATATTGGAATAGAAAACAAAGGATGGCGAGCGTTCCGATGAGGTCGGTCGCTGCACGGATGCTGCGCAACTACAAATCCAAAACAGCAATCAGTAAATAGTTAAGCATTTCCGGCGGGCGGCGGATGGAAGAACCGGACCGCCAGGAAGGGGAGCCGAAAACGAGCAGAGTTAAGAAAGGAGAAGACGGAAACAAAAACAAAACATCAGAATTACAGCAGCAGCTGCTGAAGCAAATGAAGTATTCAGGTGATGTGTGTGTGTGTGTAAAGCAAGCAGGCAAGCAAGCAAAAAACAAATGTGTCGTGAAGCTCTATCCAACAATAATTTGAACATAGTAAAGTATATATATATATATATAAAGTATTATATATACATAAATGTGTGTATTTTACCACCGATGATTCGTGTTATGGTTGAATAAAACAATATACTTATTTACCATTACTATCTGTTTAAACGCTAGAACTACCGAGATGTATTGTTTTTCATGTGCCGCTTTCGTTTTGTTCTGCTGGGCCATTGTTCATGGTTGTAGCGGAACCGATTCCGAAAATAGCTCCAGGACCGATTTTGAACCTACCTCCGGAACTGATTCCGGAACCTAGAATCTGAACCAATTGCGATTCCGAACCTAGCTCCAGAACCGATTCCGAACCTATCTCCGGAACGCATGCTGATCCTAGCCCCGGGACTGATTCCGAACCTAGCTCCAGACCCGATTTGGTTAGAATTCGAACCTGGTTCCGGAAATGAATCCGAACCTAGCCCCGGAACTGATTCCGGAGTTGATTCCAAACCTAGCCCGGAACCAATTCCAAACCTATCCCCGGACCTGATTCCGATAGCGAACCAGTGACCCAGAACCAATTCCGATAGATAATCTTGTTCTGGAACCGATACTGAACCTATCTCCGGAACTGATTCCGAATTTCCGAACCGGAACTGACTCCGAACCTAGCCCCGGAACCGATGACGAACGTAGTTAAATAAATAAACAAATACCAGTTTCTTTCCAGTGAAGCAGTAACCCCAGAAAAAAAACCCAATATCTCCGTTTACTTTCTTCCTTTATTAATCCGTCTTGTTTTCACGTTGGTTTTTTTTGTTCTCTTGTTTTATCTGTGTTCACTAAATTACAGCCTATTCTTAATTAATTTCAAAAATTTGTCACATTTTCCATCTCTTATTTACACTTTAAAATGTACGCAATGTCATCGTAATTCGTCCCGATTTCTTCTTCTTCTCCTCGTGTGTGTGAGTGTTTTTTGCTTCTTTTGTTTCTTTGCTTGTTATGCTATATGTTGCGGCGGTGTGTGCGTTCATCGCTCCTCCCTGCTCCCCGGGTACAGTACAACGGCTGCAGGGACATCTATAGGGGGCGGCCATTACGATAATTACGATCGGAATTCCGTTGAGGGGGGGGAGGGAGGTTTGGTAAACAAAGAACGGGGATAACAGAGAGGAGGATTCGTGTGTGTTTTTTTTTTCTTTTCCACTCGACATCTTCCTTTACTCCAAACAAGCGTCTCGGAGGGAGTATTCCAATTACACCTGGGTATCTCCCCCGCGTATGTGTGTGTGTGTATTGGTGTGTTCGCAACATCTCGCCAAATACCAAATTTCCAGTGTTTTCGTCCCGTGGAATCTGCCCACTTGACAACATTTGCATGCTTGTTTTTTTTTTCTCTTCCGTCTGTTGTTTTGGCATCCATTGACATCTCGTAAGACAATTAGGTTAGAAATCGTGTGCAGCAACTCTACACCCGGGGTTTTTATACACGACACTAGGAAGAGTCAACCGAAACTATGAAAGGAACCCCTAGAAACACCAACAACCGGGCCTTCTCGTGCCGCGGGTCGCCACAAATACGAACGAAATAAACGTTGTTTTACGAGATGCGTGTGTTTGTGTCACAATTATGTCATTTTGTAATCGGGGGTTTGCTTTTGCTTAGTTTTGCTTACGCCTACACACTACCTTCTGCCCGTCTAGACCAATAGGTTCATGTGTTGTGTGTGTGTTTGTGACTTTCTTTAATGCTTCACCTCCCGAACGGTTCTCTACACTTTTTTTCCCTCTTTCTCTTCTATCTCCGGGTTTTACGTTCCTTTTTGTTTTTGTTTGTTTCTTTGCTGCTATCCTGGCTAGGCGTTGATTTGTAGTATTTTACAGTCATTAATAATGATATAACGATTAGTTTCCTCTGCGTGTGAGTGTTTTCTTCCTCTCTCTCTCTCTCTTTCTACCTCTCCACTTTCGCTCCTACTACTCTGCTGTGCGACACTTCCTGACGCTTCCTGTTCGCACCGTTTCAAAACACAAACGGAGAAGAAAAAGCGAATGCATCTCCCGCGGGCCCCTGTTCGGTGTGTCGCCTATTGCTACTAATGGGAGGGAGGGAGAAGGATGGTTTGTGCGGGTGCGAGGGGGATGAGGGGTCTGCGTTATCTGTCGCTTTCCTCTTCCACTACGCTGGAATAATAGTTGGATCCCGATGCACCGATTACTTTCGCTGGTACCTAACCTTACTTTTCTGGTAGTAGCAGTAGTAGTAGTAGTAGTAGTGGTGGTGGTAGTGGTAGTAGATAGCAATTACGAGCAGTTTCGTTTACCACGCTTTACACCGCCAGAGTCCTCAGAGAGTTCCACAACTAGAAGGGGTGCGCATCGGCAGGCTCCGCGTCCTCTTTTGGTTTCGCTATGTCTACTCTCTCTCTCTCTCTCTGCTGGTTTCCTCTGCTTTTCTTTCCAGCTTTCTGTTTTTAGTATATATATATATATATTGTTAAAGCGCGGTTGCCAGAGCTGCTGCTACCTGCCTCTTCTGTCGCCTTCACCATGTAACCTACCTCCGGTTCGCTATTCCTTCGCCGCACACGTGGAAATACATTTATTGTGTTCTGGATTTCTTTTCCTCTTCGCCTTTCTTTCCCACTTTTGCTCCTGTGTGTATTGGGTTTTGCTTTGTTTAATTTCTATTGTATTCTTTTATATACTTTTCATCTAGTTTCACCATTCTAAAATGTTTGACGACAGTCTTAAAAGCTCGAATCACCATATTTTATGTTCGTTTTACATTTTGAATAGGTATAAACATCCTATTTTCTAAATATCATTCCGTCCGTCCCGTGGCTAGTTGTATTTAAATTCTACACATGCTTGTAACTTTGCTTCCGCTCGCGTGCGCCTCGCTCTTCAGGCTTTGCGCACTCTCGTTTTGCTTCAGTTCATGGGTCCTTGCTTCCTAGTAGCGTATTTCTTTTGTCTTCTTGTGTTAACAACTTTAGTTTCTGTATCTGTTTTTGTTTTGTTTTGTTTTTTCTCTTCTTCTTCTTCTTCTTCTTCTTCTTTACAACACCTTCCGAATCGTTCCGCCCGGGGTTTCCGGTGGGGGTGGTTTCCCGCGCCGCCCACTACACTTAGTCCAATACACATGCACACACACACAGACAGACAGACATACATATCCTTGCAACACACATTCATAGTATTGCCGCCTAGGGTTCGGGCGTGGCCATAATGGGGATGGGTCGGGAAAGGGAACGAGAAAAGGGGAATGGAATCTCTCCGGCCGTTTGTTTTTAGTACGGGATTGCTAGCTGAGAAAGGTTGCGCGAGTGTGTGTGCGTGTGCGTATGAGCGATGCACACACGCACACGGCGTAGGGAACCCTGCACAACACTAGCAAACGCCACGGAAGGAAAAGGACACGAAACCACACGCGGCCGTGGCGAATCGTGCAAGAAGCGATGCAAGAATCACCAGCTTCGCGCTTTCCATACACCCTAAACAGCAGCTTCCGCGTTCGCAGCGAATACGCACCGAAAGTGAGTGGGAAACTAACCTAAATGCACACAGCGTTCCCCTCCCGAGCGTTACCAACTAATGCAAACTAATGGGTGGTAGAACGAATATGTGGGCCACAAATTTCCAACACAAAAAGACCTTAAATCTCACTTGTACGGGACTTGATGCAAGTCGATAGGGCACCTTTTCTACTTTTCTAAATTCGACGATGAACCGATACCGAAGCGAAGGAAAAACGACCAGCCGTTTGCAGCCGTCTTTCCTTTGCGCTCTTATGCCTTATTCGCGAAGGGATGGGCTATACTAATAGTAACGAAGCAATAAATTACAAAAGAGAGGAGAAGAGGGGAGGGCGGGGGGCTATAGGTGGGGGGAAAATACTATCGCACATCGTGTTCACAGTAAAGCAAGCCATATATGAGCACAGACAGATACAGCCTAAAGTTAAAGTTGTAAACATTGTGTAAATATATATATATGTATAGTAATGGTTAGCGAACGCTGCGCGGGTTTTTTGCTTTTGTGCACGTGTTGGCTCTGTGCGGTCGCTTAATCGCAACGGGTTGCAACGAACACAGCGAGAGAGACAGAGAGAGAGATAGAAGGGAAGCGAGAGTGACTCTCACATATAGAGATTGGAAATGAGATGGTTTACTGGATCAAAACCAAGATCAAACCAGAATCGGACGGACTTCTCCGCAAACACAGAGAGCGAAAGAGAGACAGAGGAAGATAGAGAGAGAGAGAGAGAGAGAGAGAGAGAGAGAGAGCGAGTATGAGAGAGCAAGGAAAGCAAGGAAAGGGAGATGCGTAGAGATCCACGGGCTACTCCATCCGCCTAATGCCACTAGACCTCCGCCGTAGTGTCTGTCGTGTCTCTTCGCTTCCGTTTGCGTGACTGGTTCATCTTCTTCTTGGTGAAGCGCACGTTGAACGGATCCTCCAGCAGCTCCGGGTACCGGTCGATGTCGTGCACGTACTCGCCCTCGTACAGGTTGGCGTACCCGTTCTTGATGATCTCCTCCATCTCCTGGGCGTTCCACTCGTAGCTGGAGATGAGCCCGCTGCGCAGCAGCTCCTTCTCCCGGTGCCACGCCTTCCGGACGGCCTGCAGCTTCGCGTGGTGCATCAGCCGCTGTCGCTCCTTCGCGGACGTGGTGCCGTACTTGAGGTTGATGATCGCGTTCGTCGTGTGGATCTTCACGTCCTGGTGGTGGGCGGACGCTTTCGGGACGCCGACCGAGCCACCGTTGCCGGGACCACCGCCGCCGCCGCCGCCGCCGCCACCACCGCCTCCGCCGCCCCCACCGTTGCCGACGCCGGACGAGACCGCATCGTGGAACGTGGTGTTCACCTGCCCCTGGAGCCGCTTCAGCTGCTGCCGGTCCTCCGCCGCGCGCCACGAGTCCTCCTTCACGAAGAAGAACGCATCCTGCAGCGAGTTGTGCACGACGAACGTGAACGGCAGCAGGCGGGTCCGGTTGAACACGGAGGTGTAGACGTCGCGGTAGATCGGGTTCGCGGCCGGCACGCTCGACACGATCGCGTACCCGCCCTCCGGCTCGCCGGCGACCACGCGCGACACGATGATGCCGTGCCCGAACGGCGGATCCGACCCGGACCCGAGCCGGAACGGGCCGATCGCGAGCGGGTCGGACTTGAGGCTCGAGCCGAAGAAGCTGTCCGGCAGCTGGAGCAGATCGTGCCGCGTGCGCACGGCCCGCTCCATCAGGTGCGCCATGAAGCCGGAGCCGATGTTGATGCCGCCGGAGCCGCCCCGCTCCTCGTACTGCCGGCGCAGCACGTTCGGCGAGGCGAGCGCACTCTCCAGCCAGTTGCGCTGCTGGTAGAACCGGCTCGCGATCGATGCCTGCGGGATCATGTTGTCCAGCTCGTAGCCCATCAGCTGCAGCCAGTCGAGGTGGTCGCGCGGGTGATCCTGCAGCTGCCGGGGCGGGTTGATCGGGTCGTTGCCGTTGTAGCGGTACAGGTGGAGCTTCGTCGGCTTCTTGATGCGCTGGTCGACGTGCTCCCAGTTCGGTGTCATCCACTGGCCTATGAGCGGATCGTACACCTTCCCATCGGGCATGTGCACTAACGAGGTGACCTGTGGGTGAAGCAATGCGTTAGATCGTTCAGACCATCCACCGTCTATCGAGCTACGTGCGAGAAGCGTCACTTATAGCAGACACTTCAAAAAACTGCCAAAAAGACGTGATGCTAGTATGGGCTGTAACAGTAAAAGGCATCCAAAGAGACTTTCCAAGCAATCTTACTAACCGTCACAGACGCCAGATGATGCGATTGAAGAGCACTCAAACGCGGCAAAATCTGTGCAATCCAAGTAATATTACAACAATCGCAAAGAAACTTGGATCCAGAACCTTTCTAGGTGTGGCTCAGATCTGTCAGATATTAAGAGCCTTACTCTGTGTATCACAAACAAAATTGTTCGAAACCTAGGTCTCTTACTGCTGGAACTGCCGGTCTTCGATACGTACCTGGTCGAGTATACCCCCACAGAAGTCTATAGGCATGTAGAGGTACGGGTTCGAGTCGTACACTATGTGGCCGTACGGCGACCGCATGATCTCCCGTATGCCCTCCCCGTACTGGTTGAAGATCATCACCGGCGTGCCGCACTGGTCGGTCGCGATGTAGTACCGGTACCGGTAGACCTGCGCGTAGATGAGCGACCCGCGGTCGTCGTACGTCAGCGACATCAGCTTGCCGTCCCGCGGCGAGTAGATGTGGCTGATCTCGCTCCGGCGCCGCTGGTTCGTGTAGAAGAACTGCGTCACGTTGCCGAAGTTGTCCTTGCGCGTGATCAGCCGGTTCAGGTGGTCGTAGAAGTAGCGGATGTCGAACCGGCCGCGCTTCGTCGCCCGTATCAGCAGGCCCTTCGCGTTGTAGTGGAAGCGCTCCTCGCGTGCGTTCTGCGCGACGAGCCCGCGCGGCTCGTACTTGTACTGGCCCTCGCCGAACTTGACGATCCGGTCCTGCGCGTTGTACTCCATCGGGATCGTGTTGCCGCGGTACGTCAGCGACAGCATGTTGCCGTTGTCGTCGTACCGGAAGCCCCACGGTTCCTGCGCCTCGACGCCGACCAGCTGCCCGTCGCAGTCCCAGGTGAAGTTCTTCACGTTCGTGTACGTGTTGACGCCGACGTTGCGCGTGTACGTGCGCGTCTGCACGATCCGGCCGTGCAGGTCGTGCGCGAACTCCATCCGGAACACCTCCATCCGGTGGATCGTGAGCGTGAGCTGCATCAGCAGGAAGCGCCCGTTCACCGTGCGCATGAACGTGCCGGTCCGGTCGCTCACGGTCGTCGCGTTCACCTGCCGCTCGCCGCGCGTCACCTCGAACGGGCCGATCGTCGCCAGCCGCCCGGTACGCTCGTCGTACCCGTAGGACTGCTGCGGCAGGTTCTGGCCACCGATGCGGCCACCGATCGCGGACAGCCGGAAGTGGTCGTCGTACTCGTAGTTGAACTTCACGTTCGAGAGCCCGCTGCGGGCGGAGAAGTCGATGCGCTCCTCGAGCAGCAGCTCGCCGATGCAGTCAAAGTCCCAGCGGAACTCGAGGTCGCGCTCGGTGTGGATGATCGCCATCGGCAGCTCGCACGACGGCGCCCCGCTCTGGTAGAGGAACTCGTCCCGCCCGTCGCCGTGCACGATCTCCGAGATCCGGTCCTCGTCGTCGTAGCGGTAGACGATGCGCGCACCGTCACCCGGGAAGACGGTCTGCAGCAGCACGCCGCTGTGCGAGTAGTGCTGCAGGTACGAGCGCGAACTGCCCGGCGGGTTGTACGTGAAGCGCAGGAACCCAATCGACGGCTGCAGGCTGAATGTGTGCTTGGTGCCGCTGGGCAGCACGATCTCCCGTAGGCCCCCGTTGCGATCGTACACGAGCTTGTACTTGCGCTGGCTGCCGAGCGATATCATCTCCAGCAGGTTGCCCTCGTTGTAGCTGTACGAGACGATGCCGTCCTGCAGGCTGCTCACCTCCGCCAGCCGGCCCTGCCGGTCGTAGTTGTACTTCAGCTCGGACGGGCCCCACTGCCAGCCCTCGATCCGGTTGAAGCGATCGTACGTGATGTTCAGCGGGTAGTACACGTCTCCCATGCCCGGTGCGAACATCGTCGGCAGCCCGGACTGGTCGTACGACACCACCAGAATCACCTCGTTGTCCCGGTCGCGCAGTATCTCGCGCTGTGCGACCGGATCGTACTCGACGCGCAGCTTCTTCCCGTCGTTCACGTAGATATCGCGGCAGAGCATCTTCTCGCCCGTTTTCGCGCCACCCATCGACGGCGAACCGCGTCCGTGATGCGGCGGCTGGTCGACGCTTCCGCCACCGTTGCATCCCACCGACGACAGCGCGTAGTTCGAGTAGAGATCGTTCGCCGCCCGGTCACCGACGTGCAGCGACTGGTGCGACCACATCGGCAACATCTCCGCCTCCGTCGGCAGGAACTTCTCCAGCCACGGGTGCGTCACCACGGCCGACGCCTCCATCCGTATGCCGGTCGGGAGCGACAGCGACACCGTCTGGTTGATCGAACCGATCCGGCCGACCGTCTCCTTGCCGCCGCGCGAGATCGACACCGTCTGTATGCCGCCGGTGATCGAGTACTCGGTCGGCTTGGAGGCGCCGCGCGCCCCGAACGCCGACCGGATGCTGCCCTGCACCGACACGAGCAGGTCCTCCTGCTTCGGCTTCGTCGACCGGTCGTCGAACAGCGTGCGGACGTGCACGATCTCGCCGCTCGGGGCGATCACCTTCACGCACCGGCCGAAGTCGTCGTACTGGTAGATGAAGCTTTCCTGGCCCTCGGTGCGGCTGATCAGCAGCCCGCTGTTCGACTCGTAGTCGAGCAGCACCTCCACCTTGCGGCCCCCGCCCGACCGAGCGCTCACCTTCGTCAGCAGCCCGCTCGGTGAGATCTTCAGCTCCGTCTTGTAGTCCTGCCCGTTCTCGATCGAGCTCACGACGTTGCTGTAGTCGCGCAGGAACTGGATCTTGTTGCCGGAGCTGTCCGTCACCGTCGACAGCTTGCCGAAGCTGGTGTTCTTCGAGTACAGGAAGGAGTAGCGCGACTTGCCGGTGGACAGGTCGCGCGTCGCGATGTGCTGACCGTACCGGTTGAACACGTACAGCTCGTTCAGCGGTGTGTACGGTATCTGGAACTCGCCGTTGCTGTCGTGCTGCGGGAGATAGTGCTCCAGTGCCAGAATGCGCAGTGAACCTGCCGCCACAAGGGAGAGAAAACGTGTATCGTGTTGAGATTTTAGCTCAATGAGGTGCCGTTGAACGAACACGAGTCAATTGATCGATTCACTCCTGATCTTGTTTTTTGAAAATGAATGTCTCAACGCTTGTATCGTCCCTAGTTCAAGAATCGGTCTTCCATACATTCGAGAGAATACTGGATACCATTGTCAATCTACTCAACCTGATGTTCCACATCATGCTTCTCATCTTCCCGACCTATTCCAGAACTCGCAGCGATGCGATTACGTGATGCCTTGATAAAGAAAACAGCAACGCTTACCTTGATCGGCCACATTGATCACACCGTCCTGTGCGACTGCAATCGCCGAGATGGACTGGAAGCGGATGTTGGAGGAAAGAATCGTTTCACCACCGCCACCACTACCGCCGCCATTGCCCTGGGCACCACCGCCGAACGACGCGTCGGGATAGTCCTTCCGGTTGCTGGCCGTGTCGTTCGCGTGCAGACAGGCACAGAACGAACCGGCACCGTCCGGCACGGCAACACCGGCCGGCAGCTGGCTGCTGGTACCGTTTGCGGCCGGTTTGCGTCGCGAGTGGTTCAGCGTCTTGCCCTGACAGTCACACTCCTGGCTGCTGGAAACGGGGGAAACAACCGTAGTGAGAAAGAGAGCAACGAGCGCAGCCGTAGTCTCCCGCTGGGAGCCGCACTTACCTGCCGTGGTCGATTTTGCCCGCGAACTGCTTCATGAAGCCGGTGGAGGACTCGATCACCTTGATCGTGTTGATGCGCTTCGAGTTCGTGTCCGCCACGTACAGGTCACCGTTCGGACCGAACGCCATCGCCAGCACCGTGCCGAGCGGCTCCTCGACCGGGGCGGCCGCCGCCGTACGGTTCGCGCCCGCCATCGCCGTGTGGTCCTCGTTGCAGTGCAGCGGGATGCCGGCGATCACCTTCACCTTCATGTCGGAGGTGAGCTTCAGCACGAGCCGGTCGTCGACGAAGTAGAGCGAACCGTCGAGCGGATTCAGCGCCAGCGCGGTCGGCCACTGCAGCTGCACCTGCATCGCGCGGGCCGCGCCCCGGCACGGTACCGGGCTCCACCGGTTCTGGTGGCCGTGGTGCCCGATCAGCGTGTGGATCGTGCCCTTCGGGTCGACCGCGCGGATGTTCGTGCCGTCCGCGATGTACATCGTCCGGTCGGCGGCGATCGCGAGCCCCTTCGGGTGCGACAGGCGCGCCTCGATCGCCGGCCCCCCGTCGCCGCAGTTCTGCTCGTCGCCCGGGATGCAGCGCTGGCCGCTGCCGACGATCACGTCGTAGTTCGACGACGGGTCCTCCACGTTCTCCAGCGAGACGATCTTCAGGATCTTGTGCTTCTCCGAGTCGGAGATGTACAGCTGGCCGTCGGCGGGCGACACCGACAGGTAGTACTGGTACGAGACGCGCGTCGTGTCGAGCTGCAGGATCGTGAAGATGCTGCCGTTGGTGGTGATGCGCCGGATCAGGTTGAAGTCGCCGACGAACAGGCTACCGTCCGGGCCGGACGCGAGCGCCACCGGCGTCAGCAGCTGCCCGTTCTTCGACAGGCCGTTGCAGTGGTCCCGGCACATCAGCGTGCGCTGCTGCCCGTCGCCCAGCACGCCCCGCACGATGCGCGGGAACTCCTTCAGGTGGATCGTCGCCCCGTCGCCCTTCTGCAGGATGCCCTCGTGGAAGTTGTAGTGGTGGTGGATGTCCAGGCCCCACCCGCCAATGTCCGAGATGTCCACGTCGAAGCCCTGCAGCTTCACCGTGCGCGTTTCCCACACGATACCGCGGCACGTCGCGTGCTCGTACCCGATCGAGATGCGGGCCATCGCGATGCCGTACACCTTCTGCTTGAACACGTTGCGCTTGTTCCAGGCGAAGATGTGCCGCAGGTTCGGGTCCGCCTCGTACGTCTTCACGTGCAGCGAACCCTCGATCTGCACGCCGACGTGGACGTGCGTCAGCGTGTCCGGGATGCGGTCGTGCGTCAGCTGCATGCGCACGATCGACCGGTAGCCGGACGCCTGGGACGACTTGTACAGCAGGTGGATCTCGGAGCCGGGTATCTTGAGCGACTCCTGCACGACCTGCGTCTCGGCGAAGATGAAGTTCTTCCCCGGCACGGACCCGATGCCGTTCGGCATCCAGGTGCTGGTCAGGTGCGGGCTGAGCAGCTCGTGGTCGTGCTCGAGACAGATCGCGATCGGCGACGGGTTGTCCTCCAGGAAGCGGTAGTGGGACGTGCTCAGGAAGCTGTACGCCAGGTTCGATGGTACCGATCTGCGAACGTACGGCGAGCGATTAGGGATCGATTGCACGGCCGGGTACGGACCGGAGCTACTTACATGAAGGAAATATCGTCGTGATCGTCATTGTCGTTAATCTGCATCTGGACCGGCGGTAGGACAACGATCTGAAACATAAGTACACGCGTTACATCCTGCGCCACCGCTCCCGATAGACCCTGAGCGTCCCCGACAGCCGAGTGTTGTAACTTCGGCTGCACTACCACTACTTCTACTACTACACTCCCAGCGCTTCTGCGCCCCTCCCCTCCAGGCATCAAACCTCAAACGTCTAGTATAGTCTAGCTTACTTGGTTCCACGGGACAAACACTGTGCGGGTCAGCGGCCGGAACGGCGATCGCTGGAACTGGAGCGTCACGGCGCCGCCTCCATTGACGAGCACATCAAACCTGCAACGAGCGGACGTGGACGTTAGTGGCTTCCTCTCCTTTATCCTTTTCTAGCGTGCGCCCACTTACCAGCCGCCCTGTCGCGTGAGCGTGAAGCCGAAGCGCGAGTCGCGGTCCACCGACACGCGAATACCGATGATGCCGAGACCCTGCGGCGTCACTACCTGTCCGCGCATGACCGACACCCGGCTGCACGCGCGTCGTTGACGTTTCGTGCGGGCGCCAAAAATAAAACATGTGTGTGTTTGTGTGTCAGTCAGCCAAGCGAAAATCGCGCCAAGAGAGAAGAACGAAGAAGAAAACGGTCCATCAGTAAGCGTTGCGTTGACGTGCACGTACACAGAAACGGATGTAGGAAAAAACAGAAATGAACATCCATTAAAAAGGAATGAAGACAAATGAAACTTAACCGTACGGAATTGGAAAAAAAACACAACTAAAAACTATCGGTTACAGATGAGTGTAAAACATAAATATACGTAGAAAGATAAATAGAGAGAGAGATAGAGAGAGAGAGAGAGATGAACGATACAGTTGGTAGTTGTAAATATCTGTGATTCTTTAGCGCGTTCGCGACGCGATTTGCGAAGAATGATGAAAATTAAGAAAAGAGAATGAGCGAGAGTAAACTAAGGCGGGAAGTGAACGAAAGTAACGAAAACGCAAAAAACTCTGCCTTTCTCTTGCAAAGAAAACTCGCAAAAGGGGGGTGAGAGAGAGAGAGAGAGAGAGAGAGAGAGAGAGAGAGAGCTCAACCGGATTGGTTTACTTTTTGGTTCCTTTTGGTTCGTTAAACAAAACAAAAAAAACTAAACAAATACAGAACTGAATGGGGTGTTCTTCCGGACGTTTAAGCCCGGATTACAGTAGATGTGACATACGTGAGCAATGCAGAAAGGTATGAAGAAAACCAAAATGAACGAAAGACGGAAAACAATCGGAAGAGATTACAATAAGTATCTATAAAAGACCGTACGAGAAAAAAAAATGAAACATTCTTGAAACAGTGATATGACAAGTAAAGATCAGGACAACGGAAACATAACAGTTTTTTGTTGTTGTTGTTGTTGTTGCTAAAGTATGTGAATAGAAATACAATAGCTAATATATTAGTCAAAGGTGTACTGTTTTTTTTTTAGAAATATGGCTTATATTATAGATAAAGTGTACCTCTTTTCATTCTGGCATCAGAAACGGAACCCAAATGAAAACGAACGAAAACGTGGAAGAGCGTTCTAGTAATTGTAGTGCAACATCAACAACTCCCAGGGGTGTGTGCCGATCGTAGCCAATATAGTCAGTGGTAGTAGTGCCAGATGAGCCTACCACCTACCTCTAGACGGCGGATGGTAACATCGCTTACGTCGGCAGTGCGGACTTGCACCTAACTACTAGTTACCTGCAGCCCTGGTGTGACGCACCAGGACTACGCACACCAAATGCAAAAAAAAAACTTGAGTAAATCTGTACTTCGCACCTATCTCCAGTGGTAGAGTCATGCGAAGTAAACGCAGAAGGTGTGTGTTTGTGTTTGTGTTCCAACACAGCAGCAGTGCTAGCACTGGCTCAATGTTCTGATGGAATGACGTCGGCATCTACCTTTAGACAACGGTTACCACTGGACAAAATGCTCTGGATCAGCAAGCTGGCTCCAACAGTGCAAAGGATTGCAGATACCGACACCGAGGATGTCGCTGGAAAAGACGAAAAACTTCACATACTTCCTGTTAGAGGTTGACAGCTCAGCGCTCGAACACATCTGACAGAAACGCGTAGTAGAGCACACACGCACTCTGCCAATGTCTACTCTAATGCGATGTTACCACCGTGTGGACAAATTTGACAGGCTGTTGCTGGTGTTGCACACAATTACTAGAATCTCCCAGAGTGTGAAGTAAACGAAAAGGAATCATTACCCCATACACTGGTTTGGTGATGAAAACAAAACAAAACATACATCAGGTATAAGTCTAACACTGGTTCAATATGATCTTCTGGTGGAAATTTGTTTCGAGCTATTGTTTGGAAATGCACATTAAAACTCAGAATCTAGAATTCTTGAATAGGTAGCTGCGCGTGTGGCGGTTATGACGGCAATGACGGACCCTTCGAAAGATTGTATATGTACCAGCAGCATCAAGCACCCACAAGTCAAAAGCTAGCATGCCAGAGTGCACCCCCCTCTACCGCGTGTTTTGCGCAAAGCACAGTCTCCAACAAGTACGCCTTCCTCGTGCTATTGGGACACTCGTTCCACACTACGTACGTAGCGCACACAACGTGTCCCCTCACATGGGTGATGCCGAACGTGTACCAAGCGTATATGTCCCTTTCAGCGCGATAGCGACGGAATCCCCCTAGAGGGCGTAACTACATTCGCCGCTCCGTGACACAGAGAAGTTATTCAGAACCATATTATATGTATATGTATATGGAAACGGAAATCGCTGTTAGGCATAAGTTAAACATATTGAGTAATTACACAAGCGTGATAAGAAACGAAGAAAAGAAGAAAAAACACACTATAGCATACAACCAAAGGGACTTCTGCAGAACTTAGTAAATAATGCGAATTTTAGAACAAAAAAGAAGCATTTAATGCGAGATGTATATGCAAACTGCTAGTAGCCTTTACAAAAACGTACGAATAAAACGCTAAAAATTGTGTTTTTTTTCGATAAACATACTGAACAAAAAGATCTAGTCTATCGCTTCGTGTTACTGCAATCGAGTAAAAAATCCCAATCGTAGCCCACGGTGTGTCCGCGAGTAACAGATATTTTACAGATGTGCGCGCACGCGTGTGTGTGTGTGTGTGGGAAGGAGGAAAAACCAAAGCATTTTCAAATACAAGCCTGTACACACATATCACTTTCCCGCTCCCAATTCGGAACACCGCGCGAGGAAGTAACTCAACCCGAAGTAAAAGGTTTCAACTGGTTCACTTTTCCTAATGGAAGTGCAAACAGTAACAGGGAGGAGGCGGATTATTCAGCAGCTGACGAGTACTCTTTCCCGACCCGACCCTGATCGAACGGGAGTAAACAAATCGCAGCGTTCGACAACACTTCTTCCTTTGTTCGATGTTTGACTTTCCGACAAAACAAAACTAAACCTAAATATTAAAAATACCCACAACTGTGCAGCAACAAATCGAACGCGAGAGTAGTAAATGTTGCACTAGCCAATATAAACAGATGTAAAAAAGCATTAATAGAACTACTAAACACTTCAAAACTGACTAAATTATTTATTATATAAATATGTTCAGTAAACAGTACGATTCGATCAGAATAACCCACCAAACTCACGAAAAATGGCGTTACGCGTGATTAATTATTAGTTGGAGAGAAAAAAAAAACTTCAGCAAAGAAGCACATTGCGAGAGTTGCTGGTAAAATTTAATTTTAAAAAAATACAATAAATCCCCAAACTCAAAGGGGTTCCCACTGTTGCCGGTCACTGCTACTACGCGGTGACAGTTGGACGGCGTTTGACGTAAAGCGAGCAAAACAGCGGCAGGGATGCCAGCGGTGGCGGCAGTGTTGCCAAATTCGCTCGAACGGTAAGCGCCCCACCATGCGTTTCTTACGTCCTTTCGCCACTCTGTTAGGCAATGGTGCAAGCATTTGATTTGATGTGGTTTTGATTTTCGGTTTACAATGTTTTCGAAGGGCCTGCCCAACACACCACCACTAAGCTGTCGCACAAGTTGCCTCTATACTTCCAGTTTTCTTATGCATTCCACACTACTTCAGAGTTTGCTTCTGTCAGAGATTGATAAGTGTGTATCTGTATGTGTGTGTGTGTTTTTTTTCTCGTTTGTTTGCTTTTTAGCTTAGCATTCTGCTTTTGTCTAGTTTTGTATGTATCTTTTTTGTTGTACTTCGCCTTGTAGTAAATCAGAAAGAATAGGATGTTGAAATGTTCCAAAATTTTTGCAGCACATGGAGGGTATATACATAGAAACATATGATAGACGCAGACAATAAACAGGAGTAGGGAGAGGGAGAACAGGGACATATAGGGGTCGAGGGCGGGAAGATTGCTTGGCGGGAAAACATTTAGGGACACGGAAGGATGAGTAGGAAAAGCCTCTAACTAGTTTTAACTATTTATACTGTTTTAAAATAAATAGCAATGAGCAACTAGTTCTTCGTTTGATTTTTTTTTTCTTGTTTGTTTTTTTTTAATTATCTTAATTCTGTCTCTTTCTCTCGAATTAATGTCTCTTCTTCGCTAAACTTGTTTGCCTCTATTTTTTTGTTCCTTTCCGTTTCTACTGTTCCTTCTTCTGAAAACATAAAAACAGTGCAACCAATACAGAAGTGGGAAGTTCTCAATTTAAAGGGTTCACGAAACGAAACCAAAATATGAGCAGTACGATCAAGACAGCATGATTGATGAACAAGAGCAAGTTGAAACAGAATAAAACCAAAACAAAAACACTATAAAGAAAAAAAGGAAATACTGCACAACACTGGCAAACACGAACAGAACTGTAGAGAAAAAGGCTGACAGGAGGGTTGTATCGGAGACTTGTCATGCGGGCATGACCAGCCAAAGCTACCACCCATAATCGTACGAAAGAAAACAAAAAACGGTAAAAGAAGACAGAACATAACTTCAAAATGCAAAAAAAAAACTAAACAAAAAATGGGTTTCAATAAATATGCTCTCTAACGGCGCACCAGTAATGAATTAAGGAGAGGTTAATTTAAAAAACCCCCAGAGGGATCAAAAACGGAAAAAGACAAATACGACAAAAGACCGTAAATACATCTTTATCGTTTTGTTGTTGTTTTGTTTCATTTTTTTGTTTTGCTTCTGTTGTTGTATGTGGTGTGAATATATAATATATAAATATATTTATAAATACTATATAGAGCACAACGAATTTCCCGGCTCGAAAAGAAGGTGTTTGTTGCATATATACTCGGTGTTTGATTAATTACATTAAATCGTGTTCGTTCTACCATGGCATTCTCATTTCAGAATCATGTCAATCACGTGGACAGTATACGTTTAGCGAAACCAAAGAAACATTGACTAAAAGGACAACACAGAAACCAAAAGCCAAATTCTTAATGGACATAAAACATGAAACGGGTAACATGAAACTTCCAAACGGCAGATTATGAGCAACGGAAAATTGTACATGAACAGTGAGCGATGAGAGAGACAGACAGAGAGAGAGAGTATGGAAAACAAACTAAAAATGAATGAGAGTGTGTAAGTGTGTATGTATGTGTGTGTGTATGGAAATGTAATGCGTATGTATGTGCAAACATACACATACATTATACATTATGGCTATAAATGCACAACGTGATATGCATGTGTCGGTTGGAGGTACGTACATACATACAATCCGATGATATGTGTATACATCGCATACACATATAGCACGGTGTGTTTGTGTTGGGGATGGAAAAGAAGGTGTGATCGGTTCGGTATCCGGAACGGACGTAAACTCGAAGTCGGAAAACACAAACAGTGTGAATGGAAAATGGTGGCTGTGTGTGTGTGTGTTGAGTTGAGACAATATACAACGGAAAAACGAACGGAAAAACGTTGACATTCTTGGTATCGGAACGGAAAAAGCATGAGAAATGAAATAATAGTATTAACAGCAACAAGACGAACAGCAGCGGAGCTGCGGCTTGCAAGACTTACCACGGTGTGAACGAGTTCCAGAACTCACTTTTAATTAAAAATTAATAACATTTTGAGCACGTAAGAACAAACAAGGAGCAATTATCGACGTTTGATTTTTTTGTTTTTTTGTTTTTTTTTGCAATGGTGGATGAAGATGGGGAATAGAAAAGAACGGAGAACGAAGTTTATGGATTAGTTCTTTACGCACTTGGAGTGTGGAGCGGTTACTTGGTTGTAGTTGTTTTTTTTTTGTTTTGGAAAAGAAACGATTATTATTATAAAAACACGAATTTTTCTGGGCATCGTTCTCATACTAGATGTTGGATTGTTTGTTTGTCTTTTCATAGGGTAATATTTTGCTTACATTGGGTCTATTAAGCCCTCCTAAAGGGCTCATTTAGCAAAAGGAATGTCAATATCCAGGACAAGAACCAGTGGCGAGAACAAATCGGGAGCGGGAGAGAAAAACAAACATAGCATACTATAATTTGGTACGTTACTATAATCCGATCCGCCATTTGGGCGGCGCTGGTATCACCGCCCGCAGGGGTTACTGAACGAAACTGAACGAAAGCTTTGGCACGTTAAGCACGCGCTCGCCCGAGTTTTGCTCCACGCCACGCCGAAACGTCACCACCACAAACCCGGTGGACGGACGTCAAAAGAAGAACGAAAACAGAACCAACAAGGCAACAAGGCTGTGTGTGTGCTAACCGAAACGAAAGAAAAAGAGAGAGAGAGAGATGGGGGGAAGAAGGGAGAAAATGTAACATGCCAGCGCACCGGGCGCTGGGCACTGTTCGCTCAAACAGGGAGGCGTACAGGAACACGAAAAAGAAAAGCTTCGTCTTGGGTTGTTTCAACGGAAAATTTCATACTGAGAGTTTCGATGTTTTTTTTTTTGGTTTGTTTTGTTTTTTTTCTACTTTTTTTGTTGTTGACACTTCTTCGATTATTTTTTGTTTGTTTGTTTTTGGAACGAAAAATAGATAGATGAAAACATATAGAACGAAAAGACGAAACGAAAACTCAAGAAAACATCACAATAAATCGAACAACACAGAACACAATACATTAGACAGGTACAACTCGTTCATTCATCCAGCATTCACACATCGGTTCGAAACTCGGTTCAAACCACACACACTGTGTACAATGGTGATGTACTTTTTTTGTTTTTTTTGTTATCTACGATTTGCGCTTATCTCTTCTCTGGTTTTCCATTGCGGCAGATGCGACGATTGCAAATGTTAACGAAACACGGGTGCGTTGTTTAAGAAAACGTAACGATTGTATCCCTTCATCCTTGTTCCCAGCCGTTCACCTTCAGCACAAATTTGAATTTACACAGCGATAAAAACAAGCATCTCTAGCGATCACGTCAAATGCTAAATTTTAAGATCTAAGCACGAAGCTGTTCTTCTTTTCTGCGCTATACCTTCTCTCTGTTGCTTATCTTTTGCATTCCAACAGGTTTCTATCTCTTCTTCGAGGATATCAAACATTTGCCATAAATTTTATTATAGCACAACAATGCAAGGTTTATGTTTGTTTAACGAAAAAAAAAAAAAGAACAAGCCATGATAATAAGTCGCAGTCCTCCAAGAACGAAAAAAGCACCGCAGGAACGAACTGTCCCAACGGTTCCAACCGTCGTGCGGCGGCTGGCGTCTCCAAAGCGACCACTAAGCCACCTACAGACGTCCGAACGGGAGGTCCGAAAATGAAAGAGCGTTTCGAAAGGGAAGTGAATGTGTGTACTAACTTCAGTTGGAAATTGCTAGCGCGTTTTAATCGAAAACAAAAACACAACACAAAACGATATCCTGCTACGGACACACGGTACGGGCATCAAAAGCTAAGCAAACGGAGGGAAAGAAACGTGTTTTTCTGTTGCGAAAGTAGTTTTGGTTCAGAAGAGGAAGAGAGAGTGTGTGTATGTGTGTGTGAGAGAGAGAGAGCGAGTGAGAGAGGATAACAAAGCTAAGCTTTCGATGTAACTCTGCGCCGTGTTTGGATGCTACGTTCAAGGCTAGAACCTTCTGCTTCCGCTACGGGTTTCGTCTGTCGCAGTGCGTGATACACTCTAACCGGCGCGATAAGTTTCTAGGCGCTGCGTTGAGACTGACAGTTTCCTCGTTTTCATTTTCGTAAGCAAAGAACGAACGTAAGGAGAGAAACAGAATATAGCTGTGTGTTGTTGCTTCCTTCTTCTTCTATTCTTATCAATTGTCGTTTTCAATCAAGGGTGAACAGAAACGCATGTGTGTAAATAGAAGCGGAAACGAAAGTCACGTGAAAGTCACACAAAATGAAGAAGAAAGAAAGACAAAACACAAAAACAAAAACGGAAAACAAAACACCTTCCGGACACCTGTTGGCCGTTCAGTTAACTCGCAAGGTGACGAATGCAAAACGAAACATAAACTGGTAGTGAAGCCCTACGGAAAAACATAAAAACGGGCAAATTATTCGGTTTTTGTTTGTTTGTTTGTTTGTTTTTTTTTTTGTTTTTAATTTTTTTTACTTGCGTTAATAATTTGCTGTTGTGTTTTTGGTTTTAACTTTTGACACTCTTTGTTATTTTGAGGGGTAGAGGGGAATCACACACATGAGTACAATCAAGAGAGGGGGTTTCAAAAGACACACACAAGGTAGGTTGATGAACAACATTAGACGAAACACAATCTTTGCCGCCGCGGGACGTGCAGTGTGCTGGCCTTCTGTGTTGTGGGTGTTTTTTTTTGTGTTTAGCACACGGGGACCACACGGACCAGCACACCACTCCAGCCGCCACGTTGGCAAAGGGGAAAGTGGGGCGGGTAAAGGGTGAAGGGTGGAAAATAAACATTTGCATTTTTTTTGTGGGATTTGCTCGGGATTGTTGTAGTTTTTTTTCTGTGGACTTTTGGAACAGTAGGGAAGCATATATTGATGCAATATTGTAATTGTTTTTTTTTTTTTTCTTTTTTTTTCTTCTTTTGTTCTGTTCATTATATCGATTAGGTGGCTCTAAAACTGACTTTGAACTTGGACGTTTTGGGCCTGAGAAAGGCATTTTTGTGGACAACTGTAGCGGTTTTGCATAGAATGAGTTCGGTTGTGTGTTGCTGAACACTGAAGCTGACCGTACGACCGGTAGCTGCTTCAATGTGTCTCTGCGTTTCATTTGCCAGTGCAGAATGCGACAGTCCCATCGCTCCACGGCTCAATGTTCGAAAAACTTATCAATGCGCACGAGTGGCGCTCGAGCGGGACCGTGACAGACAGGTCTCATTCGATAATGTTAGCGAAAAAAAAAACATTCTTTGTTCTAGACTAGTGTGTGGAAGTTGTTGGTTATCCTTCTCTGTCACAGGTCTACGTCGGAGCCTATACGAAGGGGATATGGCGATATCCCGATCGATCTCTATGGACCCACTGATGATGGTGTGTATCCCAGTTCGATACGAAAAAACGTGATAGAGTATATATCTACATATATGTAAATATATAGGCGAGAAGAGAGCGATAGGCGAAAGGAGCGAAGCTAGATACCACTTACCTCTCACTGTACTCGTCCATGTGCGCGTACGACTGGACGGAGTTTTCCTCGATCAGAAACTTGACGCGCTGGTAGAAGGAGGCGGTGACGGAGGGTGGCTGCTTGCGCAGCAGCACCTCGACCGGGTCGTTCGACGCCAGGCACATGATGTGTTCGGCGCAGATCGTGTGCACGCAGCACTCGCTGTCGGAGCAGTCCGTCATGCCATCTGAAAGTACGCGGGGTGAGGGTCCATACGGATTGCATTAGCGGGTCCGGACAGTGAAGACGGTGAAAAGATTCCTGCTCCCTGGAGCAAGACCCCCAGCGGAGGTGCGAACCTCCCCCCGCTCAATACTCCCTCGTCCCCCCGCCCGTGTTTTACCATTGTCGTTGTCAATATTGTCTTTGCAACTCATCTCCAGCGCGATCGAGCAATCGTTGCCGGCCCAGCCCTCGACGCAGATACACTTGTACTCGCCGTCCTCCATCGTGCACTGTCCGTGGCGGGAACATCCATTAACGCAACCGGCTGCGAAGTACAGGTGGGGAACCGGTTAGTTGTTAGTTGAACTGAGTGTAGTTGTTGGCAGAAACGATGTCCTGGCGAGCCGACCTCGGCAGAACACCCTGACCCTGACCAGCAGGTAGACACAAGACTCAGCTCGGTGCTCTGAGTCAAAGATGGTCCGATCTTTCTACTGAGTAGGCGAGATCTACTTCTGTTCTCCTCAATGAAGAAATCGGAAGAAATCCAGCCGTATGTGTGTATGTGACGAATAAACAACCAAACTTACGAAGCGTGCAGTGTCGTCCGTTCCAGCCTTGCGAGCAAACGCAGGTGCCATTCTTGCACTGCCCATGCTCGGCGCAGCGTGGATCACACATCAGCTGATCGCACAGGCTACCGGTCCAACCGTCATCGCACCGGCAGCGTCCGTTCTCGCAGATGCCATTCGGACCGCAATCCAAACTGCAGACAGCTGTGAGCAAAGATAGGGATAGGGAAGGTTGAAAGCGTGAGACACCCCTTTCCAACGCAGGCGTCGGGTGGTATCGCGCCGCTTACCCTGCGAACAATCGATGCCCGTCCAGTGGCGGTCGCAAATGCACGACCCGGTGTCGAGATCGTACGTGCCGTGGTCGGAGCACCCGGGCAGACACTGGTAGACCTGCTGGTCCACGATGCTACAGTCGTCGCCCTGCCAGCCCGCCTTGCAGAAGCACTGCCCGGACACGCAGGTGCCGTGGCCGGAGCAGGAATGGTCGATACAGTCCTCTGTTGCGGAGAGTGGCAGACGTGAGTAAGAGACATGCTAGAGTGGTCGGTGGTAGCGGGGCACACTTACGCTGCTCGCAGAACAGTCCCTTCCAGCCGCGCTCGCAGTGGCAGTCCCCCTCGATGCAGCGGCCGTGGTTGGAGCAGGTGGGCATCTCGCACTCCGACACCGGGATGTCGCACTCGGACCCCTTCCAGCCTTCCTCGCAGTGGCAGACGCCACCGCCGTAGTGGCCGTGGGCGGAGCACAGCACGGGACAGACACCTGGAAGTGGCAAAGCAAACGTGGCAAGTCAGGCAAGTCAGGCACCGGGAGTCAGGCGGGAGCGCGCTACGTACTGATCGAGCAGTCGTTGCCCTGGTAGCCGTCGATGCAGTCGCATTTGCCGAGATAGCAGGAGCCGCGCCCGGAGCAGTCGCTCGGGCAGGCGGTGTGGATGCCTTCCGCCTCGCCGACCACCAGCGACACCGTGTGCGGCTGCAGCTCGTCGTTGTACACTGACAGGTACCACCGGCCGATGTCCAGGTACTGCAGGATCGTCACGTTCACCGTCATCGCCTCCATGTCGATCTTCTGCAGCGCGGACGGGGCGGACGCGGCCCCGGCGGCACCGCCGCCGTCCGCCGACCGCCGCGAGATGATGTGCCGCTCGACCTCGTCCAGCGGCAGGTCCGCGTACGCGTACTGGCTGCGCCGGGCCGTCTCGAACGTGGACGCGTTCTCGTCCGGCGCCGGGCCGAAGTAGTGCGGCGCGAGCAACACGTCGTTCTGGAAGAAGCCGCTGCCGATGCTGCGCTTCCGCCGCAGCTTGTGGTCGACCCGGCCGCCCTTGATGAACTCGACGAAGTCGTACTGCGTGACGGTCGGGCCGACGTTGCGCCGCCCGTAGATGGCGAAGTTCGCGCCCCACGGCAGCGTGAAGTTGAACTGGATGAACGCCGGGTGCTTGTTCCGGAACTCGACGTTCCAGAACTGGAACGGTGCGATCGTCGACGCGTGCACCTCGTTGAACTCGCGCAGCTCCACGATCGACGGCCACTTCTGCGGCGAGCTGTAGAGCTGCGTCGTCTGCTGCTGCTGCTGCGACTGCTGGTGCTGCTGCTGCTGCTGCTGCTGCTGCGTCAGCAGGTCCTGCTGGCCGCCCGGGCGCCGGTTGTACGTGGTGAGGGCGGCATTACTGCCGCTGCCGGCACCGCCACCGCCCGGCAGGCCGCCGAGCGTGGAGAAACTGTTGTGATCCAGCGTGCTGGTGATCGGGGACTCCTCCGTCGGGTTCAGCGTCGACGGGCCGGACAGCAGCCCGTAGTTGGACGAATCGATCGGCGTACCCGTCTGGTCGACGGCCGTGCCCGTCTTCACGTCCTGTACCAGTATGCAGTTGGCCGAGTCGAGATTGGACTTCATCGAGCTCGTCGCTGTGGAGCAGGGATCATCAGGAGTTAAAGTCATGCGGAGGCTACTGCTCCAACGAATCGAGCGCCCAACAGACGCGCCTGCCTTTGGTGAGTTACGCGTGGCTAGCTTTCCACAGCTAGATCTGATAACACCCTGTGCAGTGAGTGTTGAGGACATGGCGATAGTTTCTGTCAAACATCGAAACAATGTCTGGCGGACGAATGACTATTGATAGAAACAAATCCCCCGAACAGTAAGCCCCTTTCGACACAGTAGTCACAGTCTTGCAATCGGATCGGACACTGCTGCAGCCAGCGTAACTCACCAACAAGCAGATAGCTCAGTTTACTTCTGTTCCGGTACCTACCCGCAAAGTACGTCAGCGTTGCCGACAAGATTATTGTGACCAAAATTAAGGCGATGCTAAAACACTTCCACGAGCATCGATGTTGACAGCTTTTATCGATGCGAAACCTAGCGTTTTTTTTGAAGGAGGGAAAACATGATGAACGTTAGTTTCTACGTGGCACCAATATCTGCGGCTCCTACGCCACACCAGCTGAACTACAAACAAAGGAAAAAAAGCAAATTCGTACAAAAAAAAGCATGCTCCACCGGCTCCAAGAAACCATACCCTACAGACTACAGGTGTAGTCCCTCTCTACAGCTACGCATCGCGACGCAAACTAAAACCGAACCAAAGCCCAACACAAAATCGACGAAAACCGGGTTGCCGGTGTTAGTGGGTTAACGAATGAATCCATCCCAATAACGTTCCGCAGCCGTAAAAAGGACCGCTGCTTGTGTACAGGGTCGGCGAGATTTGACAGGGATTAAACGGATTAAAAGCCGTGTTTGTTAGGTGCAATGTGGAAACAATTTTGCAAATTGCATTCCGCAGAACGGAACGACACACAGAAGCGAGGAAAGCATAACAAACGCAAACTATTAGCGGAATTAGATGCAACCCCGCGCAGCAGTGCAATCATCATTAGCCGACCTGCTCTCGGTGGGTTTCTGGATGTGTTTTCTTTTTCGTTTCGTTTCGTTTCGTTTTCGTTTCGTTTCTTCTAGTGATAGTGACAAGGCTGGCTGGGTGCAATTACCTTGATGGCGAGTAAGGTGAATAGTGCGGCGTGTGAGCGGTTCCACCCGAACGCAATGGGAACACCGGCATCACCAGTGAGGAGGAGCCACCGAGCCGGGAGCCGGTGGTGATGTGGGTATTAGTCATGGATTGTGTCAGTTGCGGTATCGGTTGCTGCTGTGATTGAAGCTGCTGCTGATGCTGCTGATGCTGCTGATGCTGCTGCTGCTGTTGTTGCTGCTGCTGCTGCTGCTGCTGTTGCAGCTGCTGCGATGATTGTAGTCTGGGCAAATAGTACATACACACACACATACATAGAGTGGGTCAGTCAGTCTGGTTCGGTTCACGCTCGTTCACAGCCTGACTGGGAGTTCGCGTTCGCCTATAGGTTAGTGAGGTGCGCTGGCCTTAACTAAGTGTCCAACACTCGGAGTGTGTTGCATGCAAACGGGGAAGGGCCCAACTCGCTAGATTCCAAACGGTTCCACCGGTGGCTGGCACCGGGCGAACCACCTGCACATTCTAACCTAACTTCCTTACGGGATGTACTGTACGGAACAACTCCACGACCTACCCGCTAGCAAAACACTATCACCCGCGTACCTCGTCCCCGGTTTCGCAACCGAAAACACCCCCTGTTACGTAACCCGTGCACCCAACAGCACGCAACGAAAACCGCTCTCCTACCTGTTCGTGTTGGATTCAGTCGCGAACGGTTCCGCGTAAATGTTGCGCGCCGGCGGCACCCTCCGCGGCAGCGGTGGCGGCGCCGGATTGTAGCCGTCCATGATGGTGTCGCAGTCGTTATACTTCATCGATTTCATCGTCATCCTGGCGGCGGTTGTGTGCTGGTTGCCTGCGGACTCCTCACGTGCGCGTGCACGTCCTTTCTGGCATCCAGCGACGACCAGTGCGTCAACCTCACCACCAGTGCGCGCTCGTGTGGGTGGTGTTTCGCCGTCGATATCCCTTTTTGTTGTTGTTGTTATTCGTATGCACTCTTTCTCTCTCTCTCTCTCACACTCTCTCTCGTTCTTCTCCCGCTTCCCGTCGTCGTAGTCGTCCCGAACGTGAGCTCTACGCCCCGACAGCTAGCCGTCGCTTATCGCATGTGAAGAAGAGCCCAGGATTGGGAACGAAGGGAAACCTAATCACGCGTTGATCGTGTCTCAGCATCTTCATTGCAGATTAATGCGCGTGTTTGTGTGTGCGTGGGTTTCCTTTTTTATTTGAATCCTGTACGGAAAGGGAGTAGAGAACGGAAGAAGAGAAATTACAAAAAATGGTTATATCCTCACCTTCCGGAGTGCGGCTCCCGGAGAGCTCCAGAATCGGAGCCAAGCCAGTAGGAGATCGATAAATAAATCGCCTCCCCAACCCTCCTTCCCCTCCAACCCCACCGCACACCGCACCGTCAGTAGCAACCTCAACAAAATGGACACTTCGCAGCGCGCTCCCAACGTGCAAGCGACACAGACGTCCGCACTCCACAGGACATCTTTTTTTTTTCTCGATAAACCATTTCTGCTGCCGAGATGATGCTGCGAGCGAAACCGTAATGGCAGCCGCTGCGTGCATTATGAATGGAGGAACGAAATGCAGTTGCGGAGCACGAGCATCGCACGAGTGAGGGGGAAGTGGTGTTGCTGGTGACCCTGCTGCTGCGCAATCGCACTGAAGAACTCGCAGCGCAACAGAGCGAGGCACACACGAACAAGAAAAAAAAACAACGTCGGAATGACCTATACGTGTACCACGGGCTAGTGGCTAGTGGATGCTTCATCGAAGTTGCAACAATTTTATTGATAGCTGTCCGGACTTGCAAACGTCCGGAACTCCCTATCCCCCCCCTCGCCGCTGTTCTCACCGAGATGGCAGGTTCCAGAGGAGTGCGACCAGCGCGAACCGCCATTGCAGACAACTATCCAATCTCTGGCAAGGCATCGCGGCCGTCTCCTGTTTGGAATTGAAATCCACCATCTTTACGAGCCATCTTAATAACTTTAAATCAACCGGTGCACGATGATCTGCTGCCACCGCTAGTGGCACGCTTTTATTGTCCGACCGGGCCCGAACAGAAAGGACTGATTGGCCTGCACCGCAATACGTCCATCCGGGATCAATTGTGTGGCCCGCGCGCGCCATTGTTGCGGGCGCCCATGTAAGACGGGGCCATAACGAATGCTCGTTAGCATCTATTAGCCTGCCGCTTGTCCGGCGGAGATCTCGCACAGGAGATATCAGCGTCAACCAGCAGCGGTGGTAAGGTTGACTTTGGACTCCGTCCGAGAAGGTGTTCCCGACTCCGTGCTACCAGGTCGGAACGTTAAAGTCGGACGTTTCATGGAGGCAGGCTCCGTAATCCGACGGGCAGTCGGACTCCAGGCCCACTTAGGACACGTTGGCGGGGGTGGGGTGGGAGGGCGAGATTAGCGTCAGCGTCAAAGCGCCTGCTATAGGGGTGATAGGTGAGTAGGTGACCATGTTGGTTTGTTGGACGTCACCCAAACCCTTGCCCGAGGGCACATCGCAATAATATCCCGTCAGAGTGCTCGGGACAATGATGGCGGCGTTGGAAGCTGTCGGGAATCGGGACCGAAGAATGGAACCTGTCGTCAGATGAGGGTGTGCGTGTATGGGTGTGTGTGTGTCTAGCATTAGAATTCTTACGTATTTCTCCAAAGCTTCTTCCTCCACCAGTTTGGGCTTCCCTCTTTCGCTGTAAACTGCCGTGGGTCACAAAAATCAGAGGTAGATTTGACCACAAACCCCTCTCTTTCTCTCTCTTTCTCTCTCACTTCCCTCGCTTCCTATCTTCATCGCTTTCACACACATACACGTACGCTAGGTAAGGTGCTCGTGTTACCACTTTTCCCGTCCGACCAGCCAGCAGCATGCGACCATGTTCAAGAGAGCAATCCCTGCCTCTGTATGCGAGCGTGTCTGTATACGTTGAAGGGAGGAATGTTTGCGGAGATATTTCGGGAGCATAAAAAGAGATCAGTTCCAGCGCATCCATACGGGAGCGCGCGAGAGACAGAGTGAGGTGAGAGTTCCTAATTTAGGGAAGCGCACACACACACAACAAGAAGAGCATAGAAAATGCATTGTAAAATGTTTCAATCAAATTGATTCAGAAAAATTCCTTCCGATGGTGTGTGTGTGTGTTTTTTTGCTTTTATTTTTTGCGCATCCTTCAACACGAAACAACATGCGTCGATATACAGGGGATTTGCTGGAGGGAAGCACGATGAGATGCACATAAAATGGGTGAAAAAGCATAAGACGCAAATTCCTCTCTCTCTCTCTCTCTCTCTCTCTCTCTCTCTCTCTCTCTCTCTCTCTTTAGCTATGTGTGTGTGTGTGTCTGTTCCTATGATGATGCCTACGGGAAGAGCAGCTTTCTGTGGAAAATCCACAAATCAATAGAAGGGGGGGGGGGGGCGAGGGCAGCGCGGGATGAAAATTTAAGATGAAAAAACATCTCCCCCCTCGCCTTCCCCTGCTACCGTGCCCTTACAAACCCTTCTGGCACCTGAAATCCCCCATATGCTTCTGTGTGTGGGTGTTCTGAAAAATATGGTTACGTTATGTTTCATGCTACGTTATGCTTGAAACAAAACGCACCAAAGGTTACACCGAAGCGGGAAGGTTGAAAGGGAGAGCGGAAACGACAGTAAAGAAGAGAGGGAAAACATACGCATACACACACACAAACACATCACTCCATTGCCTCCTTTCCCCGCGAATGCAACAGCAGGTAAGCAGGGAACAAAATACATCCTTCCGAAAAGGAAAAAGAATTTAAAAAAAAACGCACATACACACGCACACGCACGCACACACGGTGCTGCCTAATAACGATCAGGTTTAAGAGGGCAGCATCATTCGCTGCCGAAATGACGTCTTCGCTCTCTTGCTTGCTTGCTTTCTCTATCTCTCTCTCTCGCTCTCGCTTTAAATTATGAACCTGCTCGGAGCCGTTTTTCGGCTCCTTCTTTCCCATGTCCTGGCGTGCTTTTGTGTGTGAGCGGGCGCGCGCGCGCGCGGCGACCGCGTCTGTGAGCGTATTCGTACGCTCTCGGCGTTTTATGGTGTGCGTGTGAGCTGCTGTGTGCGGGTACGTCTATTTTATCGATTTTTCTCCCGATCAGCAGCAGCAGCCAGCCAGCGCAAGCAGACGATTTTTCATCTCAAAATTTTAATTTCGATGCTTCATTCCCGTGCACGGGAAATGGCAGTTACTACGAGAAGGAAAAAAACACATAAAAAATAATGTCAAATTCGACAGCTTGATAAAACCCCGATTATTTACGATTCGTTGCCTGTCTGAAAGGATAAAACATTGAAAATGGTTTTTCCAGTAGAGGGAAAAAATGGCAAAAATGGCAAACATTTTGGTTCGATTTTTCCCCCTTTTCCCCGTGTCTCGTACCCGTCCCAGCTCCCCTTTGCCCAGTACCTTCCAGTGAAATAAACCCTTTCCCACATTACCTCAAGCGCTTCCCTCCGGGCGGGCCTGGGGTGGAAAATGTGGTCCCAGCCTTACTGGTGCTGATGGAAGAAGGGCTCCCGCTGCAGCCCGTTGCCACCGTCCAGCAGCGTTTTCCCCGGCAGCGGCAGGGCGGACGTCGCGTCGCAACCGTGCGGCAGCAGCATTATTCTATTCGCACACGCCTCGCGACGACGTTCTTGGCACCGAATTTTCCACCATTCTCTGGCGGCAGCGGAAAGAAAATTCAAACACACACACGCGCTCGCGGTCACACATACGCACACACGCACACACGGAAACCTTAGGTCCTCTTCCCCACTCCCCCTCCTTAATGGCACGCACTCGTCCCTTTCCGTGGCCGAAAGAAGAAAAACGCCCGAAAACTGCCCGCGGGTGACAAACGGTGACGGTCGGTGGCCACAGGCAGGGAAAACCGGTTTTTCACCGTACTCCGCCACAGACCTGCTGCTGCTGGGTACAGGGAGCGCAGACTGGGGCTTTGTTTTTTCGGGACCCTAAGATTCGGCTGCTGAACGGCTGCTGGGTTTTGCTGCTGCTTCTGCTGCTGCTGCTGCTGCAGGTATGTTTATGGAGGTGGATGAGTGTGTGGGTGGGCGGCAGGTTGATTGTGGAAAAACTCGCAAAACTCGCACACTGCTGGCACCGAAATTTTCGAATGTGATTCGCTTCCTTTCGCACTCTCTTCGCGCTCCCTTTCTCTCTTTCTCTCTCTCACACACACACCTTTGCACGCACCAACTGGAAATGATACTTTTCAACCGCACGGACACACTTTTCTGTTTGTTTGTTCTGTATTACGAGGAGGAAAACAACGCTCCTCCGCCCCGCAGCAACTGCGCTGGGCAATGTCGGAGATGGCACGATTTCCAGACGGCGCAACGCCGTTACAAAGCGGACAGTTCTTTTCAAAGTGGTTCGAATATAACCAGCCAAGCAGCGCACGCTCTCGTGCACACAACCGTCCACGGCCAGCTTCACGGTGCAAATAGCCGTAGAGAGAGATTTCTCGCAGAGAAATGTCTCAAAAGTAGCTCGCCGTGCAAATAGCCGCAGAGAGAGAGAGAGAGAGATTTCTCGCAGAGAAATGTCTCAAAAGTAGCTCAGTTTGGCAAACAGA
>KB672491.1:4819841-4845921 GCA_000349145.1 Anopheles dirus | reverse complement strand
ATATTTAATATTTTGTAAATTCACAACAACTAAAATTGTGGTAAACGTCTTCACCACAATGTTTTGTTTGCATTTAGAGACGAAAGACAGCTTGAGCAACACATAGAAATTGAGCTATTTCTATGTTTGCGATGACAACGAGAGCCGTTTTTTATGTATGTACTTTACATCGAAAAAACATCGAAATTCATCGAATTACAGCGAGAAATTTCTCGCGAGAAATTTCGCGCTACGTTTATTTGCACGGTAAGAATACATCGCCCACAACCGAGTAGACCCGGTATAAGGCCAATCTGTAGGGAGAAAATGCCCTGAAAACAAAAAAAATCGGTCAGTGCACTTAGCCACTGACAATACAGCCACTACTTAAGAATCACCTGTACATTCTCCTTCTCTCTCTCTCTCTCTCTCTCTCTCTCTCTCTCTCTCTCTCTCTCTCCGAAAAAAAACTATCCCTAGGCCACAGTGGCAGCGGCATGGTTTGGGACAGGCTAATTAGAGACGACAATATAGCGCATACTTCTTATTTTTAATCAGATTTATATTTAACTAGTGTAAGATTGAACCATCTTACACTAGTTGAATATAAATATGAATTAATCAATTAATAAGAAGTATGCGCCAGAATCACTGCAGATACAGAATTCTTCCAGGATTATTAAGTTAGCAGTAATTGTTGGAATTAAGTAACAAAACTAATAGGAAAATAGCTCTTCAACTTTCAAAGCATAACGAGAATAATTTAAAAAAAAATGATTCACGAGCCTTCGCTACTGTGGCATACACGTTGGTTTGACGCCTTCTAGTCTATTCTGGAAAAGTATTTGAGACTACCAAACATAAGTACATTTTCAGTTGTTTCTCTTCAGCTTTACGTCACTGTCAGTTATATTGCCATTGTTTTTTTTTCAGTAAGTTTCTACGAAATCTCACTCGTCATCTCTATCCTCTCTTTTGTTTCTGTATTACATACACGCACCCATACAATACAAAGCACAAGCATTAAGTGCGGGTGTCGTCAATTCTCCCATTGCTCCTGCGTGCATGTTCCTCATTTTTTGGTGGTTTTTCCTTGGAAGATCCCATTTCCCAAAAACAGCTGCAACATACATACACAAATGCTTTGTGGGCGTTAATTATGCTCGCAATGGGGAAAATCTCACATATTTCCTCACGATCATCAACGCTGTGAACGAGTAGATTCCGAAACCGCAAATTTTGACCTGCACGTTTGCTCTCAATGGCAGGCGATCGATTTCCCAGCGCTTCACACAGAACGCCCACATACACGCAAACCTAGGAACACCAACCGCGTAAAGAAATGTGCACTGGTAGGTAAGCCTGTTGTCATCATTCGTCCTTGATGCGACGTGAAACAACGATCAACGGTTTCACAGGGCAGGGAACTTTTCTACGCGTAAAGCTTTCGCCGAAATTCCTACATCAGTAGCTGGTAATTTTTGTTTTTGTTTCATGATAATAAAGCAAAATAATGACAACAGCACAGCTGGCAAGGCTCATCGAATGTCAAACAAAACCGGAAGCTGTGTTTGGGCCGGTAAATTCATCCGAGTACGGGAAACGAATGCGAATGCTGCGGGTGTGGCGTACGCCCGTGAGACGGTAATCGCACGAACATCTTTCGCATGCGCCTCGTATATCTGCTAGGCGCTTCTTTTGCCTCACGAAAGTGCATCACCCCATTCCTACGCACACCCTCGATTAATTTCCCCCTCACGTCCCCGTAGGACTTGCGAGTCGCGCAGTTCGCCAAAATGCAACGCAAGTCCCATAAATTAACAGTTCCTGTTTACCATTATTACATTTTATTCTGTTTCTTCGTGTGAAAGATTGTGGTGACGGAGGATTTGGGAGAAGGGACAAGAGATACAGTGCACCGTTGTTTTTAAATGCGTTTTGTATGAAATGAGGCGAAAAGCAACCGTAGCAGAGTCCAGATTGGGGAGTAATAGCAAAGCACCTAGAGCAGAGAATGGTTTTCGAAAGGCAGTTCAACTTGAAGTGTGAAGCACGCGGTCGCGTCTCCCTAGTTCTTCACGGAGAACGTACACGTTTTGAGGCGCGTTTGTTTAATGTATTATTGTTCTGATCAAATGGGCTGTGTGAACGAGGCGAAAAGATATTGGAAACAATTAGCGACAAAAGAAACGGAAAGGTGATTAGAAAAATGAGTTCAGCAGTGTGCAGCACAACGGTTAAGGAGCATAGTAGGCTATTAGTAGCGTTAGTAGCTGTTTTACTTCCTTGTGTTATGGTGAGAAGAAAAAAAATGCAATCATTACGAAATAGCGAAGGAACAAGGATGCGGCCTTGAGGGGCTGGAGGGTGAGGGGGGGGTGGGAGAGAAGGATTTGTAAGCAAAGAAATAATAATGAACAATTACAGCTGGCCGCAGTTAGCAACGACGATCTGTTTCGACGGCTTGCCCGAGTGGCAGCCGAAGGACTCGATCTTTCGCACCACGTCCATGCCCTCGACGACGCTGCCGAACACGACGTGACGGTCGTTCAGCCAGGACGTCTTCACGGTGGTGATGAAGAACTGCGAACCGTTGGTGTTCGGACCGGCGTTCGCCATCGACAGGATGCCGGGGCCGGTGTGCTTCAGGATGAAGTTCTCGTCCTCGAACTTGTTGCCGTAGATCGACTTGCCGCCGGTGCCGTTGTGGTTCTGGAAGTCACCGCCCTGGCACATGAAGTTCGGGATCACGCGGTGGAAGATCGAACCCTTGTAGCCGAAGCCCTTCTCGCCCGTGCACAGCGAGCGGAAGTTCTCGCACGTCTTCGGGACGACGTCCGGGCGCAGCTGTGTGTGCGTGAAAGGAGAGAGAGAGAGAGAGAGAGAGAGAGAGAGAGAGAGAGAGAGAGAGAGAGAGAGAGTTAAGAAGATAAATTAGATAAAACTCAACTTATCACATTTAGTCATCGGGCCACTGTACGCTGTCACCGGGTGCAAGATTGCTGATTGCTGATTGCCATTGCCACCACCACAAAAAATCAATGCACGTGGTGCTGTTTCTACCATTTTGTTCATATTTTATTCCTGCAACCGGCTGGAGACCCACCCACACTGTCTCCCTCTTTGAGGCAGACTTCCATAATGCAATAAAAGCGCTCGATGGTTGTGCATACGAAAAGAAAACCACTTCGGCCTCGATGGGAGAATCGATTGAACACAGCGTGCTGCTGCAATTGCGCATATATGCGCGCGCGTGTGTGTGTATGTGAGCGATGATGATAATTGAACCTTCGCCCTTCCCACACTTCATCGTTATGCAGTAACCGCGGGCAGAATGGAAGAAATTACTGGAATTGTTTTATATTTCATTTCTTTTTTTTATTAAAAAAAGAAAAAAATGTATTATTTATGACTAGCTGGCAGCAGAAGATCTTCTTCTGCCTCTTCTCTTGGCCGAACGGTTTGAAGCGCCTGCACAAAAGCTTCGTTTCGCACAGTTACATCTATAGTCTTTTCCTTCTGGATGCCCTCAGTGCCTCCTCTGAACTTCCAACCGGATCGTGTTGTACGTGAATGTGTGCGCGCAGCGCGATAGCAACACACACATACCTCTTCACACGAGCAATCAGCCGTGGTTGGCGATAGGAAAGCAAGTGCAAGTTGGTAATGCAAGAAGAGAAAAACGGCAAGACGACGAATAAAGGCGTTAAAATTAACATAACCTCTACACCTTGCGCGCTTTCCGATCGACTCGATTGGAATGTGCAAGGAAACATCATGCGGCTTTTCTGCTCGCGCACACACACACACGCGCGCGCACACGACCGCTTGGCAATATGTGCCGCCGACATGACGCAGAGGAAACGGGAAGGGAGCACAAAAAAAAACGCCGGGATTGACGCGCCTCGTCCGACCATCTTAAATTAACATTTCTTCTTCCCGCGGCTGGTTTCGCGTTCCCGTCTTCCCGTCTCGCGGACGCCCCGGAATCCGGGCAAATTCCAGCGCTTCCAGCGTGGTTGTTTCTCCGCTGCATTGTTGCCGCTCCCGCAAGCCCACGAAGAGCGCGAGCCGGAGACCCGCTGCGGGCTCCCGTCATCCGGCAAAAGATGGGAATGTTTTCCGGCACTTCCGGCCATTTTTCGCGTTTCATCGTACGCCCATCAAATGCGAACCAGCTGCAACCGTGTGCACGTGCACACGCGAGGGATGGTGACGAAGGGGGAGGGCGAGGACGGCTCTGTGTGTGTGCGTGTGTGCGTGCGTGTGTTAATGGCACGTTTTACATTTTAAAGCGAAGGCAAAAATGATTCCAGAAACTAATTGATAGAATGTGCCAGAACAACACGAACCACACGGGGGGATTGGAACACGGATGGCCAAATGTGCCGGCAGCACGGAACACACACACACACACACACACACATACACCAGGAACACACGCGGCACGCAGGAAGGGAACCCCACACTTACCTCGATCACAATCCGGCCGAGCGGCTGGTTGTCCACGGCCATGTCGAAAAAGCAGCGCGGTAGGCTCATCTTTTTATCGGCAAAGGAACGTACTAGTGGCTGGATTCGCACGGCACGGCTATTATTATTGATAGCAGCAGATGTCCACCGGGAGGCACCGAGAAAGAACGACGCTTGATTGCTGCAGCAGCTCTTCGTGGTGGCGATGGCGGCCGAGGTTAATGCACGAGTGAGCGTCGAGGGCAACATGGCGGCGTCTCGGTGACAGCTGCGCGGCTCCCGGCTTCCGTGCGGCGCCCGGCAGGCAAGGGTTGAGCGAACGCCGACCGGCTCGGCACTCGGCGGATAAAAGCGCGGCTGGTACGGGCAGTGCACACCAGAGGGCCGGGCCCGGAACGCAGGCCGAAGCTTCGGGGCGGCAGGCGGGTAAAGCGGAAATCGAACCGTGCGTTTCTCGCGCTCGCTCTCGCACTAGCTCTCTCGCTCTGGACGCGTTTTTCTTCCGTCTCTCGCTGCTGCGCTGCGGAACCGAACCGGCGTCAAACGTCAAATATGAAACGAGCGGTACGGGGATGGCAAACAGCGAAGAGAAAAGACATGAAATAAACACGTCTACCGAATTGGCCGCTGGGTTTCGTACGCTGCCCGCTGCACCCGCTGCTTGTGGCGTTCATGTTGGTGGTACTTGTGTGGCATCGTCCCCGCTACTTACCCGGCAAAGCCTGCGGCTGGATAGAACACCAAACACACGTAACGGCAGCGAACGTGAAAATGGCACCGGCACCGGCCAGTCCGTCCTCGAACGTTTCCTCGTGGCCGAGGTATTACATAAGTTTGAAGGAAAGCCACATTCGGCTCGGTGCTGATTGTAGGGAGCATCGCGGTTTTGGAAAGCGTTTTCGTGCTCTTTAGCAGCATTTTTTTCAATTATCGTTACGCATATGCATGCATGTGTCCGATTTTCCGTATGGAGGAGATATCCGATCGCTTTGTTTGCGAGATAAATAAGTGCGGATAAAATGCAAATGCCATTTTTTTCATCTGACGTCGCTTATCGGTTTCATTCAATCGATTTATTATTTTAAAAATGGTTTTTAACGAAGCTCTAGCGGAAGGGCTACTTTGTAGGATATTAACCCATTCAACACATCCCTCTAGCATGCCGCTTTTTATCCCGGAGGATATTTTTTTACCCAGAGGGGATATTTCAATTTCAGGAGATACGATGAAAATTGCTAGCTGTAAGATTTCTCCAATTCAATGCGCAACTTTCCGTCGATAATATGAAACGTATTTGAAGCTTTTTCTTGAAGAACAATCGGAATGTAATTATCTGCAGCCACCAGAAGCCAAACTCAACTCTTCACCAGCAACGGCAGATTCGAAGCTTAACGAAGGCATGAGCGGAAGACGAACCCTGCCGCTCCAATGTCAACGAAAAATAACGAAAGCGCGGCGCGCGTTTCTATTGACGTTTCTGCAGTGCGGTTCGAGTATGCGTTTTTGTGTGCGTGTGTGTGTGTGTGTGAAAAACGCAGCCGCATAGTCCAGGGCTATTCATCCGTAATTTGCAATTCATTCCCTCGCACACAGACGTAATCGGTCGTAAAAAATACTCAAGAGTACAAAAGAAACGCACACGCACACACTCGCGCGTACTGTATACGTGCGGGGTCTGCTAGTGGCCGTTTGCAATCGAATAGTTCTGTCGCATGCAAGGAAAACACCTCATCGCGCGTGATTTGTCCACCATTGGAACGGAAGTGGCCTGTTGTGCGCAAAAGCCGGGTGGAAACGCTCCTGCGCTGCATCCCTTTCTGTCGCACAGCTCCGGTCCGAATCGCGCCGCCATGCCGACGTTGCATCTCGCTCTAGCATCTTCGCCCATTTGCTGTTCCCGCGCGCCACGGTGAAGGCCGGAAGAGCCGGGCAGATCGCTCCGAACCGGTTTGACGTTTGGCTTTTTGCTCTTTTCCTTTTTCAAAACAAAGCGGAAGAAAAAGGTTGTGTGTGCGTTGTGCGCTGCCTGAGGCGTTCTTTTTACATTTTTCGGGTTTTTCGTTGTAGACCGGTGGTGCCGAACTTCGTTGCAGCGGTGAGCCGCTAGGTTTGCGCACGTGCGGACTGTCGGAAAAGCGATAGGCGAGCCAGTATCGCAATCGATAGACCGCTGCCGCGGGCAGTGGAGAGAGCGAGAGAGCGAGAGAGGGATACATTTTTTTCTTTCCCGGAACGGATCCGAACCGATCCGCGTCGGGGTCTTCCTGAAGGATCCGATCCTGCCCTGTGCGCCTTACTTTTCCTGGCAAAAACATAATAGCAACGAATTGCAAGTGCGCGCGTGATACACGAAACGGAGAAAACGGAGCGTCCTCGAAGCGTTCGAGTCGTTTTTCGCGCGCGCGTTTGTCGGCCTGTGTGTCTGTGTGCGTGCGTTCGAGTGTGAGTGACGGAAGCGTGAAACACACGCACGGTGTCGGAACGTTCCGGTGTCCGTGCCGCTGATATTACACAGTGCAACAATGGCGTTCAACAATCAGAAGAACCCGCCATGGCAGCGGAACGCTGGGCATCAGAATATGACCAACATGCAGGCGATCGTTAGCTTCCCGCCTGCGCAACCTGTTTACAATCCCGGCTTGGGTACGGACCGTGCGTGCAGAGCATTCACGAGAATTCTTAACGCCTGCTGCGTAGCGAAAGCACGATGGGACAAATAAACGAACTAATATCGTTCTTCTCACCCCTACAGCCGGACTGCAGCAGCAGCAGCAACAGCAGCAGCAGCAGCAGCAGCAACAACAGCAGCAGCAGCAGCAGCAGCAAGCCCAACAGCAACAGCAGCAGAACCTGTCGCTCCTGCCCCAGATCAGCCTGCAGCAGTCATCCATCTACTCACAAACGGTGCAATACCCAACCTCCCGGCCGATCAACGCGATCGGCTTCCAAAATCAACCGCAACCGCAACCGACACCCCAAGCACAGCAAATCAACCAGAACACGGCGAAGGTCAACTCGAACCCCCGTGCGTTCAGCGGCACCGGGCTGGTGACGAAGCTGCAGAACGACTACGGCATCATCGACGACCAGGTGTTCTTCCACACGAACATCTGCGTGAAGGGCATCCAGCCGAAGGTCGGCGACCGGGTGCTGGTCGACGCGGCCTACAACACCAACATGCCGTTCAAGTGGAACGCGTCGCGCGTGCAGGTGCTGCAGACCGGCAGTCTCGGCAATTCCGGCTCGTCCGGCTCGCAACACACCAACTCCGGTGGCCGCTCCTCCCACGGCCCCTCCGTCGGGTACGGTGGCAATGCCGGCGGTAGTGGTGGTGGAGGCGGCGGTGGTGGCGGCGGCGGACAGTCGAATTCCGGCGGTAACGATTCGCGTGGCTCGAACGTCCGTGGCAATCGGTACAGCAGCAGTACCGGGTCGCGCGGCAAATCGCCCGACCGCGGCAGCATGCACCGGTCGTCCAACTCTTCCCGCTCGAAGGACGAGGTAATTGGGACGGGGAAAGGGCCGGATGATGGTTTTCTATGTTTGCTAACACAGACACTGCTACCTCCTTACGCCTCCTTACCAGTTCGACGACTCGGACCGGCGCCGGAAGCGTGACGATCGCGACTCGGACCGGAGCGGCCAGGGCGGGTACCGCGAGAAACCGCGAGCACGGTCGCCGGAGCGCGGCCGGGAGCGGGAACGGGAGCGGGAGCGGGAGCGCACACCGGTGAAGAAGCCGTCACCGAAGCGGTCCCGTATGCGCTCGGTACAGCCGTATCTGGTGCAGGTATCGAAGCAGCTGCTGCCAATGTAAGTTCGCTGCCAGTTTTGCTTCATTTTCTATTACTTTCTCTGCATTTGTTCGCTTGAGCCGTTACTTAAATGTTTACTGCCGCTCCATTTCCATTAAAACACAAAAAAGCACCAACAAGAATAGCCAAAACCGCTTCTTTGGATAATGAATTTTTAATAGTCGGTACGAAAAAAATTAAGTGTTCACCAGCGAGAACACGATGATTTGGACACCCTGAGTCATGCAGGAATGTGTGCGTGCTCGTGTAGATCACCCTTGTTGCAAATCACAATCTAGTAGTATAGGTGAGGTACGCCACTTTGAATATGGGTTTGTTTTTCGTGTCGTGTTCTGGACTCTGGTGGCTTTATCTCCCGGATTACCTGGAGAAGGCTCTGGATGCTGGTTTCTGCAAGTCGACCTAAGTATAACCACACAAACGAAGAAGAAGAAGAGTTTATGATAATTTTTTGCAAACCACAGAATCATTTTACTTATTTTATGAATCCATATTTACTATATTTTTGGTTATAATAATAGAATCGATTTTGTAGGCAAACCCATGCTCAGAGTTGCTAAAAGCAACAACGAAATCTGTTTTTGCTCCCGTTGCAGATCAATAGGTCTGTGCAGAACACCTTTTACGCCTGGTATTGATTCTAGGTTAAAGTATATTTGATAATCCAATCGTTCTCGCTCTTTCTCTCTTCGGCAGTAAAAATGCCAGCATCCTGGAGCTTCGGGCCCGCTACCCGAAACTGTACATCCCGTCAGACTTCTTCCACGCGGAGGTTGGCTGGCCGAAGTCGTTCCCGCCGAGCGCCCCGCTCCAGCTGCACACCGGCTGCCACTTCCACATCTTCAACAAGGAGGTGGACGGGCCGCTGCCGCTCGAGCCGTCGCAGCAGCAGTCGCCACAGGCGCTGCTCGAACCGCCGGACGCGGACTACCTCTACACGGTGAAGGTGATGCTGATGAGCACGCCGGACATGCTGGAGATCTACCGCAGCTGCTTCTACCGGAACGAGAAGGAGCGGCGGGAGGAGTCGCGCAACTACCTGCATCCGACGCGCCTCATCAACTTCCTCGTCGGTACGCGCGGCAAGAACGAACCGATGGCGGTCGGCGGCCCGTGGTCACCGTCGCTCGACGGGCTGCACCCGGACACCGACCCGAAGGTGCTGATGCGTACCGCCATCCGCACGTGCAAGGCGCTCACCGGGATCGATCTGTCCGCGTGCCCCCTCTGGTAGGTACTGTTCGGGCGCACGTTACGCGCGTCCCGGTCCCCGTGCCCCCGGGCGCCTGGTACGCGTTGTGTGTGTGTAGGTTGCGTGCCCGTTTCCCCCGGTGACCGGTTGGAACACGGTACAGCGCTCATATTGTTTTTTTTTTGTGCGTACGTGCGGTTCGAAACGAGCCGATCATACGGCTGGTGATGCAGCCAAGTCTTCTCACTCCCCCCTCCCCTCCCCAACTCACCCACCTGCAGTCTTCCGATGTCGAAGCGATCGCGGTCGACCACAGCAACCACTTGAGTTTGCGGTCTTCTAGCTGCAAAACGCAAGCAATGAATTTGTACCATTTTTTAATGTACGTTTCCTGTGAATGTACCTCCCTCTGTCTCTCTGTCTCTCATATCTCTCTTTCTCACACTATCTTTCTATTTCTCTGTATCTAATTTTATAATGTAGAACGAAATGTGACTTTGTAGAACCAACTCTGTAACATTTTCAAACGTGATTAATCTCCAGCTCAAACGTTTAGTTAGCGATTCGATTCAATCGCGTTTCGCACTATCGCGGTTACCTTTAATCGATTCTTTTTCGTGACTCAACTCGTTCTCAAGTTAGAAGTCGATTCTTTTGCTCTGCCTTCCTCCGAGCACAGCCGAAAAGCATCTCGGTCCTAGCTGATAACGCACCCAAAGTTTGAACTTAAACTCACGACCAAAAACCTTCTTCCGGTACTAGTTGCCTGGCTCCCTAAGTGCCTCTCGCTCGTACCTGTCCAAGTTGACGATGATTCCAGTTCGCGACATTAAGTTTAGTTTTTCGTTTAGCTTAAACATAAGAAAATAATCCCCTCAGGCGGCCATTACAGCAAGTTTGGGCTCGTCCCTTTGTGTCCATGTGATTCGTGTTTTTTTTCTCGTTTCTTCTAAATCCCCACGTAAACAAGCACTGTCTATAGCACTGCTGCCGCTGCTGCTGCTTTAAGCACGCTGCCGAGCTGCGCCAAGGGAAAGGCTACCATAACGCGACCGCAGCAGAAGATTAGTTAAAGTATCGTTAGTTTAGTTTGTTTGTTAAGTAAAATCGACGAGAGCGGAAAACGCATATTTCCATACAGCATTGCTGCGGGCGATCAAGAGGCGTTCTAGTATGTGTGCGTGTGTGTATGTGTGTGCTGTATATTTCTAGTCGGTTATGGGTTGGGGGATGTTTCCATATCTAGGAGGGCCAGCGATAGACGAGCCAGCGTTTTCCGATCTCACCATATATCCCACCTATCTTCCGTTGCTCCAAAAGACCTCTAGAAATCCCGACCACTGTGATCACCCTGTTTGCCCTGCCACTCTGTGTTCTTAACACACACACATACACTCTCTCTCTATCTCTCTCTGTTTTGTTGTTGTTTTTTAGTGCATTTTTAATTAACATCCACCAACAAATCAATATACCACTCTTTTTCTCTGAACATTTTCTGAATCTGAACCAAACCTCCCTACTGCTGTATACAACACACAGGTACCGGTTCGTGGATATCTATTACCGTCGCACTGAAACCTACCATAAGGGTCGTTTGGTTCCGCCGCGCGTTGAAACGGTGGTCATATTTCTGCCGCGTATGAGTGCCTGCCTGCCGTCGGACGCGCAGTGGGAGCAGATACGGCAGAGTTACCGGCAGCATTTGGAAAGCGTTCTTAACAGTAGCGACGACGGGGTCGACGACGCCACCGGTGACGGTGCCACCAGCGGTCAGGAGGTTCAGGTCGCGAACGATGCCGCGCCGCCGGTCGCAGCGAATTCTAACAGCAGCAGCAGCAGCAGCAGCAGCATCGCCGAGGAGGTTGCCAAGTCCACCACGGTTGAACCGGCAGCAGCAACAGCAGCAGCAGCAGCAGCAGCAGCAGTAGCAGCTACGGCGGCGATGGCGACACCGGCAGCTGATTCGCAGGAGCAGCAAGAGCAGCAGGAGCAGCCGAAGCCGGAGCCGGAGGATCCGCCTGCGGTGGAGTCGGCTGCGGCGGTGCCGGCGTCGGAGCAGTCGGAAGCGGTCGTTCCAGAGCAGCAGCTGAAGCCGGCGAACGACGTCGAGTCGGTGAAGGAGGGTAGCGGCAACGACGGCGTCAACAGTAGCGGCACAATAATGGTAAACGAATACCAGTAGCGACACAGACGCGAACGGTTTCGGTGACGTGGAGGTGACGGACGCTGCAATTGCTGCTCTGATGGCGCGCTGTGTTGTTGTCTTTGTGTGTGTGTGTCTCTCTCACTCTCTCTGTCCCCATCTCGTAGGGGATATAATGTTACCATTACCTTCTTTACCGCCACTATAGATCTTGATTTAACAGGCGAGCGGAGCGCGTCTTGATGGCCGGGAGGTGGTGTTCGGTGACCGTGTCCGAGTTGTCGCACAGCATATCGCTCAGTATAGTTTTTTTTCCGCACGGATGCTCACACGACCTAACCCTCCCCCGCCCAGAGCAACGAACCCAGGCAACATTAGCTAGTGCAGCGCGCTAGGTGGATCTATCTTTGTGCATATCGCGACAGACCGGTCCGCATTAACGTATCGCATAACTTGCTACCGGATGTATTGGCTGGGCCATCATCTTTCTTGTTTAGTTTTGTTCCATTTGTTCCTTGTTTAACACGCGCACAGCGCAATTAGACGTTTAGGATATCTAGCTTTACCGAATCGCCCTAACCCCACATTCTATATCCCTGTGTTTCATATCACTCGCAAGCATCACTTTGACTTGTCGTTCTGCAAACACATTGCTGTCGGTGGCGCGATTACGCAGCACGCGCCCTCCTTACGCTCCTGCGCTGCGATGGTGTCCGGCGTGCGGGTTCGCACCCCGATGCCCCCGGCTGAAGGCAGCCTGTAAGAGGGCGCGGCTGCCTCCACAGTAGTACCCAGCACGTCCCTGTGCCGTGCAAAGCAGCGTTTTTTTTTTCGTTCTCTTTCCCTTCATTTTCTCTCTGTCTCTCGTTGGTGTGTACACCAGAGGGAGGGTAACCCGGTGGGGAGGGCGTTCGCGATACTAACCGGGCGTGAACACGCCGTTTGTTCTCTCTCTTTTTCTCCCACGCGTTACTTACAGCCGGGGCCGTCACCAAGCACTGAGAACGTCGTGTACACCACGCCCGGGCAGCTGATGATGGAGTTCAAGAGGAAGAAGGTGGTCGAGCTGAAGGCCGAGCTGGCGAATCGCAATCTGCCGACGGATGGTAGGTGCTAGTCGGGTGTCCTTGACGCAGTGGGAATGTGGGATGCAACGGGAACGTGCCTACTCGAATCCAACTCCCTGACTTGATATCGAAATTCTGACTGACGCTCTTTATGAAGGACTTTGGTTAGCAGGCTAGTCAATACAGAACCGTATTGACTCCATTGCTAACCTCAACTCTGTAGCTCGTTAGTTTGCGATGATATGTCGCTTGGATCCTCTTGGATTAGCTTGGATTAGCTTCTGTAAACCTATCCGAATCCGTCAAGTTATTTATAAGCCTATTATAAACAGCGAAGTTGTTGAGTTGTTCATGCACTGTAAAGCTGTTTCTCACCAGAATACCCACAGACATCGTTCTGGGAGACTTGACCACAGAGAAGGTTTCATTTTGGATGAAAGTCCTCACGCTTGCAGGCGGTGAGGCGTTCTCAACATTTCTGTTTGAAGTCTGTATTGTTCTTACAAGTAATAAGTATGGCAAAGTAGAAACTTGCTGAGTGGAATGTATCAACGGACCTCTGGTTCCAAATATATTCGGCTTCGATACCGAATACGGCATCCATTTTGACCTTGACCTTGATATCTGTCATATCGATGTTCGATTCAACTCTGCAGGTGTGAAGGCAGTGCTGCTGGCACGCCTCTCCGACGCGATTATGGACGAACAGCAGGCGAAGCAGATGGCTGCCGCTGCAGAGAAACAGGAACCGGCGACGGAGCCAGACTCCACCACCGAGGCCCCCGTGGATGCGGCCGAGAAGAGTGATGAACCGGCGGTGGAAGCCCCGGAAGAAGACAAGCCAACCGCAGCGGACGCGGACGTAGAGATGGCGGAGGTGCCGGCGTCCGAGCCGACGGTGAAGAAGGAAACGGACGGCGGTGAGAAGGCGGCGGAGGCAGCCGCGAAGCCGGAAACGAAGCCACCGGTCGTGGTGGTGGCACCGCCGCAGCGCAAGAAGGAACCCGCGGTCAAGCTGACGGAGAAGGACCGCCAGAACCTGGAGCGCTGGTACACGACGCCGAAGGAGCCGCACGTGCTCGTCCACCCGTCGCGCACGGCCAAGTCCGGCAAGTTCGACTGCACGACCGTGACGCTCTCGGTGCTGCTCGACTACCGGCCGGAGGACACGAAGGAGCACTCGTTCGAGGTGGCCCTGTTCGCCGAGCTGTTCAACGACATGCTGGCGCGCGACTTCGGCTTCAAGATCTACAGCGAGCTGGCGCTGCTGGCGAAGCGGGCCACCGAGAAGGCGGCCGAGGCGAAGAAGGAGCCGGCGAAGCAGCAGCCAGAGGTGGCGGGCGAGGCCAGCAACGGCGAGGACAGCAAGGCCAGCAGCAGCACGGTAACGACGGCGACGGACAAGGCCGACGGTGGGAAGAAGGACGACCGGGAGGCGAACGACCGCAAGCGCCGCCGGCGCAGCGTGGACGAGGAGCACCGGGGCGCGGCGAAGCCGTCGGCGGAGCAGCTGGAACCGTCCCGCTTCTTCACCGTGCACCCCGACCTGCTGCTGTCGTTCGTTTACTTCGACGTCTCGCAGTGCGGCTACGTCCACGAGAAGGACCTGGTGGATCTGGTGTACAGCCTCGGGCTGGATCTGTCGCGGTCGCAGATACGCAAGACCGTCGGCGACGTGGCGGCCGCCCGCCACACGCTCTACTACCGCCAGCTGACGGACAAGGCGCTCGAGTCGGACAAACCGGGCACGGCCGGCACGAAGAAGCTCGAGGACGACGGAACCGGCGACGAGTCGGCGACGGCCGCCACCGACGGTGCCGCCGCCCCGGACGCCGCGCTAACCGACACCCAGGCGCTAGAGCTGGCACAGGGCAACACGAACTACGTGTCGCAGCTGCAGGCGAGCGTGAAGCACATCGTGAACGGGCTCGAGAAGGAGTGCCAGTCGCCGGCTGCGAAGCGACCGAAGACCAGCGGCGATGGCGAGACGTCCGATGAGCTGCCCTCGGCTTCCGGTGGTAAGTGCCTCCCACCGCACTTTGCCCACTTGGGACACGCTTACCGTTCTCCTTCCCCCCTTCCTGCAGGATTCGTCGAGTACAACGGCACGATCGTTGACGTTGGCAAGTGTCTGGAGCAGGCGAAGCTGACCGAGCAGGCCCGCGAACGGGCGGAAAAGTCGCTCGAACTCGAGCGCACACTGAACGAGTCGCTCACCGCGCGCACCAAACGCTCCGCCCAGCACATCGCCGAACTACAGGCGGAGCTGAAGAGCGCGAAGAAGAAGCTGGCCGACAACGAACAAACGATTCGCGACTTTACGGTAAGCGGCTGTGCTTGTTAGAGCGAAGAAACGGGGACATTTCCGGAGGTGGTTGCTGTTGATGACTACCGCGATGAACCCGAAGAAGAGTTGGGAGCTATTAGAGTGAATTTTAGTTGGGTGCTACAAGTTCATGTTCGGCTCAAGCCAAGCAACTAACGTGATCTGTTTTATGTCTTTCCTTCTTCTGTCTTCTGTCCAGCGCAAGACTACGGAATATCACTCGATCCTGACGAACGTGTACGATCGCGTGCGGGGCGTAGTGTATCAGGCGGACCGTAAGCGATCGACTTCGGCCGTTTCGTCATCCAAGCTTGAAAGGTAAGGCTTGCTTTGCTTGAAAGGCTCGAATCCTCACCCCCCACCTAACGCACCTCACCCTCCCTCGGCTTAGCTCGAAGGAGAAGTCGACCGGTGCACCGTCGGCCAAGGACAAGGACAACAGCGCACAGGACCCGAAGAAAACGGACAAAGCAACCGCCGCCGACGCTGAAAAGGAGCAGAACGAAGCGAGCAGCGCTGCGGCCGGTGCGCAGCAGGAGCAGAAGCAGCAGCAGCAGCGGCCGGGCGATGGAGCGGATGTCGCGCCAGGCGAGGCGGACGATGCCGCCCCCACAACGAAGGACGCCGAGACGGCGAGCGAAGCCGAACCCGCTGGGGACGATGCGAACGCCGCCGCCGCCGCCGCTGCCGCCAAGAGCGATCAGGAGTAGTGGACGTTTTGTCTTTGTATATTGATTATTTACATTTAATTTCTCATCATTTTCTTCACAAACGTACAAACGGTGTGCGTGGCCAGCAACAACTTCTCTCGGCAGCGAGAAGGCATATAACTCGTTTTAATCAAATTCGCATCGGTGCCCAACGCGAACGAGGCGACCTTTGAACTTACAGCAGAACCACCTCTCAGTACGAGACGTGGACATACGCGCGGGAAACGAGCGTTTCCTTCATTTTTTTCCTTCTTTTCTTTTACTACCATCCATACCATACTGCTTCATGTTGCTATTATTTACTACATTGCATTTGACGCTACGGATGAAGCAACACACCACTAAGACAGTTGAGGTCGGCGACACATTCAGCGAGGTGTCCTTTATACAGATTGTCATTGTAGAACTACAGATTGGAATAAAACGAACAATGACAGCAAGCCGCACGAGTGTACGTATGCTGCACAGGTGCAAAGGACATTTGAAAGAACATGTTGCTGCGTCTCCCAGTACTTGGGACACTTCTCCGCTGGAGTGGACATCAACACAGAGGTAAGTTCTTGATGTTTCCTATCTCAGTGTTAATTTAATCGGCTGCTCAAACTATTCTTGTGCCTAGGAGTTACAGCTTTATCCTTTTAAAAACATAACCCTGCTTACTTGAGTTACACAAGTTACAGCTTTATCCTTTAAAAAAGCATAACCCTAGTTACTTAACGCCCAAATTAAACTAGTCCCAGACGTATAGGATACCAGGCCTGGCAGAGTTCCCGGTGATCAATGTGGATCCTTGCTGTGGGAGAACCAAACTACTGCCCTGCCGTATTCCAGTGACGACCGAAGTCATAAGCAATTTGTTTTATTGGACCGATTAGACATCGCACACCCCGTTTCTTGACGCTGGTAACCGGGAAATAACGGGAAACTATTAAGGAATTATGGAGTATACCTTGCAGAGCATTGCAGCGAAGGAAGATCTGCAGCTGACATTACTGTTAACATTATAAAACAGCTTTCTCGTCGTGACCTACGTAGCCGGTTCCAGGCGAGATTCGAATCCACCGCTTGTGGTGTGCGCTAACCAACGAGGCTGCACCAGCGTCGTCGGAGCAGCAGTCCGGTTCACCAGTCCGACTAGTGACAGGGTCAAGTCTCGCAGCGCATAATTAGCGTTAATATTCTAATCGTAAACAACAGTTGGTACCGTTTAATACGGACGATGAGCACACACAGCAGACCACAGCTCTCAACCGTTTCGCCTGCATTATTTAACCATCCCCTCGGTGTCCTGCTCCGGTCTCCATTTCCCCCAACCCCATCATCGTCGGGCGCGAGCTAATTGGACGTGGACCGCTGGTCGGTGTCATATGCGCAAGGGGCGTCCAGCGTGCGATGATGCACTCTGGAGTGGGGTGTCCATCAACCCAATGGTGGAAGAGAGAGAGAGAGAGAGAGAGAGAGAGAGAGAGAGAGAGAGAAGCCAACATGCTGGCGGTTCGGTGTATACATGCACGCATTTGCTGAAGGTGCGTGTATGTGTGCGGAACACGTCCAGGACTTGGTCCTCCGAAGTCAGCCCCAGCGTCTGCACCATCCATCGGCCCGCAGCTCACCGCCCGGGCGCAGGGATGCGATATGTGGGCTGCTACACACACACACACGCACACACCCGAAGTGTACAATTATTTGTTTGCTCTTATTTCCTGTTCCGCTTCCACTACCCTATCAACCGAGTCAGAACCCGGCTACCGGCCAGGGGGCGACGACGACCGCTGTGTTGGGCAGGATGACACAGCTTGGGTCTATTAACTTCTCCGTGCTCTCAATCGCGCTCAATTACGGCCGAAGCACCGCGCGCGCCCGTGTGTGTGTGTGAGTGTGTGCAGAGCGAGAAAGAGAGAGAGAGAGAGAGGAGTGCGCCCCGGGAGTGGGCGCGTGTGAGCGAGACGGCCGGTAGCGCTCTCCGGAGCGCCAGGACGGGGCTTTGGATCGATTTCGGTACGACCTCCCGCCTCCGTCGTACGGTCGTACGCGTGCGGTAGAAGCGCACGGAGAGCGCCCGAGACGGTCGTGCAAAACCTCGGTGCCAGGGCAGTACCAGCAGTAGCAGCAGCAGCAAGCAGCAAGCCAGCAGCAGCAGCAGCAAGCAGCGTGCCAGGAGCGGTTTGATGCTGATTGCCAGGAGAACACTGCGCTCAGGATCCTGCTCCGTCGGTACGTGTGTCAGTTTCAGTTGAGCAGTGGAAAGATTCACATTTTGATACTAACCTTTTCGTTCAGTGTTTGCGTTCCGATAAAGGCTTTGCATAATTCACACACTGGTCAACACATATTTACACACACACACACCTACACACACACGTGCACACATACTACTTGTAAAGGCGGATCGGTTGGCGGCTCGGTTGTTTTTTCGGTGTTCATCCTGGATGCTGGCTGGCTCCCGCTGTCTGGTAGACGACCCGAGTAGTAGCGGGTAGTGGCAACGCACAGCCCGTTAGTCCGGTGGTAGGGTTATTGTTGTCGGTGTCGGTGACTCCACTGCCTGGCCTCGGTTCGTCGCACCTGAGCGCGTCTCACTGCGAGCTACGCTGGGTACGTGGGAATAAGTGCACCAGTTAGTATGTGGAGATGATTCGGACAATCGATCCAACTCTCGGCGTCGCCGTGCGTGAAGAAAACTCCCCCTCCCGCGTGTTTGCGTGCGCTCGTGTGTGTGTGTGTGTGTGTGTGCATGTGTTGTTACTACGGACCATCGGTGTCCCCTCGCCCGGGGCTGGTGGGAACATTTCGCTCGTGGTACTTCTGGTCGTCCTGCTCGTCCTGTTCCCTCCATATGCGCGGGTGGCGTTGTTGAATGATTTATTCAGCCGACGACCCGTTCCCTTCGTGGACCCGCATATGCCATCCAATCAACCTGCGAATATTGAGATTGACGGGATTTACAACACCGCCGAAAGTGGCCGTCGACTCCTCGTCAAAACGCGGCGCAGCGTCGTCGCAGCGCCGACGTTGTCTGGGTGGGCTCGTCCCTGTGTGCCGGAGCAGGTGGCGCTTGCAGGTAGACGACGTTCCCACCCACACGCCTCACCGCCCGGTGGCGAGGTTCGCCTTGACACGCATCCTTCCGAGTACCGCCGCTGGGGTGTGTATCGTAGTAAGGGAGGAAGCCGCCCAGATGTAGTACGATCTGCTTCGGCGCTGGTAGTAGTAAGATCCGGCGGTGTTGGTAGTAAACGGTAGTAGTAGTCGTTTCGAGGAGGGGGGGGGGGGTAACCGGGCGAGCCATCGATTCGACATCTGTTCTCCGGACACCGAAGGCATTCCTGGAGGATATCCCGTTTGGAGGGTTCTCCCGCACATTTCCCGGGGTCCCCAAGGCAAGGCCGCGCGCGGACATTCTCCTCACCGGGGAATGATCCCATTCCAAAAAAAAAAACACACACACACACACACGATCAGGTGCATATGTACATACCCACAAGGAAAAAAAGGAAAACATTGGCCTCGAACAGACCGCCACTGGGTTGGAGGGGAATGGAACAGGAACACGTGGGAGTGTGGCAGGGAAGCGGGTGGAGGGAATGGGAGTGGAGGCGAAAAATCAATACTACGCCTCCCGTTGGCACGCATTTCACCTGTTCGCCAGTCGGTTCGGCAGGCATCGTTTTCTTCGCTCCGCGCCGTGGCAAATGGCGACCGCGTGGAAGCAAGATGGCGCGAGGAGGAGCGACAAAAAATCAATTGAATTGTGACAGTATTTATCGAATTAGTTGGCCTGCGGTGCAGCCCGCCCAGCAACACCATCATCACCCCGGCGCTCCGGGAACGCTCAAGGTCAAAGGCAGCGCGCGATGGGTACAGGTACGGTGCCACTCCGTACGTGTGCGCGTGGGCGTTTGTGTCTGTTCCGATTTACTCCGTTCACTCTCGCTCGCTCGCTCTCTCACTCGCTCTCTCTCCTACTCTTAAGTTCTTCAGCACCTGTGTAGTAAACGGGGAGCAGTAGGTCGGTGATGCGATGGTGCGGTGGCTTGCAAGGACACTTGTGGTGTCTGTGTGTGCGTATATGTGTGTGCGTGTGATGCGTGTTGCTGAGCTGGCAGTGAGCCATAGTACTACTGCCAGTGGGTTCGGGCTTTTTACTAGCGGAATTCGCTACACCGGAAAGCAGCTGCTCGCCTTCCCCCAGCTACACCACGTTGGCGTCCTTGCTCCTTACTATTTGCAGCAGGCATCCAAACACACGCACAAATACGTGCGCACAAACTCCCGAGGTTCAATTGTACATGCTGTGCTTGAATTAAATATGGCGATGCTTTTGCGTTGGGGCATCGGCGAAATCAATAAATTACATAATGATGTTGTTGTACCGAGATGAACCGCTAGAGGGAGACAGAGAGAACTGGTGAGCAAGAGAGGTACAGAGTGAACAAAAAACTGCAATCATAAGTGTTTCTGCCGTGTTTAGTGCTCTAGTGGCGGTGTAAGTGTGTGTGAGTGTGTGTGACACAAAAACAACAACAAAAAAGAAGGGAAGTTGGTCAGTTTCGAAAGCACCAGGTGTGCTGGGCGGTGACACAGCGCTGGTTGATTGGGATTTGGCGCAAGGGTACCTACTGCACAGTGCCGTGAAGGTCAAACGTGTAAATAATTGAACCGATTCGCCTCAAGTCCATCAAACCGTGTGTTTGAGGTCAAACCCCGGGATCGGGAACAGGATCACCAGGCATCTCCGCCACCTGGCGGGATGTGGAGGACGATAGGGACATAGGCAGGTTTGGCAGGACGTCTACGGGACGTTGGAATTGAGCAGTAGACGTAGTTCCGAAGTTGTTGGGAAGTGGCGGGTGTTGGAAATGGCAGCAGCAGAGATGCAATGCTTCGGGCACTCGTTTCTGTTGTTGTTTTTATGTAATCTAACAGCCCGATGCCAACGTGCGCTCGACCGGGTGTCGAGGCGTGCGCACAACAACCCCGTGCGTTGTATGCCTTCAGCATGTGATTTCAATTTACGATACGCTACTACCCGTATCGGGCGTACCGATGACTGATGACGTTGTGTGTGCTGATTTACATCTGGTGCGTGTGTAAGCACGATCCCAACCAACAACAACAACAACAACAACACGACGTAGTCGTTCATAGCAGCTGCGACAACATCGAGTCGCACTGCAACAACAACTCTACTATCCAGCTTCCCCTGTGTCGCGTGCGGTCCTAGTCGCAGTGATTAAAATCTCTCTCTCTCTCTCCCTTTCCGGCCTCTATTCCCGCTCCAAAACAGTACGTCAAACAACAGAACCGAATGAACGCAGCTGCTAGTGGACAGTAAGAACACCCGTGCCCGTGAATCCTCCCAACAGTGCGCGTGTAATGATGTGAGACGTGAGTGGTGATCGGCACAACAGCAACCACAGCAACAACAGCGAACCCAACGCAGCATACCAGCACCAAGCAGCAACCAACCAACCGCACGCGCTCAACACACGTCCGAACGCCGACTTCGGTTTGGCGAGGTTGACGAAGTGACGTCAGGTCCGCCTCAAACGCGAGCTCAAACAGCCATCTATCAAGTGCCACAGCGCGGTGCGTACCGGGGGTGAGAGCAGTCCGTGCGGGGAAGCGCCCAGCGAACTGACCGCGATGATTGGAAGCGAGTGCAGCCGCGGCCCGCGTCGCCACGTGAACGCGTTCGTGCTGCTGCTCGGTGCGACTGTGATATGTCCCGCGTACGGCATCATCGACCGGCTGGTGGTGCAGACCAGCAGCGGCCCGATCCGGGGCCGCTCGACCATGGTGCAGGGCCGTGAGGTGCACGTCTTCAACGGTGTGCCGTTCGCGAAACCGCCGGTGGACAGCTTGCGGTTCAAGAAGCCGGTCCCGGCGGAACCGTGGCATGGGGTGCTCGATGCAACCAGACTACCTCCGTCGTGCATACAGGAACGGTGAGTCAATGAGTTTGGTCCCAGATGTCCCTGGGGTTTCCTATAGATAGCTTGCCGTGTCCGGACATAGCTCTTGTTTTCAAGAACTTCACACCTATTAGAGCAGAGCTTGAGGAGGCTCTTTCCACACGGGACATCTCGCGGATATCTCCGTGTTCCGGTGGTATCTTGTGTGTGTGTGTGTGTGTGTGTGTGTGTGTGTGTGTGTGTGTGTGTGTGTGTGTGTGTGTGCCTCAAAGCGTGATCCATACTTCCAAGAACTTCAAACCTATTACATTAGACCATGGCGAAGAATGGCACTGGATTTGTCCCACATCCCTCTATGTCTAGATTTTCCAACAACTTCAACCTTGCTGGATTGAGATATTGCACCTCACGATAAGTAACACACCGTGTGCGCCTTTTCAGATACGAATATTTCCCTGGCTTCGCGGGCGAAGAAATGTGGAATCCCAACACGAACGTTTCGGAAGATTGTCTGTATCTTAACATTTGGGTGCCAACGAAAACACGCCTCCGGCATGGGCGAGGTCTCAACTTCGGCAGCACCGACGTAAGTTGAGCGGCGCGTGCGGCCGGTCTTTGCGCTGGGTGCTACAGGCGGGTTCTGCCCATCTCTCCCATCTCGACAGTATTTCCAAGACGACGACGACTTCCAGCGCCAGCACCAGTCGAAGGGCGGGCTGGCGATGCTTGTTTGGATTTACGGGGGCGGCTTCATGAGCGGCACCTCGACGCTGGACATCTACAACGCGGAGATACTGGCCGCGGTCGGGAACGTGATCGTGGCGTCGATGCAGTACCGTGTCGGCGCGTTTGGCTTCCTCTACCTGGCGCCGTACATCAACGGCTACGAGGACGACGCACCAGGTACGTGGCGGACGGGGAGGTGGGCACGTTGGTAGCGGGGGGGCCGTGACCGTCGCTTACTTCTCGCGCTTCTCCGCACCTCCTTAGGCAACATGGGCATGTGGGATCAGGCGCTCGCGATCCGGTGGCTGAAGGAGAACGCGAAAGCGTTCGGCGGCGACCCGGACCTGATCACGCTGTTCGGCGAGTCGGCCGGCGGTAGCTCCGTCAGTCTGCACCTGCTGTCGCCGGTGACGCGCGGCCTGTCGCGCCGGGGCATCCTGCAGTCCGGCACGCTGAACGCACCGTGGAGCCACATGACCGCCGAGAAGGCGCTCCAGATCGCCGAGGGGCTGATCGACGACTGCAACTGCAACGTGACGATGCTGAAGGTGAGTGGAGCCGCGCAGTGGTGGAGTGGAACCGGCGGTCTCTCAAACAAACGGCTCGCCCCGCAGGAATCCCCGCACACGGTGATGCAGTGCATGCGGAACGTCGACGTGAAGACCATCTCGGTCCAGCAGTGGAACTCGTACTCGGGCATCCTGGGGTTTCCGTCCGCACCGACCATCGACGGCGTGTTCATGACCGCCGACCCGATGACGATGCTGCGCGAGGCGAACCTGGAGGGAATTGACATACTGGTCGGTAGCAACCGGGACGAAGGTGAGTCGGAAGCCCCGCACACCCACGCCACGGCGCCCCCAGCTCACGGTTTGCGCTCGCACTTTCAGGCACCTACTTCCTGCTGTACGACTTCATCGACTACTTCGAGAAGGACGCGGCGACGTCGCTGCCGCGGGACAAGTTTTTGGAAATCATGAACACGATCTTCAACAAGGCGTCGGAGCCGGAACGGGAGGCAATCATCTTCCAGGTAGGGTGCGGGCAGCCGCCCTCGCTCGCCCTAGCGGCACTGGTGACTCACACGCTTTTCGCTTTTCGCAGTACACGGGCTGGGAGAGTGGCAACGATGGCTACCAGAACCAGCACCAGGTGGGCCGGGCGGTCGGCGATCACTTCTTCATCTGCCCGACGAACGAGTTTGCGCTCGGTCTGACGGAACGCGGCGCCTCCGTACACTACTACTACTTTACGCACGTAAGTGATCCCTGGAAGCGGATGCTACGCCGACGCTCTCTAGGAAGCCGGCCCTGCAACTCTCCAAACGTGGGAGCCGCTTCTGGCTCTTGGTCTCACGAGCAGAGACTCTTGGAACGTTGGAAGTTGAGGTGTTCAGGGGTCGACTCTACTCTGATTCTTTAAGTAGAGTTGTCTCTTCTGTGGGTCATCCTTCGGAAGTTCAGTCTCCAGTCGGGCTTCTAGAAGATTACTTCCGGCGCATCCATTCTTGCCAAAGCAATTCTCACGATCCTTGTCTCCGTTTGCAGCGCACGAGCACCTCGCTCTGGGGCGAATGGATGGGCGTGCTGCATGGTGACGAGGTCGAGTACATATTCGGGCAGCCGATGAACGCATCCCTGCAGTACCGACAGCGGGAGCGGGATTTGAGCAGACGCATGGTGCTGTCGGTGAGCGAGTTCGCCCGTACCGGGTATGTATCGTCCGCGTGCTGCCAAACGTTCAACGTCCAAGTCGTGGCAACCGTTCGTTGACCCTCTCTCTCCCTCTCTCTCTCTCTATCTCTCGCTCGCTTTGCAACAGCAATCCTGCCCTGGAGGGTGAGCATTGGCCACTGTACACCAGGGAAAACCCGATCTATTTCATCTTCAACGCGGAGGGCGAAGACGATCTGCGGGGCGAAAAGTATGGCCGCGGCCCGATGGCGACGTCGTGCGCCTTCTGGAACGACTTCCTGCCACGGCTGCGGGCCTGGTCAGGTAAGTTTGTTCGGTTTACACCAGCGCCTCCCAGCCACCGTGTCGTGGGCTAACCTCCAACTCCATCGTTCCGCAGTGCCGTCCAAGAGTCCGTGCAACTTCTCCGAGCAGATGTCGTCCGCGAGCACGGTGCGCACGATGCCGCTCGCTGTGATGGTGCCGTTGGTGCTGATCCTGTCGCTGAGACGGATCGCGTACTAAGTTGCGGAACGCTGCGGAAGTGTTCAACCTCAACCCACACGCTCCCCCCCCCTCCCTATTGCATTGCAGCCGCACGATCGGATGCACCAGGCCACCTGTTCATATGCTTACCTACGAAGAGGCATCCGATCGTACCTATCAATCTAGCATCGTTTCGTTTGTGATGTGGCATACGTTTGTGGAATTTTCCAAGGAGCTTTTCTGGTGAAGCGCAGGCGCTATTCATCATGGTGGATGTTACATATCTTCGTTGTGTTTTTGTTTTAATTTACTTGTGAAACCCGAGAGATTGTGTAAAAGAATAACGCAATCAAAGCAACATAAAAAGAGAGATAAAAAAGAGAGAGAGAGAGAGAGAGAGAGAGAGTGAGAGTGAGAGAAAGAAGAAAAACACACATCACGAGCAAACAATCGCCACAACGTCTACCAAAGGACTGGATCCTGTGATCTTTTTCTTTGGGTGCTGGTGCCCTTACACCTCTGTCACAGAACAAACAAACAAACAGAAACATACATACCACGTGCTTGAAGACTTATGAAACATTGCTGTGTAGCTATACTAGAGAATATAATGAACAAACAAATAGTATATGTATAAGAGTAAATAGTAAGCACGAACGAAAACGGCTTGCTTCATCCCCCTCTCCACGGAGCGTTTACGTTGTGATGGTGTGGTAAATTACGCATCGCGCGCACGCACACTATGCTAGTAGCAGGGAATCGTCCGTTGATCTCTCCATTGTTCCTTTCACCTGATTAATTTCGTTCTGTGTCGTTTCGTTTCATACTCGTGGTCATCGGCAGATGTGCAGATGATAGCAAATGCGAGATAGAGAAAGAGAGAGAGAGAGAGAGAGAGAGAGAGAGAGAGAGAAAGAGAAAACGAACAAACAGTGAAACGTGTGGCGTCATTTAGATGTTGGAACTAACTATTGCTGACAGTTTCATTTTTCTTCATAACTGTTAAGGCTCGTTTAAAGAAGGAGAAGAAGAGAAAACAAACACACATACACATGAAAACATATTTCACACACAGATACACATAGGAATAGGAAAAAAAGGGATAGACATATCACTTGCTCGTAATGCGTAAGAAATGAAAATGATCCAATCTTTTTTAGATGTTTAACAAGCCGACTATTTAACGATTTAAACTATGTAAAATCAGAAACATATCATTACACTGAAGCATAAGCAAGGCAGAGGAAAGAAAAACAAAAGAAAACAGAAACGGAAACTGGATAAACTTCGATATTAATATACAAATTATAACATAAACAACAGCAAGCAAACAAACAAAACAAAGTAGAAAATGGAACCACGAAATGGTTGCACACACACCCAGGCACACACACACACATACGAAGCAAAGCAAAAAAACGCGGTGAAATAGTGAATAAGTAAAACACTACCTTTATATAAGAAAGCTTTTTATGACAATTGTAAACTCACTTTTGAACATATCGAAACCAAAATCAGCAAAACCAAAATCAGACACAAACATATAATTATGATGAGTGTGTGTGTGTGTGTGTG
>KB672491.1:4799047-4819831 GCA_000349145.1 Anopheles dirus | reverse complement strand
GTGAAACGTGTGGCGTCATTTAGATGTTGGAACTAACTATTGCTGACAGTTTCATTTTTCTTCATAACTGTTAAGGCTCGTTTAAAGAAGGAGAAGAAGAGAAAACAAACACACATACACATGAAAACATATTTCACACACAGATACACATAGGAATAGGAAAAAAAGGGATAGACATATCACTTGCTCGTAATGCGTAAGAAATGAAAATGATCCAATCTTTTTTAGATGTTTAACAAGCCGACTATTTAACGATTTAAACTATGTAAAATCAGAAACATATCATTACACTGAAGCATAAGCAAGGCAGAGGAAAGAAAAACAAAAGAAAACAGAAACGGAAACTGGATAAACTTCGATATTAATATACAAATTATAACATAAACAACAGCAAGCAAACAAACAAAACAAAGTAGAAAATGGAACCACGAAATGGTTGCACACACACCCAGGCACACACACACACATACGAAGCAAAGCAAAAAAACGCGGTGAAATAGTGAATAAGTAAAACACTACCTTTATATAAGAAAGCTTTTTATGACAATTGTAAACTCACTTTTGAACATATCGAAACCAAAATCAGCAAAACCAAAATCAGACACAAACATATAATTATGATGAGTGTGTGTGTGTGTGTGTGTGGGCGAAATTGTTAGTGTTGGACACTGTTAGTAGGGGGAAAAAAACAAAGTATATTGGTTACTTTATATTATATACGGTTCGAATATACGCGATGCGGTCTTATGATCAAAAATTCATCATGCATGTGATTCATACGGTGTTTTAGCGGATTGATATGGTAGCAAAAAGTAAGCAAATGTAAGCAAGCAAGCAAGCAGGCAAGCAAACAAACAAACAAAACCCCTAAAAGCAGTAAAATATGCGCAAAATGCGAAGCAAAACAAGAGGACAAACAAGTACACTAAACAACACGTGCAGTAGTAGAAGTAGAGAAGAATCGTGAAGAGGCTAAGTAAATCACAGAAGAATTTCTTATAGCAAACGTAGGGAAGCCTATCAGAAAGGAAAGAAGAAATGTGGAGTTGACGAAGCCTCTTAGAGGATGAATGGATAACAGAGCAGCCAAGACACACTCATATACACACACTCTCACACACACACACGCGCACGCACATACCGGTGCTTTAGCCGTTAGCGTCGTATATAGTAACAGCGAGGGTGTGAGTAGAGCAACAGCGCTTTTTTCCCCGGGTCGCTTTTTCCATCCCGCTGCGCTTCTGTAGGACAGCAGGACCTACCTTCACGCGAGCCGTTCACTAGCCACTAGGTCTGTTCACTCCCGCACATCGCGTCCTCTGCGCCAGCTCTGTGATGCGTTTCGCAGGGGAAAGGGGGCTCCGAATTGACTCCTTGAAGGCGCTCCACTTTGAAGAATCAATTGACATTTTATACGCTGTACACCAGCTGCGAACGCTTGGGAGGTTAGGGCTTGGGAGGCTAGGACGAGGTGATCCTCTGGTTGGACATCCGGGCAGTGACAGTGGCTGCACTATTCCAGCCACCGGCACAGCCCGGAGCAGGAAGAGAAGCGATATTATCGACGTAGCTCACATATCAACGCAACAAACATATCAAAGCGACCGTACGTGGTGCCACCAAAACCATACATATCAAGCCGCACCGGAGTCTGTGCACTGCGCAGCGCCGTGAGGTACTTTCGAAACAAATATAGACCCTGAGCTTATCCGCACACGTGTGACCTGAAGCATTGTTAGCCACGGACGGACTCGTACGGAACGTAACACACATCCTTGCAAGTAACACGTTTAGCAGTAGGACCAAACTCCTCTCGAGCACGTTCTTAGTGTTCTTCGTGAGCGTACTAGAGCACTCGTTTAACGAAACAAACAAAAAAACAACTGTCGAAGATGGCAGCTATGGCAAATGAAGGATGTTTTAGAAAGAATGGGAATGGAACTTGTTGAGTAGCGCGTATTAGTAGCTGTTGCGTGTAGCACATCAGGGAGTATAATAGCGCAGCTAGTAGACAAGCAGCCACACATACACCCACACACACACACACCCACACAGGCGGAGTCAACAGATCTGGCGAATGAGCGGCTCGGTCACGTTCTCCAAATGGCAGGAGAACAGTGCGTAACGAATTGAACGTATCACGTTGAGTTTCGCTTCCCGCTTTGGTTTCGTCGACGCCGACATCTGTCAGCGCTTCGACTCGTTCCCTCTCGCGCGTGCATGAACCGGCGGATCAATGATATCGGAAGTATTACCCATCAACGTTATACATGTCAACAAGTAGTCGCTTTTTCACATACGCACACATACCCCCACGGACACGTATAGCGGCACATAGGGGATTAGGTTGTCTTTCGTGTTTCTTCTGCTTTCGTTGCTTGCTTGACCTCCCCCAACGTCCTTTTTGGTGGTGACACTCCCGTTACTAAGTTAAGCACTGCGGAATCGATGAAACGCACGAGCAGGGGAACGGTAGGGGGAAAGGTGCCGAATGAGCGCACGCTCTTTACGTATGTGTGTTTGTGCGCGGCAACAGCGAACGGAAGTAATAGTTTTTATCGTCTTATTATCAAAGGCCTTCTAGAGACAAAGAATTATGAATAACTAAGAGAATACAACCATTTTGTACAGGAACTAGTACTGAGCGCTGCAGTATTACACGTAGCATAACTGTCTACCTTGTAGATATACAATAACAGTATATACACACACATATATACATATATATATATATATACATGCATATATATATATTGTTGCAGTAATAGTAATATGAACCCCGCAGTGGGATAACGTTTTTTGTCACGGCCCCGTATCGTAATGCAAACGCTAGTTTCTCTAGTGACGTGTAGTAGTAAGTTGGTCATCATCAACACATATCATGATGCGATGTAGGCGTAACACGAAACAGGCAGGAACTCTTGGTGCGACTACCCTTCCAGAACACACGCACACACACACACATCGTGCAAATTGTAGGACGCAGAAACCACAGAACAGAACACACCCTTCCACCCAAACGTAAGCTATGCAGCAAGACGCGCGAGAAGTCAGATTTATACATATCCGCTTCCGGGGCGTTAGGAATTGGTGGTGCACGAACGATGGTGAAGGTAGTCGCCTGCAGCCTATCTACGCTGTGGAAACAGTCCTATTTTATCGTTGGATGGAGGGTTAACATTTCGCGAGCGTTTTGTTTCCATTTATGGTGCCCCTGCCTCATTCTCCAAACAGTTTGCAGTTCCGTTGTACCGATAAAGACTGACTTTGGTCCTTTATGGCAAATACCAATACGTACTAGCTACCCAATGTCGTAGCACCGGAAGTTGAGGTGCGTATGACAAGTCTGCTTGTCTTTCCCTCTTGTCTACAAACCATCAACACTCCTTATTATTTAATCCGTTTCGACGTGCATCAGTGCCAGTGTCGTCCAGCGTTGAACTCCATACCCTTTCTTCTGAGCCTTTGAACACCTCCGTGGCTAGGGCGCTACGGCGACAACAGCTGCTAGTTTCTAGATGGGAGCAGCTCCTGTACAGGTGACTGCTTGCCTAGGAGAAGCACATGGTTGCACAAATATCTAGCCTGACGTTCGTATACCTGCACCAACGCTTGATCACAATTTGCAAACAACAGAAAGCACGCACCTGAGGAACCTGTCGGGCGCGCCACTGTATCGGTTGTACCAATCGCTTACACCCTATCGGTCCCCAACGTTTGAAATGGCGAGAGCGTTTCGCCACTCGTTTTTTATCCTGCTCTGTGCGGCGAGATGCTCCGCAGAGACGACGGCTCCAATGACAATAAGAATAAGCAAGTCATTCTATTTTTACTCTCTTTTTCTCCTGCGTACGAGATCGACTAAAACGGAAAAAACAACTAAAAAAAGACAAGGAAAAACGTTGCTGTGTTGTTTGCTAGTGTGTAGCGTGGATCACGAATATTATAGCATAGCGATATACACGTATTCATTGGTGATCCTAACGAATTGAAGCACGCGGGTTAGGTTGCGAACGGGTCGCTTTCGGGTCAACATCCTCTTGAAACAGTATACACTTCATCACCAAACAACTGCGAAACCCAGCTTTAGTGGACTTAGGGTTTAACACAGTAGTAATTGAAACAAAAAGCTTTTTAACTGTTACATTATAGACAAAGAAACCACACTCTCACACGCACACACTCAGTCACACGTACACACAACATCAACAACATATCATATATTTAGATTAGTGCCTGTCTGTGACGAATAAAACTCGACAAGTCAACCGTACAGCTGCTAGGTAATAATAGTCGAACGAAAACATAAACTCACCAATAGCAACACGGCGGTAACACGTTTCAATGTCTATGAACAATAATTAACAGAACAAACAAGCAAACAAACAAACAACAAACAACCAATACATGCGGGAAGGTGCGTAGTGCCGGTAGTGAAATATACGTTTTTGTTACCTTTTCATATAGCAATTTAGGCACGTGGCGTAATCTTCTACACGCGAAACGATTTGTTAGCGGATTGTTTGCAACACATGGTACTACAATGCATTGTTAGTGATAGAACACACGAACACCCACGATACACACACATACAGACAGAGATATAGTGTCGGCCAGAGGGGCAGAGGATGCCTTCCGAGAAAGCGTAGTAATGATGATTTAATAGCTGTTCCCTGACATTGCAGTTCAGTATCTAATCAATTTGAAATGAAACTTACTAACTAATCAGCAAGCAAGCAAAAGCAACAACAAAAGGGAAACTCTTCTAACGATAATAAGCAAAGCGAGCAAGCGCAGACAAACAGCAGACGCAGAGGAAAACAAACAAGCACACATGAAACGAGCCACATTTTATAAATGTAAAATGGAATAAAGTTTAAAAACGATATGCGTAAACTATATCTAGTTTCATATACTAAACAAGTAAAACACAAGGGCAGAACACTCATAGGCTTAAACGTGTCTGTCGGTGGCGATGAAATCAGTAGGATATAATATAGGATATTTTGTACGAAACGCGTGGCGAGGACGAAAGCTGGTGAAGGGTGGCATATGAACGTTGTGAAATTTAGCAAACAAACAAACAAAAGATAAACGCCCCACACACACACCCACACCAACACACATTTCAAACACATTTAAAAGCGTAGTTGTACCCGTTTCGTAGGATACTGAATTGAATCAGCTGGACTGAGCACGCCACGGACAGGTGTAGGAAGAGGAAGAAGATAACGAAGAAATAAGCGTAACTTGCACTACACTCTAGCCGTACTCTACTGATAGGTTGCTTTTAGTGCTATATGGTAGAGAAGGAACGGAGCAGAGCGGGAGAGCAAACATAGCGAAGCTTTTTAAGAGGACGCTAGTTGCAGGTGCACATCACTGTAGACGATTAGCCGAATGGTACGGCTCACCCACCCCACACGTACCCGTTACAATGATGGCGAACGCGCACACAAACACACACACACAAACACAAATACGCAGGGATTGAGAGAACGGATGTCGTATTTTTTTTGTTTCGACACAGAGGCAGAGTATTGCTATATTTTCATATACGTTTCCTGGCGGCGGTGGGCACGTTTACGTGCGACGGCGAGCGATCCATATTGTTATACGTACGTTTACACACTTATACGATATATTTCGTCCGTGACGGTGTCTCCTTGTCCGGTTTTGCGGTTTGCGTTCGAGGCCAAACTGGAGTACGCTGCACGACACTACTGAATGCTGGGACACTGGCCCAGCGGCACTACTCAGTTGCGTTCTTCAACGTTTACAAACAAGAAATGATAGAAACCTTAACCTTCTCGATGATAAACCCGACTCCTAATCCTAGTCGTGTGCATGCCGCATGTTTGTGCACATCTCTGTAGACCTAAGTCGCCGCGCAGACGTTGAAGCTGGCAAGATATTGCCCGTTCTCGTTTCTTTTCGGTCGGTTCTACGCGCGTACTAATAACCTCTTCCCTGCGAAGCGCACGCCAGCCTAATGACTAAAGAGCAACGACCCGTAGACTCCACTGGGAATCTCCTGTTAAGTATACATTGTTTCGTTGTGACTGAACACGCGGGGTTTACGTTGCACTAAGCTGTGACAGTCGCTGTCAGACGGCAACGTGTGGATGTTAAGTTTATCGCAGTATACAAATATTAAAAAAAAAACACAAACACACACAAAACGTACATATCATTTTCCACGTTTGAATACAGGAACACAGACCCGATGTCGCTGTTAGGATGTTGTTTGGGTTGGGTTTTTCATTGTTGCCTTATCCGACCGACCGGACGAAAGCGGGATTGGTCCGTGGAAGCGTTTGCAGGCGGAAGAAACGTCACACTGGGCTGTACTGCAATCAGTATTCTACTTGCATTTGTTGTTTTTTGTTTCACACGAAACGTAATTAAGTAAGGAGATAGAGCGAAGAGACAGAGAGAGATAGAGCGAGAGAGCGAGAGAGAAACTAGAACACACTCACAAAACGAACACATACACACAGAAACACTCTAATCCCCACCATGCCAAGAGCTTTTTTGTCGTCCAGCCACTACTTGTATTAGTGTTAGTATTAGCTAACGTATGGCACGCATGTGTATGTGTGCCGTTGTAGCCACTATTTACTAGATGAGCATTGTAGTACTCCGAACTTTTTATACGTTTTATGTACCGTCTATTCCTCAGAAGAAGAAAATACAAAGCAAAATGGAAGAAAGGAAGAACTACATCGGAGCATATATACATACATATATTATATACACAAACCTAGTGGCGAGGAGTTGAACGTTTGCATTGCTCCGTATTATCTAAACCAGGAGTGAAGCGAGACAGCAAGCCATTATTTAAAAAAAAAACCATACCAAGTGAAGAATTTAGTCAAACAAAAAAAAAGTTGAACCTCACGTCAATTCTATAACGATAAGATAACTTAGTATCCTGTGCGTTTTGAAAAAAAAAGTGCTATACTATGACGAACAAACAATTTTATACCATTTAAACAAACAACTGCACTGGTTGAACACAAAACGGTATACATGTATGGATCCCCTAACCCTAAACGTAGTGGAATATCGTAGCGCTGCAAACTGTCACACGGCTGACGTAACTTTGTTTGGTGGATGTTTACTGTTCCTTTTTCGTTTGCGTTATTTTCACCTGAACCGAGTTCCGCATCTATGCCGCGCCCCGCTGTTTGCCGATCGGGAACGTGCAAAGGGACGAGACAAGCGAGCAGGCATCAATTTTAGATGTTACTACCATATTACATCGCTGGTTTGGTTTCAAGAACTAATGTAAACAAAACAACAACACAAAACACAAAAACAAACACACACAGAGTAAACAATGAAACCGAGTGCGAGTGGTGCGTGTAGTGTACTCTGGAGTAGCCAATAGATGTCACCGCTGGGGACTTGTACTGTCTAGCTGAGAGATAGTTGTGACCTTCCACTGAAAGCATTATACTAGATGGCGTGTATGTGACAGCAAACCAAGCAACCAAAGCGTGTGTTTAATACTGTACCATGCAAGGGCAACGTTATGTTGAAGCAAGTATTGCTTAGCAGAGGCCAGCCATATATATATATATATAGAAAGAGAGAGAGAGAGAGATATATATATATATACTTATAGATATGTATACACAGTGTGTAACTTGCGCGATTAGCCCATGTGCTTACTTGAACCCGAACAATATCCACATGCCACTACTCGAGCAAAGGACACGTAGACGACTAAGTACAAGCTACACACTAGTGCGCCCTAGAAAACCCGTAGCTGTTCGTAGCCTACCCAGGTATATCTATTCTGTAGCCAAGCAGTCACTTGATACATTTTATACATTATTGAAGCAAAACCCTCGGGCTTTTCGGGTTAGACCAAAAAATCGGAGCGTGTAGAAGAAGGCAGCAGGCTACGGGAAGAGAAGGAAGACAAGGGCAGAGGCAAGGCATAACAAGAAGCAAAAAAAAGCAAATGTTGTAGCATTTACACACAAAACACAGAACATCAAAACGCGCGCGGAGCGTAGTAGAACTAAGTATTTGTACCCGCTTGTACAAACGTGAACGCTCTCGCCACGCGATAACGCTCGTCTGATGTTATCGACACTCTTTCTCGACAGTTGACACCCGACAATGGCGCACAGCGTTAGCGTGCTCGGAAATGCTCAATTAAAGAAAATAAAAAGGAACAAACCACCCTCACCGACACACCCTCACATACACACAGACACCCACACAAACTAGCGTTTGCCACATTGCTTATTGGTGATCGCGGTTGTTGAGATCGCGCACATGGACCGTGCTCCAGGCCTCCAACATCCAGCATGTCACGAAACAAACGCGAGTTCGGATGCGTCCACCAGCTCCGACGCATCCGTAATCGCGTTTGAGGCACACCGGGCAGGATGCCCCAATCCGCGGCCCGCCGGCATGTACGGGACGGGTGATTAGTTCCATATGGTTCCTGGAACTAATTGCCTGCCGTCGCACCGTACCCGCGATGAGTTTTAAGTGTTAGTTGACTTAGTAGCGCGTCGGTTGGGCGCATCCAACCGGGCGTCCAGGAAGCGAAGCGAGAGCAGAACCGAGACAAGCGTGGTTGCGTAGCCGTCGCGTGTGGCAGGGAGCACTAATTTCGCAGCAACTGCTGATGATCTAAAAGAAACCAAACATAAACGACTGCAAAATGGTCACTATTTATAGGAATTATCGTATTTACATATATTGCGGGGCGGCAAGCATGTGCGCGAAACAAAAACAAAGAGAAAACTTAATGTAATGTACACCTTGCGTTCGTCAGTACACCCCGTAAGCCGATTTCGTTCTCCTAGTTAAGCTTAAATATTGAAATTATAAATGCTTAGCTTTTTCTTTATGTGTAACCGCAACAGGAGCAACTTTGAGTGGTTTGGTATAGGAAGGATATGAAGAAAAAAAAAACAACGCGGAGCGGAGCAAGTAAATAATACTAAAATAAAAGTAAACCTAAGGTAAGGGATGTAGCAAGCTAATCCGGAAGTGTCTATTTTATATATCTATAAAGAGCGAGATAGAGAAAGAGAGAGACAGAGAGAGAGAGAGAGAGAGAGAGAGAGCAAGCGAGAGAGAAAGAGAGATTGAGTGTATGTGCAAGATAGAGCAAGCGGCAAGGGAAGTAGGTGTGTGGGAACGAGTGAGACGGGTGAGACAATTTTAACAAATGCATAGAAACAAAGATAAAATTAATTAAAAAAACACTCACACACATGAACACAAACACACAACATCAAAATACCAAACAAACCGAAAGCTAACTGACAACAATCGACACACGGTACATATCAATTTTCCAACAAGCGTGGATTATAAATAGAAATATTATGTATTGCAGACAGGTAAACCCCCTGGCAAACCAAAAAACCAAAAACAAACAAAAGCATGTAAAATAAAGATATTATGGTACAAAACACACCGTTGCGGGTGTTTCTTTTTTTTCTCATAATTTTGCCGAGGCCTGTCGAAAGAGAAAAAAGAATATTGGAAGATTCGGTAATGTTCTGCGAGGGGCGGTTCATCGTTGAGGTTTCCGAAAAGTTATTTCCCATCTTTCTATCACTAGCGGTTCGATCGTCGCTGAATCGGGGAAAAAGGTCTAGAGCTAACCAGTGCAGCAGTTTATCCTTATGCTCAAGATGGCTAAGGTGGTGAGGTTTATATGGGATACTATCCAAAGACGGCCAGACGGAAGCCATCTTGATGTTCAGATATCGAGTCTGAGACACTGGATGCCGGACATAGCATTGAATGGTAATTCGTCTATGAAGCCCGCTCAAGAACAGTAAAATATTAGTTAAATTTCTATCAAATGCCTTCGATGCTAACGATTTCAACGTTCTTGCTTTACTAGTGAAGAGTACGCTTCGCTGCGTACTGCCTCGAGTGGGGACAAACTCATTCCGCCACGTGTAGAAGCACGTTAAGCGCTTCGAGTTGTAACCCAACCCAACACCTTGGGCTGGAAAAAAAAAAACCCTGAACGAGCTGGCGATGCTCCTAAAAGCAACACTTTGTGCTGTCTTTCCTCGCATGAGCAAATATTCTGCCCAATTTGGAAAGAAAGTGTGCGAAAAAGTGGAATGGAAACGGGCGTCGCCTCCCGAACGCGCTAGTATAAACGCCCCGTGAAATTACATCCACATCGTCGTCATTCCGTTTGACAGCTCGGTCGGAAACGCACAACCAAAACAAAACGCAGCGTACTAAGCTTGTTTCTTCTTTCGCTGTTAATACCACCGCGAATAAAAACAAATCGGTAGTGCAGGAAACGCATCGTGAATATCGTGACTCTCGTGACCCCCATTGCCGCTCCCCCCGAGGCACCGAATGGCGCTGTGGCGCTGTCCGGACGAACGCAGGACGCGCAGGGACGAAACGGCAGTCTAACCCGCCCCGCTTCATCCCCCCCCACAGCCAGCTGATTCGTGGTGTGAATCATGCTTTGTTATTCTCGTCCAATTTGTCAAATCGAACCAAGTAGGGCAAGTGTGGATAGCGATTTAATGCGTAAAACAACCGAATACCGAAGCACCCGAACCTCGCCTTGCCCGTGCGTCGGAATTTGGGCGTGATTTTGCGATGGTAGCTTTAATTGACCGCCGACCGTCGGTCCACCATTGACACGAAGCCACGCCGAGTAGCGGATTGTAGTGTGTGCGCGCGCGAGGGCGGAACGGGAAGAGGGCGCTTGTTTTCCTGGTAGCTGGCGGGCTGGCTTGTGTCCCGTTTCGTTGGTTTTTATTTCTTTTTCTTTGCTTGGCACCCAGCACCAGCGACTAAGAATGTGAGTAAGCCTCCTCGCCCCGCTTGTGGCCACAGCAAGCCTTGTTTTCACCGGATGTTTTCCCTTTGTTTTGACCCCGCAACCCGCCACCCAGCTAAAATGGACATTGTAGGGTTGGTGAAGACGTCGTACTCCGATTACGGCACGATGCTGAAGGATTTCTGGTACACCGTTAGCACGGAAGACTTGCATGTAGGTAGAATGCGATGCGTGCCGCCCTGTTGCGAGCCCTTCCCCCATCACAAATAACTCACCCCTTCTCTTTCCGCCAGTTCTCGTGGGCAATCAAGCTGTTCGTCGCGGTGCTGGCGATAGCCGTGACCGTCTACGTGTGGCGCCGACAGCATCTGCGAAGTACGTGCAGAAAAAAAAACAACACTCTCGTATCGCTCCCGATCCCTAAAGTTTCTTGTCTTTATTTTTGTTGTTGTTCAGAACTGGAGGAGAAGGTCCAGCTGATGCACCAGTACGCGTCTCACATGCGCTTCCGGAAGCGCGACAAGATGATGTTCTACGGGCGGCGCATGCTGCGGAAGGTGAAGTCCATCTCCGGCCAGGCGTACGGGGGCCAGGGCCGGAAGCGGCGCGCCGTCATGCGCTTCGCCAAGCGGCTGCTGCTGCGCAAGGACGTGACGCCAACGCAGCTGCTGGTGATCGAACCGCCTGCCGAGTACCTCGAGGTCGCGTCGAACGACGGCAACGACCGGGTGCCGCCGGACGCCCTGTACATGCTGCAGTCGATCCGCATCTTCGGCCACTTCGAGAAGCCGGTCTTCCTGAAGCTCTGCAAGCACACGGAGATCATCAACCTGATCGCGGGCGAGAGCCTCATCAAGGTGGGCGACCCGGACGACAGCGTGTTCATCGTGCAGACCGGGCAGGTGAACGTGTTCCTGAACAACCCGGACGGTAGCTCGATCACGCTGAAGGTGGTGCGGCAGGGCGAATCCGTCACCTCCCTGCTCAGCTTCATCGACGTGCTGGTGGTAGGTTGTGTGGCGGTGTGGGGCGTTTTCTTTCGCGCCTTTTCTCACTACTACCGTACTGTTCCGCAGGGTAACGCGAGCCAGTACAAAACGGTCACAGCGCGCGCGATGGAAAACTCGCAGGTCATCCGGCTGCCGATGTTCGCCTTCCAGCAGGTGTTCGGCGAGTGTCCGGATCTGCTAGTGCGCGTCATACAGGTCATCATGGTGCGGTTGCAGCGTGTCACGATCACCGCCCTCCACAACTACCTTGGCCTGAGCACGGAGTACATTCAGGTGGGATGCGTTTTTATGTCTTCTTTTGGCTGCATTTCCTTTTCAATTTCTTATCGAAGACAGTTTGTTGTATCCTTGGAAAGGTTTAGAATCTTTCCAATGTAAAGAAACTTCATTGGAAAGGCTCGCAAATCGTGAATAATGAAATAGTCTTCAATAGTATCGTATATTTAACGTTCGATGCTGATGCGAACCATATCCTATTGCAGTGTTCGTCCCAGCGGAAGAAGATGCCGGTCGCTGCACCGGTTAAAGGCAGTCCCGGCCATCGACGCGTCCCATCCGACCAGGTGCATCCGGTGCCTCACTCGCTTGTGGGCGAAATCCGACCGGACATGCTGGTGGATCTGTCCGACGTGCAGCAACAGCAGCAGCAGCAGCAGCAACAGCAACCACAGCAGCAGCAGCAACACAATGTGGCCCGCCGTACGTCCACCCTGCCGATCGAACCGGTCGACCAGGCGGTGCTCAAGGCGAACGCGGTCGAGGGATTCATGCAGGAGCTCGGGCTGCCCGACACCCACAAGCAGACGATCGAGGAGAGCATCCTGATCAAGGAGGTGTCGCCGGGCACCACGCTCGTCCACCAGGGTGTGCTCGATGTGAGTTCGCGGGCGCCAGCTAACCGCGTCCGGGCGGCAGTCACTCACTTTCACGCATTTCTTCACGCACGCAGGATGTGATGCTGATCCTCGTCATCGCCGGTGGCTTGACGCTCACCCAGAGCCCGCAGAGTGGGCCGATCGCACAGGACGCCAGCAAGGCGACGGGGGAGAAGCTGGACAACCATACGGTCACCATCTATCCCGGGGACGTCGTCGGTGGGCTGGCGGTGCTCACGGGCGAGTGCAGTCTCTACACGATCCGCGCGAAACACAACGCGCGCGTCGGGCTGCTCAACAAGGACGTCATCTACAAGTAGGTGTCCGGCTCGGGGCTACATTGCATTACATTTTGGTTGTATTGAGTAGGGGAGTGGTTTTCCTGCCACAATGAGCCTGCCACAATGAGCCACAATGAGTTAGTCGGTCACTAACACTAACACGCCTCCTCTCGTTCCGTTTTCTTCACGTACCGTAAGGATAATGCGCGATCGTCCGGCGGTCGTGCTGGACATAGCGAACAGTGTCGTGAAGCGTCTCTCGCCGCTCGTGCGGCAGTGTGACTTCGCGCTCGACTGGAACTTCATCGAGTCGGGCCGGGCCGTGTACCGGCAGGAGGAGACGAGCGACTCGACCTACATCGTGCTGAACGGGCGGCTCCGGTCGGTGACGACGCACGCGAACGGCAAGAAGGAGATCGTCGGCGAGTACGGCAAGGGCGACCTGATCGGCATCGTCGAGATGATCACGGAGACGCCGCGCACGACGACCGTGATGGCGGTGCGCGACTCCGAGCTGGCGAAGCTGCCGGAGGGGCTGTTCAACGCGATCAAGTTCAAGTACCCGATCGTGGTGACGCAGCTGATCAGCCTGCTCAGCCACCGCATCCTCGGCTCGATGCGGTCGCGCCCGATCGCGACCAGCTCGTTCACGTCCGTGTCGTTCGACACGAACCAGCAGATCCAGCACCGCTACTCGACGGTCGCGATCGTCGCGGTCAGCGACGACGTGCCGATGTCGCCGTTCACGTACGAGCTGTACCACTCGCTCAGCACGATCGGCTCGACCGTGCGGCTGACGAGCGAGATCGTGCGGAAGGCGCTCGGGGCGTCGATCATGGAGCCACCGAACGAGTACCGGCTGACGAGCTGGCTCGGCCAGCAGGAGGACCGGCACAACATCACGCTCTACCAGTGCGACAACGTGTTCGGCCCGTGGACGCAGCGCTGCCTGCGCCAGGCGGACGTCATCCTGATCGTCGGCTTCGGCGACCGGTCGCCGATGATGGGGAAGCTCGAGAAGGAGATCGACCGGCTGGCGATCCGGACGGCGAAGGAGCTGGTGCTGCTGCACCCGGAGGAGGGCACCAGCTGCCCGGCGAACACGATCAGCTGGCTGAACATGCGCGCGTGGGTCTCCCGCCACCACCACATCCAGTGCCCGAAGCGTATGTTCACGCGGCGCAGTCAGAACAAAATCGTAAGTTACCGCTTTCAGCCGGCGGTCGGTCACCCGCTTACCGTCGCTAGGCTAATCTCTCGCTTCCGGTGTCCCAGGCCGAGCTGTACGAGCGGATCATGAAGAACGAACCGTACATCCACTGTGATTTCTCCCGGCTGGCCCGGTGGCTCACCGGCAACTCGGTCGGGCTGGTGCTGGGTGGCGGTGGGGCGCGCGGTGCCGCCCACGTCGGCATGCTGAAAGCGATCCAGGAGGCCGGCATACCGATCGACATGGTCGGTGGCGTGAGCATCGGCGCGTTCATGGGCGCCCTCTGGTGCATGGAGAAGAACATCACCACCATGACGCAGAAGGCGCGCGAATGGTGCACGGTGAGTAACCAGTCTAGGCCCAAACCACGAGCGTTCTAGAGCGGAGCTCGGCTCGGTTCTCTTTCAACTGAATCTCGTCATCTCTTCTCCGCTATCGCAACCTAGAAAATGACACAATGGAGTCGACAGCTGCGCGACCTGACGTACCCGATCACGTCCATGTTCTCCGGGCGCCATTTTAATCAGACCATCCGCGGCACGTTCGGCGACATCTGCATCGAGGACCTGTGGATACCCTACTTCACGCTGACCACCGACATCTCGGCGAGCTGTGCGCGGGTGCACACACACGGTAACGTAGCCCAGAAGACTCTCTGATCGACTCCCTCCACCCCGCAATCTCTTCTTCCCCACGCCACAACCTCCTTTTCCCAAACCCCTCCGAAATTGTATTTTGGGTGTAGTAGTTTTGTTGCGCGCCTGTGTTGCTGCTGCTGCTGCTGCTGGTGTGGTGGCAATGGTTATGGCATACACCAGTTTGCTCTCCATCTACTCTATCTCTGTCGCCCCCCTTCTCCCCCTCTCTCTCCCTCTCTTTCTTCCTGTTATTGTTGCTGATTCTCGTGCCGCTGAACCTAGAATGTCCAACAGTCCAACAGACCCGCTGCAAATCATTCGTCTCTTCCAATGCCCTCTGTCGTCCCCTCTGTCCAACACACACAGCATCCCGGTTTTGTTCGTTTTTTGGTTGTTTTTTGTTTTGTTTCATATCAGTGACTCCTCACCCTCACCCTTTTCTGTTTCTCTTTCGTGCTCGCTCTCTGTCTCTTTCTCCCTTTTTTTTCTCTCTCTCTCTCTCTCTCCCCTTTCTTTCGTTTCCTTGCTGTCTTCTTTAGTATTTCGCGTTCTTTTTCTCTCACTCTTTTATCTTTCGGCGAAATGAAGGATCCATGTTGATGTCCTGGAAGAGTCGGTGGTAATGTGCATGCACTCTCAAACATTGCTCACTTCGTTCGTGCCGTTTTCTACTACCACTTACTTACTAGCACTGCTATTACTATTGTTACTAGTACATCTATACTACCTCCCTACCTCCATCCTTTATCTCTGACGAGTCAATGCCTGCTGCTTGTAACAGGTTCACCGCCAGGCCTCTGTATACACAGTGCAGTGTGTAGTAGGGAACGATGCGCGCGTGATACCACTCTTGTCGTTATTGCACAAGAAATGCAGCTCCTTGGTTTGTACAGCTCGGAAGTTCTTTACCACAGAACCTCTAGGATCGCTGAACAGCTCGCCAACCTCCAGCGATGTACGGTGCCCCCTTCTCACTAACGCAACGTCTATTGCGTCAGTCAAGATACGCTCCTCATTCCCAGCTTGCGTCTGTGGTAACCTGCACCGTTTTCTTTGGAACCGCCTCCCGAAACCCACGATACCCGGGATGTATGACCTGAAGCTAGCACAATAACTCCCCCGGGATGTCTGACAATGTAGTGTACCTGCTGCTTCCGACCCGGCGGGGGTCGTTGGTGGAGGTCATGATGAGAAAGGAAACAGATATTTCATTCGCTTCTCTTGCACGGTTCTCTCCATTCGGTTCTTCCGTCGATCGTCCACGCTTCCACCACCACCACCACCAACCCGGCTCTGGTACCGACCCGTGATTGGCATCCACACACACATACACACACACACGGGGAGGTGTAATAATCGTAATGTACGCAATGCATTCAACTAAACCAAACAAACACACCTAACAAACGAAACCCAGGTTCGACGTGGCGGTATGTTCGTTCCTCGATGTCGCTGAGCGGGTACATGCCACCGTTGTGCGATCCCACCGATGGCCACCTACTGCTGGATGGTGGGTACGTCAATAACCTCCCAGGTAATTAAAACGATAATGTGCGTATGTGTGCGTGCGTGCGTGCGTGTCTGTGTGTCGTATGCATTTCTTTTTTTCGTAAGTAGATTTTAACACCTCTGTATTGCGCTCCGTCGTCAGCTAGTTACTAGTTAGTGTTTTGTGTTTTGTGCGTAAGAATATCTGTATCCTGTTTTTTTTCTTCTTGTGCTGGGAGTACTTGTACGTACGGAACAGGAGGATAGACGAAACACAACCCAAAATTGGCACTGTGTATGTGTGAGTGGACCTGTCGGTAGGGCTATCATTATCTCTCCTCCTGTAGAAAGAGAGAGAGAGAGAGACAGAGAGGACTCGGTGTGTGAGACAACATCCCAGTACCAGAACACAGCCGGCATTTCTGACTGCGGCGTAGTATAACTTAATTGCCAGGAGCAGCAGGCGCTCAGGAGATAACGTGTCGCGAAAACATGACCTTCGAGATGCGTTTGCAAAACATCCAATGCAGTGAAGGCAGTATCTTTGCAGCTTTCGCGCATTTTCGGCCCGGACTAGGCACTAGGTCACGTACATCGCGCAGGCTTATCTTAATTACCCGACTACTCGCTGTGCTACTAATCTTATATTATAATATGTGTCTGTAGGTATCGAGTTATTAAGAATGGTTTCGCAATCATACAGGCAGGCATCCGGTGCGGGGTCACACGCTGCATTGAGGACGCACCGTTTCGTACAAACCCGATCACTTAGTATGACGCTCACCGCACCCTAGCGTACATCCCCTTGCGAGCCACCAACGCAGGGCAGGGACATCGCTAACCTCCAATCTTGCCGCACAGCATGATGAGATCTCGTCCCCAACCCCCCAATACTTCCTCTGTCTCTCTCTCTCTCACTCTCTCTTTCTTCCCTCTGCTGCGGTTTTGGGACACACTGTACACACACGGCAATATCCTTCGCAGTAAAGAGATGAAAGATTGCACCCCCAACACGAACACACACACGCAAACACTCATACACACATCCATACTACAATCGGCGAGCCTTCCAGAAGACTTCCAGATCGGCCATCGCCACTTCATTCATGCCCGAAAGGAAAAGAGCAGAGAGAAAAGAAGTTTTAGCGCCCGCCGGCAGCCCGACTCCACACCGCAACATCCCTAATCACCTCCACCGTGTGCTCCTTAATCAGCTCTCGCTCACGTCACTATCGCTCACTATCGTCACCTCATCCTCCTCCCTGTGTCTTTCTATTTATCTCTATCTGTCTCTCTCTCTCTCTCTCTAGTTCTCTAAGCTATGTACTAAGCGCTTCTGCGACACCATACCTGCTCTCATCTCCATTCAGCAAAGCGTTTCCTCCCTGTTGTGACCTGCTCACCCCGTCGTCCGTCCGCAAACATCCGCTTTCCTTGTGTGCCTTGCTTCCCCGTGTTCGGTTGTAGTCGCTCCCCCCTATTCCCCTTCCTGTCCTGTATTGTTGGCTCCCACGTGCTCGATCGCTACCCATTAGAAGTGGCCCACCCGGTTGACAAACTGCGTGTGCTGTGTAGTCAACATCCTACTGCTGCTGTTGCTGCTAGCTTGCTTTGCTATCAGTCAACAGATGAGAGAGAGTGAGAGAGAGAGAACAAAAAGAAACCCATTTGTTGTGTCGTTTTTTGTTACCAAAATCAGGAGATCTGTGGCGTTATGCTCGTGCCAGTATGTCAGTAGCCGGTATATTTCCTCCTATCTGTGATAGACGCGATGGCCATCTGCTGTTAGATGGTTGCTATACTAATAACGTACCAGGTAAATTGAAACCCCATTTTCTTTGTTTTCCGTCCTCTTCCCACCTTCCCCTCCCCCTCCCCATCCCCCTCCCACCCACCAGAAATTCTCCCGTTTCGTTTGTCAATTGTTTTGCTCAAAATTAGCTCCTATGTTTGCGGTTTGCTTGCGAAACCATTTTTGTTTTCTATCGCTTTATACGAACACTAGTGTACCAACGGTGGGCCCGATACTTGAATCATACTGAAACGCACTAAAACACACATACACTCTCACACATGGAACACACGTCGGTCATACATACGAGCATCCCTGTTGCTGCGCTTTTTCTTCAGCCTTCCCGTCACGTCCTTTCACACACATGCATACACGCACTCATGCACTCCAAGCAGCAGGGTTGTCCCCAGTTGACGACCCAGTGCGACGTGCCTGAACCAACCTCAAGCTATACAAGCCGGCACAGCCTCCACAGGCTTTACGCAGCGTCTGTCAACTGGGGGTTCGAGCGTTACGTTGTTGTTTAGTAGCGCTAGTGAGAGTGAGAGAGGTAGAGAGAGAGAGCGAGACTCACCAAGAGACTCCGTATACTAAGCGTCAGCTACTGAGTGACGCACTCGGCAGAAACAGGCACTAGGGTAGGTAGTTTTGCTGACGCAGTAAAAACAAAACAAAACAGAAAAAAGAAGATAGATCGCACCGGCGAAGTGAGAAAGAGGGAGTCCTCCAGAAGTACGAACTGCAAACACGAACGAGCGATACAGATGAAATCAGATGCAGAAGCAGAATCAGATCCAAAGTGTTAGCGTCTTCCCGTAGTGTTTAGTTGTTTTTTTCTTCTTTCTCTTCAAAAACGCCTTTCTGCGACCCTGTTTTGCTGTCGATTCTTTTTTCTCTCTTCTTCCTTCTCTCTCTCACACACACACACACACACACACATGCACACACCAACACTAATAACCTATAGCCGATGTAATGCGCGCCCAGGGAGCGGCCCATATCATCGCGATAGACGTCGGCTCGCAGGACGACACGGACCTGACGGACTACGGGGACGACCTGTCCGGCTGGTGGTTGCTGTACAAGCGCTGGAATCCGTTCACGTCACCGGTGAAGGTGCCGAACCTGCCGGACATACAGTCGCGCCTCGCGTACGTGTCCTGCGTGCGGCAGCTCGAGGTACGCCCGTCCCGGCACCGGCCACACATCGCTATTCCTCACTCTCTTTTGCTCCCACAAACCCGCAGGAGGTGAAGAAGAGCGACTACTGCGAGTACATCCGGCCGCCGATCGACAAGTACAAGACGCTCGCGTTCGGCAGCTTCGACGAGATCAAGAACGTCGGCTACGAGCACGGGAAGGCGTACTTCCAGAGCATGGCGGAGAACGGGCGGCTGACGCGCTTCAACCAGTGGTCGGTCCACTCGCTGCAGAAGAAGGCGACGCACTCGCTGAACGAGTACTCGTTCGTCGACCTGGCGCAGATCGTGTGCAAGGTGCCGGAGACGTACCCGGAGCGTGGCTACTCGTCGAGCGAGGACGACTACTACGACGGGTACGCGTCCGAGCCGTCGAGCATGCCGCTGAAGAAGGGCTACAACATGCCGCTGATGCGGTCCGCCGGTTCGCTCTCGCTGTCCGAGAACGACATGGACTCGGACGAGCTGGAGATACCGCGCCCGTTCAAGCCGCTGCCCGGCGCCCGCAACCTGTCCAGCGACAGGAAGGAGTAGACGTCGCTGTGTGCGTGTGGGGAAGGGGGCTTTTTACCTTCCGTGTTCTTTAGTTTTTTTCTTCCTTCCTATTGGTTCGTCGCTCATGTGTAGTGTGGGTATGTAATATCTGGAATCTTGAATTTCCGTTTTCGATAGCGCAAAACAACAAGAAGACAAAAAAAAAACACTAAAACACACACAATCAACGAGCGCTTTCCCGCGGCAACAGAGCAGGGCCAAACAATCACGCAGCCTCGAGTGGCTGTTTTCTTCTTATTCTTCGTTTCGTTCCGTTGGTTGTTGTGGTGTGCCGTTTGCCATACTTTAGGGCGCTGTATTCTGAATCTACAAAACCTGTGGCAACGCATCGCTCCACGAGCGGTACTGCGAGCGGCGGGGAAGGGAGAGGGGACGACGCTTACTCCCTCCCCCCGGCCGTTCACCCTCTGCGCGGTGCCACAGTCTACCCGGTCCCAAAGATAGTGTTAGAGACAGCACGCGTGTGTGTCGGTGTGCGCGTACATTTCCTCCTAATAAACCGTGTGTACTTTTTAACAGGACATGCTGCGTGGTCTGGAGTAGAGCGCCGGGGACATCCGAACCTGTTACTCACTTGTCGGTTTGCGATTCGCTTCCATTGACGCCTTACGAAAGGAACACTAGAAAGGGTAAGCCGCGATGCTTCACATTAACTTCAAGCCGATACCTTGAGATAGCTCAGGTGCGGAGGAAGCCGAGAACTTCGAAATCGTTTGAGAAGGTTCGTTCACAAGAACTTGCAGTGAAGCATCCTTGGTTCCTCAAAAATTCATGCAAATCTTCATAGACTCAAGAACTCTTGAAATCCATTCCTACTTTTGTGTTTCCAAGGTGTATAACAATGATTTATTACTAACAATGCTTTTAACAATTATGTATACACGCAACACATTAAAATAATATAGCGTCTCTGCTGTCTCGACGTCCGGAGATGAGTC